>OX463786.1:400000-828332 GCA_949825025.1 Siphlonurus alternatus | reverse complement strand
ATAAAAGGATAGGACAAAAAGAAGCGTGATGGGTTCAACCCCGACCTCGGTAAAAAAAAATTAGCAATACTTCCCGGGCTCTAAAAAATGTAAAACAGTGGCACAACTTTGCACCCTCTATCTATTTATAAAATAAAAAATTTTGGGCTTAAATTAAGATTAAAAGAATGTAAGATTAAATAGAATT
The DNA here is from genome assembly GCA_949825025.1 of Siphlonurus alternatus. Lineage (NCBI taxonomy): Eukaryota > Metazoa > Arthropoda > Insecta > Ephemeroptera > Siphlonuridae > Siphlonurus > Siphlonurus alternatus. The sequence goes on along the minus strand of OX463786.1, from coordinate 828,145 downwards.
AACTCTGTCAGAATGAGGTATTACATCGACCCGTGGTTAACAATCCGACTTCATTGTAACCATATTATATACAATGGTTTGTTACATCAGTTACTTTTATTTTAATTTCAACACAAAAATAAACCCTCTTGCACTTATGCAAGAATTGCCATAAGTCTGATATTTCCCCTAACCAAAGTTCATATTTAATTCTTAAATTTTATACTTCATTTTATAAAGCTTCAGAAAACACGATGAAAAAAATTTCCTCTTTGGTTTTATTTAATTCTGTGTTAAACATTTCTTATTTAAAAAAAAAATATATCGACGAAAGATTCTAAGACTTGAAGATGGTGAAGATTAATATTAAATAAAATTGAACTTTTTTACGTTTATTTTTTAAAGTAAAATAAACTTTTATTAAAGTAGATGGAATTGAAATTTGAAACATAAAAGTAAAATTAATTTTTACCTTATCAAACTTTATAGGTACTGCTATGTAGAGAGATATATAAAATAGTTTTCAAATTTTAATTTTTTCTTTCATTTTCCATTGGATTATATATTACTTTTTATCCTAATTAGAATTAGTTTGACAGCACCAAATGTTCAAATATTTTTACAGTAATTACATGTTACGCATATTCTTTCAAATGAAATCTCTCTCTCTCTCTCTCTCTCTCTCTCTCTCTCTCTCTCTCTCTCTCTCTCTCTCTCTCTCTCTCTCTCTCTCTCTCTCTCTCTCTCTCTCTCTCTCTCTCTCTCTCTCTCTCTCTCTCTCTCTCTCTCTCTCTCTCTCTCTCTTTCTTTCTCTCTCGCTCTCTGGAGTTTGTAGGATCGATTTTCATGTTAATTTTTTTTTCAGGCTAACGAATGCTACTCTAATTATAATTCTATTGCATTATAAATTCAATGACACATTTAGAAAGTAAATGTCACTAATTTTGTATTAACTTTTCACTTTTATAATTTGTTTCAAATCCAATAAAAACCAAATAAATTTACATTCACTTTATAAATGTTTATAAAAAGTAACTGATTTTTTTAAAATCGCGTTTTTTTTTTTTTTTTTTTTTTGCTATATAATTCCTTATTTTTAATGTTTAATTAAAATGAAAATAGTTTCTTTCATTATTTGAATATTATAATAAAGGTAGAGATAATTCAAAACAATTGTAAAACGACGCTGTTGTTTTTTTAAGTTTTTCTCTAAAAAAATAATTAAAAAAAAAATATAAAAAATTGGCTCGTTTAATTGTTTTGAAAACTTTTCCATGTCTATAGGCACTAAAATCAGCCTCTATAAAATTTCAGAATGTTTGTGAATTTGCTAAGGTTTACAATACATGTTAATCAAAGGGGAGTACGTTGAACAGCTGATTCGTGTTACGAATCCTAACAGGATACTAATTATATTATTATATTTTATAAGGTAAAAAAAATATTATTTTTTATTATAATATTACTTCAGGAAAAAAGAAACGTATACTAGTAGATGATAGTTAATTTTTTATTTTTTACTACTACCACATTTTAGCATCGCATGCAACGTACAACCGTAGCCTTTGCGAGAGTTGTAAAGTTTATTTTTTAAAATGTAGACATGAAGAATTCAAGTACTTTGCACCTCCAGTTTACAAATGTACAGTCCTGTGCAGAAGACATGAACTCTTTGCCATATTGATCGTGGTCAATGTAACTGTATTGAAATACCAAAAGGATTCTTTACACGCGCGCATCCATTTGTTAAAGTGCATTTTCATGGAATAATGTCAAGCGGGGCAAGAAAAGCGCACTTGCTTCAATCTCGTATGGCGGCCATGTTGGCGATAAAATCACTCCCCGTCAGTGGCGTGCGGTGGTTTTTTACTTAGGGTAATCGCAAAAGAAAATAGACCAGCCCCCACACGGATGGCGCGTGAGCGCCCACCCCTAGCGCGCCGCAGGCGCGAAATTTTTGGATGCCACGCCCCTTTTTAAAAATTTTAATTGCACTTTTAACTGTACGTATTTACAATATATATAATCAAAATAAACATATCATACATTGAGTCGTGGAATTGAAGATAAAAATCTTATAAATTACAACTTATTATATTTTCTAATAGCTAGTATTCACAAATTAAAAATTAGTATTTTATTCTGGGACAGAGCAATCAAGGCCCTTAAATAATTAGCATACAAAATGTACATACAGGATATAAAGTAAAAATGGATGCTGTAAAAATCTCGTCCGTTCTGTACGTAATTTTGATAATTATAAATATGTATATAATATATTATATAACAAATATTTTTCGTATATTTGAAACCATAAAATAACTAAAATTGTCTAACCCTGTTATTAAAACCAGAAAGTATGAATTTTGTAAGTCAGATCACTTAAAACTTTTTCTTTTTTTGTTTAAAACAATTAAGTAGGGAGCAAATTTACGTTAAAATTATTTAAAAATCAAAATTATAGAATGTATGCATAATCAGGGCAGACTGCCCTGGCATAATTATAACAAATTAACTTCAGAATCTGCGCGCGTGTTTATTTTATTATCTTTTGCGCCGACGATCGGAAATCTTCGGCAATCCGAGCAGGTCCGAGAACCGCTACGAGCTGCGATGCAGAATCCTGTGTTATCGGGATAGGCCACCTCCCCTACTACCCCTCTCGCTCTTTGCGTTCCCTGCAATAGCGCCGTAAGGCTGCATCGCAGCTTGGTAGCGATGCGGTAGAGTGGGGGTATACAGGAAACGCGCGAACTTATAAGAAACGTTCGAAAAGAATTTACTGCATCTTGATGTCGAGTGTATCAAAAGACACAGTTTCTCTACAAATGCAATAAAAAAACGTTTTCGTCAAAAACCCAGGGCAACCGGCGGTTATTGCGATTACATGGACCGCACGCCACTGCTCCCCGTAAGGCGTAGAAATCCCAAGCCTCTGATAGGCTGTGGCACGCACTTTTCTCGCTTTCCCCGCTCCATGGAAATGCACCTTTAGGCCCCATTGCAAAGCGAAGTTTCAAAAATAGATTGCAAAGCGAAGTTTCAAAAATAGCATTGCGTGATGGGTGCATTCAAAGTTTTGTGATACGACGGGATACTTGAATGTGATTGGCTAAGCCATTTAACATTGATCAAATCGGTTAACCTGTGTAAAGCCAACCCTAATTAAATACAAACATATTAATATATAATGAGTGCAATTCACAAAGCAGTTTGGGAGGTTTCTAACCACGTTTAAATAGGTGGTTTAACATGTAAAACAGGTATAGTTAAACGGGTTAAGCTTAACGTAGTTAGAAACCTGGCTAACTGCTTCGTGAATCGCACCCAATGTATCGAAATCGAGAATGTAAGGAAGTAATACAATTATGTCTCATCTTTCACGCGCCCTTGACTTGAAGATGACTCTTGCATCACTTAACGTTCATCTTTCTGTATTACTCATCTAATCTAGGTTGTTCTCCACTTCCCTAAGATTATCACCGATTCATAGGGAGTCTATCCTAGTATGCTTAGATTGGGTGTATAAATAAATTAAATATCATTCTTGAAATTGTATGCAAAATGCTCTAACGCCATATAGCTTAAGGTTTCAAATATTTCAATAGATTATTAATATTTAAAAGTTTTTTTAAAAATAAAATATAATAATATATACAATATTAAATTTTTAAATTATATTTTTTAAAATTTTACTATTTTTAAATTTACTATTTATTAGAAATATAAAACATTGTATAAATATATATGAAGTATATAATACTGATTGAAAAATTGTTTTAAAATTAATATTAAATATACAATAGATTATTGAGATACGAAAATTGAGAAATTATCTTGGTAATAATTATTGATGCATATGTGTACACGTTGCAGTGTAAACAATAATGTAAAATAACGAATTCTAATCGTATTTCTGCTTTGTTTTTAAAAAATTCTGAAATTCAAATAAATAAGCCTTGCAAGTAATAAGTAGTGACGGCAAATTAAAGTTTATAATTTTTCTATTTTTTTTTATACCATGCATTACCTCTATTGTGCTGTGTTTTCTTTAATGAAAAATCGTCAATGCGATATTCATTAAATTTGAATTTAGCTTACTGTGGACCGGCCACAAAAAAACGCGTAATTTTGGCATTATCTCTGGCCCCTCTGAATATAGCATTTATCACCTTTCGATAATTTGTGTTTTATGGGTCTTGTCTATCCTTTTCTTTCATTAAATAAATATATTATGCTATATGATAATTTTAATATTTGCAATAACCAAAAAATACATATTAAATACAGAAGGTCTTTATTTAAAAATTAAACCTAATATTATAATAATAAAAGCAAATATCAGGTTTTCTTTCTATACATTTTGCTCACTCTCTTGTGTTACTGCAGTAATATTAGCAATGCAAATACTCACCCCGTCCACAGAACGAACTCTATGTTATCCCCATGCAGTCTCTTCATTGCACGAGCTGCGGACTCCACCAACGCCCATGGGGAGTCACAACTGTAGTCCCCGAACTTTCCAGCGGGCCTTTGAGCACCGCTAGATTCCCGACCTCGCCAGCACACTGAAACATATAGGATTAGATTAGTACACTATGTTGCAGAAATTTGTACAGTCTGGTGCAGAAATATCTGTAGCACTGCTAGATTCCCGACCTCGCCAGCACACTGTAACATAGATTAGATTGGTACACTATGTTGCAGAAATATCGACGTACACTCTCTTGCAGAAGTATTGAGGTACACTCTCTTGCACAAATATCTTACTAATCTCCTAGCACCGCTGTAATAGACTCTCTACCATGCTGGTAATTTAGTTTTAAATGGTGCACTGTTGAAAGAAACAAATTATAACGTAAACATTTATATTTAAAATCCATTAAATTACTAACCAAAACTGCAATTCAAATTTAATAAATCATAAAATTTCATAAATCTTCCAAAGATATATTACAATAATCTTTAATTATTACATAATGATTTATGACACCCCTTTGTCCAGTATTGTAATAAAATATTTTGAAATTATTTAGCAAGCTAAGCACAAGAGTTCTCTCTAAAATGATTTACGAAGGTACGTAGCATAAATCTAACTTATGGTGATATAAAATAATGTACCATTTACACGGGAGAATATTATCATACTAAAAGCTACGCAAAATTGCACTAAAGCAAAATGAAAAGACACAGATGTTTTATACATAAATAAAAATGTAACAAGATTTATTGTATTTTATATAAATTAAATAATTTATTTAGTTACTTAAAGTTATATTTAAAGATTTTGCTGTTAAATTTGTTGTATATAATTAAATATTGGAACCAAATTTGCTTATAAATTACGTGTTTTTTTTATATTTTTAAAACTTTAAAAGTTTGCAATAAATGTAAGAGTATATAAAATAATTAAAAACAATTTTTATTTATTTTTAAAATATAAATTATTATTTTTTGTTTGAATTTTATAAAACAGTATTTATTTTAATATTAATAATAGTATATATTATATTATTTAGAGTAATTGTAATAAAATTTTATTTTATAAATATTTATTTGTAGAGATATTGTAATTAAACCTTATGAAAGATTTTCATCACCAAGCTGTATGAGCAATTGACCTTTTATCTCCTCTTATTAAAATATATACTCCGCAAACTATTTCTAACAAATTATGAGTAAAAAAACAGCCGCAGATCAAACGTTTCATACAAAATAATATAAATTAATTTAATTACTCCATACAGGAGTTTCGATGTTGGAAATGCCTGATAAAATGAGTAGCTACTCAATGATTAAATAATTGATCAGTTTGTAAACAATTTCAGAAATATACAAACAGCCTCATGCAATAACATCATTCAAAAAGAGTTACCCTTAAAATTTATTAGGAAATTAATGTTTTAGATTTTACTTTTAAAATAAATTTTGGAGAAATATTATAAATATTAACATGATCTAGTTACTTGGAGATGTATTAGGCAAGCCAAAATTTCATAATGAGGTTTGACTGGGGAAACCGTGGAAAACCTGTCAGGACGGACACCTCTAATTCTTATAAATGTAATTTTCAAAGCTTAATGAGCCATACATTGCATTACGCTTAGTAAAAAACGAGAAGAATTACTCCAATTTATTATTAATTGAAAGTCACCCATCCAAGTACTAAACACGCTTAATGATGCTTAACTTTAGTGATCTGACAGCAGCCTGTTAACGCACTGCATCACGCTTTACTTAAGCTACTTACTGTTACAATTTTATGTGTTCAAGTATAGTCAAATCAATACAACATTCCCTCTGGAAGCCCGGGTTGAGATAAAGTTAAAATTTTCTTCGCTATTAAACTCTCTTCTCATCTTGTGTCCTCTTATTTTGTACAATTTTAGAAGGAAAAAGAGGGGAATAGATGAGATTACATCATTTTTCCTCTTCTTGAACATAAATTGTTAAATAATATTGTCTTCATTTCATCCTCACTTTGATCGAGGAGGAGATAAGATGTGTTTTAGAGGTAAAAAGATTAGGTTTAAACGTGTAAAGCATGAGTTGAAGACGAAAATTTTCAACTAGGGAGTAGCCGGAAGTGTGAAATTTGAAGCTAATTCTATTCATAATTCAATTTAAAAACTCTAAAAAAAGTATTACAGTAGAATGGACAACATACATGAAAAAATTTTATTGCAGAAATGAATAGAGGGTACCAAATTATGCTACTCTGAAGTTTTTCAGATTTTTTTGAAACCCAGAAATATTTTTAAATAATTATTGAATGTGCAGCCACGCCCCCTGGAGGCGTCAATAGGCGTCTAGTCTCTATCCTTTTTATTAAGAACTCAGGGGTGCCAACTGAAATCACAAGACTTTCAATAATTATTTAAAAATAGTTCCGGGTCTCAAAAGAATCTGAAAAAATTCAGAGTAGCATAATTTGGTACCCTCTATTCATTTCTGCAATAATTTTTTTTCATGTATGTTGTCCATTACTAACATATGTCAAATTAAAACGCTTAAGTATACGATATATTGGCAACGAAACGTACATTTCCGGAAGGAATTTGATACAAATTCAACTATAGCCACTTTTTGCCAACATCATTCCATGTTAACGATGACAAAAAATATAAGACATAAGGGGACAACACGCAGGTACGAGAAATAGCACTAAAAAGTAAAACACAAAGTCGGTACATAAACTTTGTGTAGTACGTACAAAGTTTTAACCCTCCAAGACCCTTAATACTATATATACTGGGCCTGTTACTATATGTTCATTTGGGAATACAATGTTCACACAAAAAAGTATAAGCTTAGAAGAATATTTGATGTATTTTCTAGTTAATTTATATACATTGTTATATATATTATCAAACAATAATAACCAATCTATTATATATAGTTTTCTGGTACCACATTTGTACACAGAGCCAATGAGATTCTTCGTTACAAAACTGTATTGTCCTCAAAGAGACATATTGATAGACAGTAACGATGTTAAACTACTATCTCAGTTTTCTCAAAACTAATTAGACCAATCCACTTCAAAATTTATATGCCATGCACCTATATTGATGGGGAGTTCTTAGTTCTTTGCAAATCTTAATTGAGGCATTTAAGGGGGCCTATTCCGAGATCTCGATCAACTGAGGTCAATCTTTAATAATGAAATAAATTTTAAAAAACATTCCAACAATAGAGGCTTCAAGACAGCTGATTTTGTGGTGTTCCCACCGTCCTATCTAAACTTATGTAAAAAAACTCGAAATTGCTTTTTTTGCAATAAGGAAATTTTTTAGATAAAAATAAGTTCTTGATTCCTCATCAGAAGACCCCTAAAAGGGGGATAGGAGATGGTTTCAAATTAATAGCATAATTCATAATCTTTATTTTGCTTTTCGATTGATAATACAATATAAGCAAGTCAATAATATTAAACTCAAGACATAACGTCGATCGTCCATATTTATACATAAATAACAACTTTTATCACTATGCACAACAAAGTATAAAATACATATCACAGATCACAAAATAGTTTGTAAATCCTAAAGAAATTTAAATGTAAAGAAAGAGGAGCAAAAATATTGTATAGGAAAACAATGTTAAATTTTTAGCTTATCTTGCAACCGCAATAACTCAATCTGTACACACGCCACCAAAAAATTCTTTCAGTCTATTTGAAAAATACTATCAAGACTGCCCTGGTAAAATTTCAAAATTCCAGAAGTAAAATTGTGGCCGTGGTTGCAGCGGGAGTGAACCTATCTTTTGCAGGGATTTTCCTATATTGTCGCCGCTGAATGAGCGTGAGTGACGTCACAGGTGCTTCTTCATCGGCTATTATCTCTGATATTTGTGCTATACTGAAACCAAAAAAATTATGCAGCCGAATCACCCTGAAGCAAAGCTAACCGTGCACTTAATACTGTGAAAAGGTTCAGAAGACCTTTAAGGCTCAATAAATTAAGACCAGAAATTTTGGGTCTAAAAAACACGTCTAAAATCAAGCTTTAAATTATCGAGCCTTAAATGTGGCCTTAAGACTTCTGAATGCCCCTTTTTATGTTTAAGAAGAGGAAAAAAGATGTAATCTCGTATTTTTTCCTCTAAAATGATGCAAAATAAGAGGACAAAAGACGAGAGGAGAGTTTAATAGCGAAGAAAAGATAAACTTTATTTCATCTCGGATTTATAACACCTATAATTTATGGCGATTTCAAATTCCTTTAAAAACCTATAGTATAAGTATAACAACAAGTTGACCCATTTCTAAAATAAATGGAGGCATAAGATTTTATTTTATTATTATTTTATTATTATTATTATTATTTTATTTTATTATTTTATTTTATTTTATTTTATTTTATTTTATTTTATTTTATTTTATTTTATTTTATTTTATTACATCTCTAACATGTACATTGATGTATTCTATGATGTACAAGTCAGCAACAAATCTTAAGAATAAAAATATATTCTTCTACGTGCGTCGTATATAAACACGCTCGTTTTATATCAATAAAAATTGGTGTTGCTGCACTCAAAACGTGGAAACTCCCTGTAGGATTTCCTAGCGCACACACGTCATAATGATACTAAAACAAACTGAAAAATATAACACATCTGCTGCTGAAACCATCTTTACTACTACACTGTCAAAAAATACACTCCCGACTTGAAATAAATTTAGTATTTTTTCTTTTTTAATCAAACCCTACTTCTACTTACTAATTACATACACTACTTTAAAAACTCGAACCTTCCGAAACCCTAACTTGAGCGTTTCGCGGGCTCTTTCAGAACAGGAGCGACCACGGCCTTGCAATTCATCATTGCCTGGGACTGAGGGAAACGTGGAAACCTCAGTCATGATGGACGCTACAGCTTTTGTCAACGAACCGGAAGTGCAATGGTTCAAAGCCAGGGGAACCACATTTTGGAAAAGCGCAGCAATTTATCCCTGGGTGGGAAACATTGTTTTTGTTGAAAATGGTCACCCATGAAACTACTAACCACGTTTGGCGTTGCTTGACTTCGGTGATCTGACGGGACACGGTCGAGCGCACTGCGCCACACCTTCCAGATTTAGTATTTTAATAATCTATAGTGGTGAATGGTTTTAAAAATTTGATTGAGATCTTTGACAGAATCGGCTCCCTTGATTTCTAAACACTTGCAGGAGAATTTGCCATCAATATATAGGTGACATGCAAATTAGCTGAGATTATTCGTTTAATTAAGAATGACGAGATAATATTATATTGAAAATTAAATATTAAAAATTACGTGTCCGTTAAATTCTAAGCTCTGATTAAATTCGATGTATTTTGTAAAGTAAAAAGATTAAAGATGAGTTGAGGATGAAATATCTCAAACATGGCTACCTTCAATTTAAAATAAAATAATCGTGTAATGGAAATTGTACACAAGGATATAATTTTTAATTGTTCGTAAAAAAAGGACTCGAAATAATTTTTGGTAAGACTTGGGTATTCTTAAAATTGAAATTGGTTATTCTTCAATAAATATGTATTGTGCGCGATTCACGAAGCATTTAGCCAGAGGTTTCAAACCACTTGTTTAGATGAATCACGTTTAACTAGGTGGTTTAACACGTAAAACATGGTATTATAGTCTTTATATGGTATTATTATTTATTACATGGTATAGTTAAACGTGGCTAACAATAAGCTAAACGTGGTTAGAAATCTGGCTAACTGCTTCGTGAATCGCACCCATTATTATCTTATCGCAAATAGACATTAAAACTTATAAAAAAAACAACTTAGATTTTGTTCCATACTTCGATATTTAATTTCGTCTATTTTTATTTGTTACATAAAATATTTTACAGTGTAATGTCTATTTCATGACGACGTACTTTGCGTCTGGGGTATAACTCCTACAGTAATATCACAGTGGTAATATCACAACTCCCTATTCCTCCTGGGGGTCTACTTTTTCTTCAAAATAGGGAGTTCATTTTGTATGTATTACTTTTGTATGATATTAGAGAATTCTATTTCTGTTTTTGTATAAATTTTGATATTCACTGATCACACTTTTTTTAAATGTCAATAACAATTTGCATGTTTAAATTATGTGCAGTTTATTATAAAAATTCAATAAAAATAACATTTTTTTCATAGAAATAATAAAAAATGAAAAATATATATTTTTTTAAAACTTTAATTACAAATTTTATTGTTTGAATTTTGAACTTTAATTATATTTATAACAATTGTTTGATAATTAATCTAAATGCAAATTAAGAAAGCCCAACTTTGGGCACAACATATATCATTACCGCAATCAAATAATTATTTTAAAAAAAATGCACTGCATTCTAAAATATTTACAATACTTAAATATTTAATTAAAAAAAAAGTGTATTTCTCCCATTAAAAATTACTGTTATTAAGACGGTCCGCGTACTATATTATTATTTTTTTTTCTTTGCTTTTTTATTAGATTTGTCAAAAGCGTTTGATATGGTGGACCATAATATATTGTTTAATAAATTATATAAATATGGAATAAGAGGCAACGGCCTTGATTGGATCAAATCTTTTCTCACTAATAGAACTCAAACTGTTGAAATAACATGTAAATTAAATTCAAAACATTATTCAGACGAAACAACCCTTAAATACGGCTTGCCGCAGGGCACTTGTACAGCACCTGTCCTGTTCCTGATATATATAAATGATCTACCCCTAATTACTAAAGACAACAATTGCTTGTTTATACAGTATGCTGATGATTCTAACTTAAAAATAACGGCTGAAAATAATGAAAAACTTGCTGAAAATTTTGCTACGTTATTAACAAAAGTAAAAATTCATTTTAATAATATTGGTCTAATGCTAAATGTAAATAAAACAGAAATATTGCAATTTCAGAATAAAAGGAATAAAAATCAAACCTTAGAATCTGTGCCAGTAGGCACACAAAATATTCCTCTAAATAATATTACAAAGTTTTTAGGATTAATTATTGATGCAAATTTGCGATGGATAGATCATATTGACTACACGAGTAAAAAGTTAGCATCGGTTATTTTTGCTATAAGTCAATTAAGGTATGACACCGAATTTGAATGCTTAAAAGTCTTATACTATGCAAATTTTTACTCTGTGTTAAAATATGGAATTATCTGCTGGGGAGATTCAATAGAAAGTCAAAGATTATTTAAATTACAAAAAAAAGTTGTACGTCTAATGTGTTTCGCAAAAAAAAAGGGCTACATGTGTGAAATTATTTAAGGAGCATGGTATATTACCTCTTCCTTGTATGTATATTTTAGAATGTGTGCTTAAAGTAAAAAGGAATTTGTTTCATTTCAGAGAACATGTTGTTAATCATAAGCATAATACAAGGAATGTCAAAAGTATTATAACCCCAATTTGGTGCAGACTTGATATGTACAAAAATGGTCCCTTTATGAGTTGTCTCCAGCTCTATAATAAACTCCCAAGTGATATAAAGTGCATTGAAAGTGATAAACTATTCCACGCAAGCGTTAAAAATATGTTACTGGATAAATGTTTTTATAGCGTCAAGAGCTACATGGACCATAATTTTGATCTTTAATAATTCTTTGTGCATGTTTTATATAATATATTATACCTATTAATCACTCCTTCTCGGCCTTGTGGCCACCATGACCTGTCCTATTAACCTCAACAGTTATCTATACTTGATTTTTGATTGTAGGAGAAATGGATTAATAAAAAATTTTGAATTTAAATTTGAATTTTGAATTTAACTGAACCCTGTTGTAGGGTACTGCTCAGAAACCATGGAGACCTCAGTCAGGATGGTCAGCAATTGATGGACGATGCCACCAATCACCTCCCGGATGCACGAGTGGGTGTTCTTTAGCAACCGCCACTTGTGAAAAGTTTGGCGGTGCATGACTGGGATCGATTTCATGACCATCCGATTACGAATCAGAGGCGCATACCACTGCGTCAAATGCGCAGATGCTAGTCGCTAATAATTCCTCATGAAATGTGAGACTACAATATAAATTATGTAAAATTTATGGTCTAGTAGTTAGTGCACCTGTCTCTGGTCCGAGAGGTACCCGGTTCGATTCTCGAACATGGCAGACTTTTGATGGGTGTGACTGATTATAAGTAGATGATGGAGTTGGTAGGAGGAAGGCAGCTTATACTCCACTGCCCTGCAATATTGCACTGCCACTGCAGGCTGCACAAATTCGGTAGTAGGAGCCCAGAAGAGTGCAGGAAAGGGTTCTGAGAGCCCCAGCTTTGTCACAATATGACAAAGCTAAATACACCCGAAAGGGTAAAATGGCGTCAAGGGTATTTATTAATTTTTTTGTAAAATGTTAAAACAAACCAACAGTAGTTTAGAAAGCACGTAAAGTAAATCTCTGTATAATCCACGTATGTTCGTCAATTGATTTTCAGCACCAAGTAAATATTACATGATCGCATAAGCCGTTCAAACAGTGTATAAACACTATTTCAATATGTTCTAGTGATAGTGCGTGATTGTTTTGATGTTACTCGGTATTATATAGTGAATAAAAATTAAAGGCATTAACTACATTTAGGTACAACATTGAGTAATGTAAATATATATAATAATTTTAAACAATTATGAATTTGAATAATTTAAGTTATAATAAAACTTATATTAAAAATATTGATGGAAATTAAATTAAATTCAGTTTTACAATTTTTTTTTAAATGAAATTATATTTTTGTTATTATTTATTATTTTATTTTGAAAATAACATATTTTAAACTAAATATTGAAATTAAAACAATTTTAATTCTGTTAGTAAAATTAATTACAATTATTATTTATTATAAAAACCTTTGTAATTTTTAATATTGATAAGTATCAAATTTTTCGAGAGTACGTTTCGACGGTTACAAAATTACATAACAAAATTAGCAATAAACGAAATTTTAATTTCATACTTCTCAAAAACAAATATTTTTACATATAAATAAAGAATACTGAGACCAAGAGATAGTGAATTTTGCCATGTCATTTCCGTGACCCCGCATGTCCACTTATTTCTCATAGTTCTTCCTTTCTTGGCTCATCCATCTTTTTTTAACTGGCCGCATGTCTCTCACAATCAGCTGACCCCCCCCCCCTCTCTCTCTCTCTCTCTCTCTCTCTCTCTCTCTCTCTCTCTCTCTCTCTCTCTCTCTCTCTCTCTCTCTCTCTCTCTCTCTCTCTCTCTCTCTCTCTCTCTCTCTCTCTCTCTGTCTCACACACGCGCGCGCTCAAGTTGTTCTCTTTCCTCCGTATGTTTCCTATCCTGACATGTTTTTACACTCCTATATTGATAACTTCAAAGTTAATAAAGAACGCACTTTTAATTAACATTTTAATTAATTAATTTATTAAATATTTCATTAGCTGAAAATACAGGAAAACATAAGAGCGTATGAAGCAAACAGAAAAACAGGTGCAGATGCAACCAAATCACTATACACCCGAGATGAAATAAATTTCATATTTTCTTCGCTATTAAACTCTCCTCTCGTCTTTTCTCCACTTCTTTTGCACCATTTTAGAGAAAAAAAGACGAGATTACGTATTTTTTCCTCTTCTTGAGCATAAAATGTTAGAAATATTGTCTCATTTCATCCTCACTTTAAGCGAAAACGCGAAATAATATAAATAAGATATGTTTTAGAGGTAAAAATATTAGGTTTAGACGTGTAAAAGATGAGTTAAAGACGTAATTTTTCAACTAGGGGTGTGTCTTTTCACCTATAGTAAAACAAGAATTTAGAAAATAGAACGATATAATATATAATATAAATCCCGCCCTCAATAAAGACGATTTTATTTATTTATTTATTTATTTATTTATTTATTTATTTATTTATTTATTTATTTATTTATTTATTTATTTATTTATTTATTTATTTATTTATTTATTTATTTATTTATATACAAAAGTAAATGAAGAAGCCTGAAATAATTAAAAAAAACGTAGAACCAGTAATATAAAATCTATAAGAGATTACATTACACAAGAGGCATTGAATTATGTTGTGTTGTTTTTAATACAACAAAAAGATAATAATAAAATAAATTGTAAATTAATATATTATTTTTTTAAATATTTATTTAATGATTAAAAAAATGTAATTGAAGTATTTTAATGGCGATTATGAAATAAAATATAATTATCTGCTGCAGGAATTTTGCAAACTATTTTAATAAATTAAATTGTATGTCTGAAAAATGTATTCGGCTAAAAAAACACTGACACCTGAATCTTCTTCTGTAATCGTATACGCATGAATACATGGAATGGAAAAAGCAACAATTAGGGAGGTGTCCAATATACATTGTTTTGTATGGATAATATCAAAGTTAGTAAGATTAATTAGTAATATATGCAATGCGCGCTAATAAATATAGTAATTCATGTGTATTATACTGAATATATGAGGGTATAATTATTAATTATATTTATTTAAATCATATACATATTTATATTTGTTTAAAAATGTTTTATGTTATAGGCTGGATATGTACTACATCATGTATGCAAACTTATGGAAATACTGTTATATCTACTGTATTGGATTCAATAAATAAAAGTAAATCTCATATCTAAACACTACTATAATTAGGTTAACTGCTTAAATATTAAAATAAAACTACAGCACACACGTTTCAAATTTTATTATTCTAGCTGAAAATAATCATTAATTAACATTATCAAAAGTTCGTCACATTATTTCTGACCTGGACTGTACATCAGACAGATCATCATGCTATGATAGTGCAATGGACTCTTCCATACAAGCCGGTAAATCTACTCTTTCAGAAGCCAATCAAGACGCGTGGAAAATAAACTTCCAACTTTTCTGTACCGTGATTAAAACTAAGGTTTTACATTAAATTTTTTCTAGCAAAATACCTCCACACTTTTTATATACCTGATATTAAGAAAGATATAGTTTTAGAAATATAAGATTTACATAGCAAGTGTAATATTTTAATCTGGCTGTGAGCTTGCAAATTTTAAAGTTATTTTTTCTTCAACTGAACCCTGTTGTAAGATTCTGGTCACAGAAGTGACTGAATTTAACTTCAATCCATCCCAGCAGGTTGTGACTGAGGAAACCATAGAAATCTCAGTCAGGATGGTCGGCAATTGATGGAGGATGTCAACAATCACCTCCCGGGTGCACGAGTGGGTGTTCTTTAGCAACTGACACTTTTAAAAAGTTTGGCGGTGCATGACTGGGATCGAACTCAAGACCATCCGATTACAAATCAGAGGCGTATACCACTGCGTCAAGTATTCAATGCATGACAAGCATAAAGTGTACTGTTAAACAAATCTAAGTTTACGCCTGACTTGGTGCCAACATAGTCCAACGTTCCTTCATACAGGTTAAGACACGCACGCATTTCGTGCTTCAATTTCGGTAAATTTTTTAGGCCCTATTGCACCGTGAAATATCAAAAATAGCATTGCATGATGGGCGCATCCAAAGTTTCACGGTACGATGGGGCCTAAAATACTAGAATGTGACTAAATATTAACATTAATCGGTGGCTAACCTGTATAAAGGAACGTTGCATACGCCTAGACAGATTGGCGCTCCCTATCTTAACCATGTTATAGACGTCCAAGATGGCCGCCGCGCGTAATCGAATCTCACGTAAACTAAGATCTTTTATACTGTACCTGTCGATTAAAAGTAATGTATACTATATTCTATGTGTCTGATGATATATAATATAATAGTTAATACCCTCCCTCCCTCCTCCTCCCAAAAAAAGAGAATTATCTCCAGATTATTACAGTAAAAATAAAATAAAGAAAAGTGCACTTAAATTTATACCACTTTCATTTTATTGATAAATGATTGTTTTCAAGAAAATTCCACCGCTCTATTTTATAAATGGGATTAAATATCGCCATTTCTCATTCATTCCTTTGTATAAAAGTCATATATCAAGGACTTAAAATAAAGCTTTCTTGACCTTCTATGTATGAAAAGTTATAACAATAATAAATTGTATCTTAATTTAATTAATATCATAATTATTATAAAAGTCAATAAATTATGAACAAAAACTATATTTTTTTTTGTTAAAAATTGATATATTGATAAAAAGTTTGTTACTTAATTGTCTTTAAGTATTTGGGGGTATTGGCTAAAAGTTTTTAACACCATTCGACGTTTAATGGTTTGAGAGAGGAAGGTTTGTATAGTAAAGTCACCACAAGTTAGTAAAATAATGACCTCTCGATCTTCTTTATTGCTTAGACAATAAATAAATACAAACACTTTATATTGTTGGCAATTAATACTGTTTATGTTACAGTTCGAGATACCATGAAAGTTATACCCTTTGCTATTGTCTACGTTGCTATTGTTGTGACACAGTCTTTGAAGTTAATTGTTATGATAAGAAGTGTGTTGTTGTTATTTGTAATGTCTTCTGTCATTGGTGAATGTTTTGTAACATCCCTCCTCATTGGTCGAATATAAACAATGAAAATTTAATTAAATGGAAACACTGTAACACAAAAAAAGACTGAAAGAAACAAATTACAGATTTGCAATTTTTTTTTAGAGCTAAGTAAGTAAAGCAACCATTGGGCTTCATAGAGCAGCGCTACGAGATTGTTGGGTTGCCTACTTACAGGATAACACTCAGCTGTTTACCTACCCTCACTTCCCCTACTGTTGTCAAACCGTACGCTCTAAATAAAAGGATTGAAAAATAAAATAAAAAAAAACTAGAAAAATTGACTGTTGCTAGATTTAATTATTTTAGGACAGAAAAATGTATTTTGTGTATTCTTTATAAACTAGCAGATGAAACGTTATAAATGTAATAATTGCCGTATATAATTGATTTTTTCAACATTTTCTCCCATACACTTGCTGATGCAACACAACAATATGGCGCAGTAGGTTCCTGTAAAGTATGCAATATGCGTTGCAGTGACATCACGTGGGCCTGGCCTTTGGTGGGTCATATAATATACAACTTCTTATATTGTGAATCGATGAAAAATAATAATTGATTGTATAATAAATTGAAACGTATTTCAGTATATAGTGATACATAGCATTTTAAAGCAGCACGTTCTAATACACTTGAACACACACTAAAATTTAATATACACTTCACGAAGTGTGAAAAAGTACTTTTTTTATGCATTTTACACATGAAAAAATACTTGTTAGAGATTTATGTTTTGTATAAAAAAAGGAAAAGTTATTTTATATATTATAATAACATTTGAAAATATCTTCTATATATGATACATCATGTTCTTTGATAATTTCCTTTTCATACCTCCATACATAAGAAAGTATGTAAGTAGATATGAACCACCGGTCCTGGCACAGCCACGCCCCCTTTCTTCCCCGCCCTCCCCCTCCCTCCCTTTCCACCCCCCCCTTCTTTTGACCCCCCCTCCTCCCTGCTTCTCCTCTCTTTGTAACAAATTCCTCTATTCCCCTGAATCCCTTTTTTTTTTAAATTTTTTATATTTGTGACGTCAGTGAAACTCTCAATGAATATACTATTTGTGTAGTATGTCATGAAATTATGTATATTTGTACTAAAATGTTAAGTCATTGTATAATGAATATTTCATTATCATGGAATGAAGTATATTTTAATTAAACAAAAATAAAAAAATATTGCAATGGCAACCATGTTTTTTTTTCCAAGGCTTAATCTGATATGTGTTCATATTTTAATCCTCTCATTAAAGAACACAAGCTGCTCACACAAGTATGGCGTTTAATCGAGTGCAAGTGCTGAAATTAAAAATTTTAATAGATCCCTGTGATCAAATTGAATTAAGTATCGGGTTAGATGTGAATCATGGATTTGTTCCTCAAATACAAATCTATAAGAAAACAATTGGTGCAGTTTTGAACGTGTCCGCAGAAGATTGGCGTGCAATTATTATATTAAAAGACGATCTTCAAGATTATATTTGTGGAAAAAAGAAAAAACTTAAAAATAAGGAACTTTTTTATTTAAAATTATCGACTGCAAAATATATGGGGAAGAGATGTGTTATATTACAAAGGGACAAAGATTTTCTGTTTCAAACATATCAAGTGTATCCAAAAAGAAAATTTATATTTTACCCAGCATTGTGGAAGAGACTGATGGAAATGGAACCAATTTTGTCTAAAAAAATAAATGAACTTGAAAATTTGCAACCAGAGGCAGAAAAAATTGTTAATACTTATGTAATTTTCTATAAAAAATTAGTGCAAAAATACAGTATAAATGATATATCTGAGTTTATTAAAGAAACTTTGTCGAAAATTCAATTAATTGAATTTGAACAAAACAGTAAACTATTGACAGACTTTCTAACTGAATTTAAATCATTAGCTGCTGAATACTTGTTCTGTAAAGTTGATTGTAAAACTTGACGTAAGAACAAAGAAAGGAGGGGAAAAAAATATGTACAAACAAGGAGGATAGAAAAATAAAAAAAGAAATATATTTTAAATATCTTCTTTATTTCATAAATATTAATTCCATCCACTACAATTGTTGTTAACAACATCTTGATTATTAGGTAAATGTGTAAAAAGAATACAATTTTTATTAATTTTTTTATGTTCAAGAAGAGGGCTGTCATTGCTTTTCCAGTCATATAAAACAATACCACACCATACACAGAGTGTTGAGTCATCATCTTCATGACGAGGGACATGCACGAAACCAATTTCAGCAAGTTCTTGCGGCAACTTAGCATAATTACTCCATTTTTTAAATGTGCTGAATCGTGCATCAGTTTCAAAAAGATTCACTCTCTTTTTGTTAGCTGCACACCATTTTGAAAGCCTATAAGCACGCGATTTAGAACAGCATGATGCTTCACAATAATCAGCATGTCTAATACACTCTGATCCGGGAGAATGATTCAGCTCAGATGCAGGAGGGCATCCAAAATCTTGGAGATTGTAGACTTTTCTTCCATTCAAAATAGAATTCTGTAAAAAAGAACACTTTTCTGCTGTGTCAGCAAACAGAAACTGAAATCTTTTGGCAGAATTAATTAAGATACTTGCCATTTGCTCACAGTCAATATCTCCATCATATGGACAAGCAGTTGTGCAATTCCAATCATTATTTCCACCATTTGAACGGATCTTGTAAGACCAATGCTGTGTTGACGTTGAGTATAAATCAATCAAAGAAGCTTCAAAAATCGAACCACGATACTGTTGATAATCAATTACAGCAGCGTTCATGTTGAGTCAAATTCTGCGATACGAATGTGTTTGTTAGTCTTCAATCCTGATATTTATATGCATTTTTTTTTTAACTCGGTTAGTCAACACTATATGCCCTTGATAACTCGGTTAGTCAAAGGAGAATAGTTTGCCAATTTGTCATGTAGAATTAGGCAATAACACGTTGTATCCTCGGGAAAGTCTTTAAATGATTCTATTTCAAGTTTAATGTCAACTGAACCTGATTTTAAAGCCTCACTTTGTTTACTACAGTCGATAATAAATATCGGTGCTGTATTTTGAAATTCCCGCCTTGTAAATAATGGCTCAGCATCTTTTCCGTAGTATGATTTTTGAAAATTAGAATACATTTCATATACTTGTGCAATCAGACCTTTCTCAAAATTAACTTCAAAATTGTTGTATGGCCAATATTCCGAATTAAGATACAGTCTTAAGCTTCTAATATTGCAGTGATCAAATATTGAGATGTCATGTTTCAATGAATTCGTTCTTCCACTTGAAAAGGCAATAATGACAAACCTTGGTTTTTCAATTTGGCTGGATGTTTTAATACTCCATGAAATGGGACTGGTTTTTGGCAGGTTAGGTCTCTCATGCATTTGCCATCCTCTCCAAGGCAGAATTGCTGTTGATCCTTGATTCATTTTTTTTAACAGAGGAGAAAGAACCTCGTCTGATAAATTAAGATGAGGCATTCTCCATTGAATCTTGCGTAACTTTATTTTAGGGATCTCCTCATTAGCACCTTCTTCAGCAGCACCAACTTTAAAGCAATTGTTATCATTTCGTGATCTTATTAAAATTAGCTCTTGACGCGCATTCATTAACACAGTTTTGTAATCCTCAAAAAATCCCATTAAAATATTAAGGGGAATACAAGCATCAAATTCTGTGTCATTAACAATTTTACTCTCACTTTTTACCGGAAACCATCCAGCGTTTTCATATTTCATCACAGAAGCTTCATTGAAGGATACATATCCTTTTAGTAGACTTGTAAGACCAACATTCCTAACAATATCTAGCTCCACAGAGTTCACTTCATATCTTATTTCCTCAAATAAAAAACCCAATGCCGCTTGGGTTAATTGAGACTTTTTTGCTTTCACATTATCTTGAGTAACCACTTGACCTTGAATATAAATATGACTTTCACAAGGAAGACAAAGGCTGTTTTCATTATGTATTGGTATGCGTATAACATCACTGTTATCTATTTTTGTAGGATCATATGGATTATAATCCCTAATACTTTTTTTATAAATAGTCTCATCAAATTCAACGTCTTCAAACACACCTAAATTTTCCATATTTTTTTAATATTACAAATTTGTTATAATATCTTGAAACCTAAAGATTTTAAAAACTCAATATTTTCTTCTGACAAACCTCCGTGCGAAAGGCCTCTGTATGCAGTAGAAATATCTTTAGAAATGTGAGTAATTTTTCTCAGCTGGGTATTTATATAACTGTTTTTTTTTAAAAAATTTTTAAAATTAATACCCATTATTAACAATCTTAAGGTGTAAACGAATTGCAATTGTTTCACCACGTAAGTTGACAAGCTTACCTTCAGGATCTGTTAATCTTACTACAAATTTGTCAATTGTTTTAGTAGTTAACGGTAAGTAAATTGGAACTTGAGCTGAGGATATTATTCTATAACCTGCTGGCACTTTAACAAAGAAATTATAAAGAGTATGGTTGGGACGTCCATTTTTATAGCTCCCTGATGCAAGATCACATTCTACATTTATGGAAGTTACTTTAAATATATTTACAGTGAAATCTGAGGTATGTAAAATATTTGGTTCCAAAACTCACTTTTTGAAACCTAGAAGAGGTCCAATTGTTCCTTCTTTAGTGAAGTCAATTTTGAAAGTAGACAAAATATTGCATTTAATTGTGTTATTGTTGGCAGTTTTTTCAATATTTTTTTTACCAATCCTTTTTTGCAAATATTTGTTTATATCTGATAATTCATAAGTTCCCGTATCAATTACAACTGACTTGTTACTATCATAGTAAAATAAGTTACATCCGTTTTCAATGTTAGGTATTGAATTATATGTAGAAACCGAGAGAACAGCAATTCCAAATTGTTTTTCTTGATCCAATTGAATTTGTGGAAAAATTGAACATGGTATTTCGGAAGAGTTTCCTGTCACTTCTAGCAGCCTATCCATCTTCGATAAGAAATGAAATGAACAACAAAATGTATTGAAATTTAAACATTTATTTTTTTAAAAATTTCAAGCAAAGGTGGCCACATTCAGGCTTACCATCTCGCTGAAATCTTTTTCTATTATATACAATATTTGGAACATTTTCCATGTACTTTAAAAATTCTTGTGGAGGCCGTAAATTTCCATATGAATCAAAATATTCCACAGTTTTACCCCTACGCTTATAGCACACCCAATGGGAGCCAGGAGATTCAAAATCAGCTAAATTTATTACTCCACTCTCATAAATTCGAGACTTTTTTGGTAAGTTGTCCCTTGAAAACACTCCCCTGAAGTATTTAACGTTCAATATCTTTGCATAGTGTGAAATTTCTACATTACTTAACGCTCTCATTGGGATTTTCTTAATTAGTTTTTTGAATTTTTTGTATTGTTTATAAATAACCCGAGTCCTTTCTTATATGGTTTTATATACAATCCACGGCCTCCCTTCAATGCAATTGCTTCCATTGTTTGGTTATGACGTTTACTCTCTTCCAAGTCTCTTCTAGCTTGTTTCGCTTTATTAACTGCTGATGCAACACCGGATATTCCTCCTGTTAATGCCCCAAGTGCACTCAGACCTGCAAACAATGGTATTAATGGTAAAAATCCCCCACTCTTTGGAATTTGAATTACTCTCGGTCTCTTGTAGGGAGTACTGCGTTTAATGTTTTTTCTTGCAGCCTTGAGTGCAATTTTACTAACCAGTTTTATATCATTTGAGGGTGTCCTTTTCACTGCGTCTTTCACTACTTTCAGCCCTTGTCCAAAAGTTAAATTTTTGTTAACACTTTTTCTCTTCTTGGTTGTTGTTTTTTTAATTTTTTTTTTAATATTCTTTTTCTTCTTTGTCGCATTGCATGAAACATTATTATTTATCTTTCTCTTTTTTATTGACATACCCGCCCCTAATTTCAATTTTGCTTTCATTGCTTTATTTATAAACCAAGCAGCTGCTTTTTCTTTGAATGACGAATCTTCTGCTTGCAGTCGATCAGATGCCGCTAAAGATAGAGTCTTATCAGCTTCGTGTCTGCTTTTTATATCGGAAAAATTAGAATAAGCAACATCATGATCTTTGCATGCTGCATCAAGTTTGTTTATTCCCATATCACCTCTATTTAATCGAGCAGTGAGTTTGGTGCCAGGTCCGCAAAATTGATAGCCTGGCAGATGCGCTTCAAAAGGTAATTTGTTAATTATATTATTTAACAATCCTTCACCACATACTTCTGCGCTCATGCTTGCTTGTCGAATGAAACTGCACTAATAGTTTCAATATAAGTAACTCTGAACTTCAACTAACATCACTTACTAAAATGAAATTTAAAAAGCATCATCAATCTATAAGTGTGTATGAATTTGATGGTAAAGATAACACTGCCATCTGTAGGAAAAAAAATGGAAGTTTGTTACCAGAACATATTAGAGCTTTAATCTGTGGTAGTTCTGGATGTGGAAAAACAAATTTATTACTTAATTTACTAACGGATCCAAATGGAATTAAATTTGAAAATCTTTACATATTTTCAAAAACATTATTTCAACCAAAGTATCAAGTATTAAAGGAAATTATGAAATGTGTTCCGGAGATTAAATATTTTACATTTGAAAATACATGTGATGTGCCTCATCCTGATGAAGTTAATGTTAATTCAGCCTTCTGTTTTGATGACGTTGTATGCGACAAACAAGATCGGATGCGGTTATATTTTTGCCTTGGGCGTCATCGGAATATTGATGTCTTTTATTTATCTCAAAGTTACACAAAGGTGCCCAAACATTTAATAAGAGAGAATGCAAACCTAATTGTTCTCTTTAAATCTGATCTTCTAAATATTAAACATGTATTTAACGATTGCGTCAACACAGACATGTCTTTTGAAACATTTAAAGAAATGTGTTCTGAGTGTTGGAAAGAAAAACATGGTTTCTTAGTAATTGATCTTGAGTGTGATACAAATGAAGGACGATATCGAAAGGGTTTCGATATTTTTATTCATGTATAAATATTATTACAACTTTAACAGATCTACACATGAAAAATGAAAGCTGTTGGGACAAGTTTAAAGGTAAAAAAAAAATACCTTAAATCAAGCATAAGAAAGCGAAAAAAGAAGCAAAGTAATCGAGAAAATTTAAAGGCTGCAATTTTAAAAAGTAGCAAAAATATAAGAATGAAATATCAAGATATAAAGAGGAATATTATGGATGAAGATTTTATTTTAGAAAAACATTTTAAGCCACTTACAAATCCTTTAAAAAGGATTGCAGAAGAGAGTGTTAATACGCTACTGGAACCTCTAAATAAGTTAGCAAATAGGAAGAAATTAAAAGAAGATGGTAGTGAAAAAGCAAACCAGGAAGCAACAATTAATGACAAATTATACAACAATGAGGAAAACATGAAAATTAGCAGTGGTGAATCAGTGGAACCTATTCTCAAACAGCAGTTTAATGAAATACATAGAGCCGTCAATAGTCCACAAGGTATGGTTTTTGCTGAAAAAGGTTTACAAACATTAAATGAAAACTTAAAACAGTTTATTCAAAAAATTATTGATGGAAATACTCAAGACTTAGATACAATATATGGTGTACGTTATACAGGAAATAATTGGATGATTGGTGATAAGGAAATTACTTTTCCAAATAATTTAATTCAAATTGATAATGAACTTTTTCCAGGAACAAAAGGATTATATGAACTTTTGTTTTCATCAAATCCTAATGATCAAATTTTAACAGAACATGACCTGGAAAATTATAAAAAAATTCTCCAAATGTCAAACGCTCATAAGAAAACGTATTCTGAACACAAGGCGATTAATTCAAACAAAGGCCGCAAATATATGAACTATGTCAGGAGACTCTTCCCGCCCAAAAGAGGATTCACAGGGACAGGCATGGATGCAACTGAAGCAATCTACGAGTATTGGAATGACCCAAATGAGCTTGTTGATCGTCTCAAGTTAATAATAGCTTCAACAGTGGCTGGTAATAACAATCATGATAATGAAATTTTTTCAATAGTTTCAGAATTAAAATCATCAAAAATAATTGCTTAAATATATTCATGCATGTATATAAAAGCATGGCAGTGTTGATTTATAAATAGTCATGGTGCTTTCAAGGTTTGGGCAACATATAAGCTCTTTGTCACAAGTGACCTTTAACAGTGGCTCTTCTGACGAAATATGGACAGCATTGTATAACACTGATGAAAAGGAGAACTTAACTGCTTTAAATTCAAGTTTTACTGTAAAAGGTGAAGTTATAAGCGCAAATCATCATAGATTATCAGATATAAAAATACCAATTGAAAGCAATGATGCTTGCACAAAAAGTTACATTGATGATAAACTGTTATCACATGAAGGAAAATACGTAAAATTTGACTCCGTAGACGGCATTGTTCACTTTAATAATAAAGTGATAAGAAATGTTGCTGATGCGCAGCACGCTTCAGACGCAATAAATTTAAAACTTCTCCGTCTTGCCTTTGATACATTAGATGATACAATATCAGCAAATAGTCTGTTATTTAGCCGAGAAAAAAACTTGTTTGACGCAAAGAATAAAAAAATTGGTAATTGTGGTTATCCTGTTAATGATGATGATGTTGTGAGCCTCAGAGCATTACGGGAATACGTAGACAGTGCTTTGTCTGGTATTTTGTCTCATAATGAATAATGTGAAGAAAAAAATTGTTGCAGAACTTCATAAACCGGCAAGAAAAAACTTTTTAAGACGAAAAGTTACTACGAAAGGCCTTTTGGATTTGTTTCAAGGTGACCTTGTGGATATGCAAAAATTTTCTGATCAGAATCATGGATACAAATATATTTTATTTGTAATAGATGTGTTTTCAAAAATGGCATATGGAGAACCTTTAAAGTCAAAGACTGGTGCTGAAGTAAAAATTGCTCTCAATAACATTTTTAAAAGAAGTGGAATTCCAAAATTATTTTTCACAGACTTCGGTAAAGAATTTTATAATTCTAGTGTGTCGAATTTGTTGAAAAGTTTCAATATTAAGCACTATTCAACCTACAGTGAAAAGAAAGCTCAAGTAGTAGAAAGGTTTAATCGAACTATAAAAAATAATATGTATAAGCAGTTTAGTTTACAAGGTTCTTATAATTGGGTAAATATTTTACAATCTCTGTTAACTAAATATAACAATACTAAGCACTCAACAATTAAGATGACTCCAAGGCAAGTGAATAAACAAAATGAGAAGAGTCTGCTAAATACAGTTTACAAATATAACTATAATAATCAGAAAACCAATAAATTCTCTGAAGGAGATTATGTAAGAATCTCAAAGCATAGATATGTATTTACACGAGGGTTTCTACCTTCATGGTCTACTGAGATATTTAAAGTAAGAAAAGTTCAAAATACATCACCAGTTACTTATTTACTCGAAGACATGCAAAATGAACCAATTTTGGGAGGCTTTTATGAACCGCAATTGCAAAAAACTGGTTTTCCTCATAGTTATTTAGTAGAAAAAATAATTAAAAAAAAAAGAGATCATTTGCTCGTGCGATGGTTGGGTTTTGATAAAAAACATGACAGTTTTATTCACAAGAATGATTTATTATAATTTTTGTTTGGCACAAATATTAAAAAATTACAATAAAATAACAAAAATATAGAAAAATATAAATATCATTTTATACAATATATTTAACATAAAAAAGGAATATGATAATATGTTAAAAAAATTAAAATAATAATATGTATTACATAGTTAAATAGAACGTTCTGATATATCTTTAAAATTAAAAAAACAAGAAGAATAATGTACGTAATGTAATGAAATGTTTAAACAAAACACAATAAATTTAAAAATAAAAGAAAAAAATTGTTTAATTTTACAATAAATGCTAAAAGTAACAATATTCTACATAATTAAAATAGTGCATATACATAAAAAATTTACAGGTATTGAATTCACTTTCAACAATCACTTTCTTCAAGCTTATAGTGACCATACGCAAATGTACATATTCCATCATTTGCAATAAATCTTTTATCATCAAATGGACTCAATGACAATTTGTTTTGCTCAACTGTACAAACATTATGCTTTACTGATGAAATTCTCCTAAATTTTGTATATTTATCTTTATTGCTTTGAAGGCAAGTTAAATAATCCTTAAAATGTATTTGAGTGCCTAAATTTACTCTTTTCACGCCTTTTGCCGTCATTTTCTCCTCATTTTCAATAAGTAAAGCATACATTTTAGGTCTTAAGCCTACAAATTCTAGAACGCATCTACTTTTAGCCTCATCCTTGAACTTGCCCAAGGCCTTCTTATTTGTTAACGAGAAGCATATATGGTTATCAGGGTACTCTGAAGTATCAAAATATTCTTTAAGTTTTAACATTTCCTGATAAATATCATGACAAAACACTTCAATCATATAGGAATCCGTGTCCATGTATAAAAGATACATTTTATTTCCGAAATGTGGTCTCAAAATATCATATAAAAAGCTGTACATTAATGTCTTTGAAATCTCTAATATGCTCATTCCTACATAGATTGGTTTGTCAAAGTAAATTATTTCCTTCTCCATTAGTATAATGACAAGATTAGAATTAATTACAATGCGTTCTCTAAAATTTGGCTTATTTATTAATTTTTGTGCTTTTATTGGACACGAAACCAATTTGATGTTATGCCTTTTCCTTATATTTTCCATAGTTTTTCCAAAAACTGCGTTATTCATTAATTTAAAAAAATCTTTTTCAAAGCTATTCTTGGCTTGTGTTCTCAGTTCTGTGTTTAAATTTATGTAGTTACGTAACCAGTATGACTGATTGAATTGTAAAACTTTATGTATCTTTCTTAAAATCAAACCATGCCTCAGAGCTTGCTTCAAAGTTTTTATATGAAGCACATAATTTTTTTTTTCATCAAGTGTGGTTAATAATTTTTTTTGTCTACTTCCTGGAGGACAACCTGATTCAGGTAGCAGCGGTAAATCATTATGGAGATCATGCAAATGTTTTGGATAAGCAATATCAACTTCTAAAATGTACCCAATTTTTCCACAATCAGAAATTTTTTCAATATCTTCAATTGAAAAATCATTTAAAGATATCCACTTGAAATCTGATATGGGAAGTTTTTGAATCATGGCCCATCCATAAAGGTTATTGGCATCCCAGTAAGCTATATACGACCGCGCTTTATCAGGATTAAAGTTTTTACTCCTTGGATCATTTGCAACACTGTGACGCTTTATGCATTGGGTTATGCCTCCCCGAATTCCTTTTTCAAACATGAGCAGCATATCATAGTCTTGTATTAGATCAAGAGAGGCATTCGTTATTTTCAAAGCTGCGTCTAAGGCCAGACCAGGAGATGTGACGTAATAGCAGGGGTCTAATTGATAGGTTTTTAAGCAAACAGAACGGAAATTCTCAAACACATCAGCTAGAAGTAGAGTATCAATTTTTAAATACAAATCACTGTACTCACCCAAAGTCTTAATATTAAAAGCCTCCCACACTCGTTTTGCATGGTCATAATCCTCTTGAGATATATGACTGGCTGTCAGAGAGCTGTAAAACTGATTAATCGAAGGTAATTTGGTTTCATTCAACTTATCAAAATGGTCAACATGTTCGTATGGAAATACACCCTTTCTTCGGACCAGATGAAATTTATCAGAAGGGAAATTAGTATTTATGTTCGTCATTTCAGAATCTGGCATGTTCTTTGCTAGTGTATCTAATGAACTGGAAAGAAATCGAAATGAGTCAACAAAGCGTAACCTAAAATATTCTTGATATTTTTTGTACTGAATATTCTCTAAACTTTTACTTACAGTTATATAAGTCTCTTCACTGCTTGGGATAATATCTATATCTCCTTCAAAATTTCCCAACTCTTTAATAATCATATGACAGTCGTAGAAACTGAAATTGTGAAACAAGATTGGTAAAATCCGTGGAATTTTATATTTTAAATTACATTTTGAATGTGCAGCTCCAATAAAATTGCCCGTCAAGTGACAATGATCTCGGACTTTAACATGACCTTGCATTGTACTAATATAACGATCACAGATATGACAAATAACAGCATCATTATATTCTTTTTCCTGAATAGAAGTTAATTCATGCATTGGTATTACAGTGGAATATATATCTTTTACTTTATTTGCAATGTCATGCAAGTGAGAAATAAAATCTAATGTTGCATTTTTTCCTCTAAATATAGTAGGCTCAAGTGGCAAGTCATGTACTACCGAAGAAGGTAGATGTGATTTAATGTAAGAGCAAAATGACATTGGTACATGGTTTTGACATTTGTTGGTATAAGATTTATCCGCATGAGGTGAGCATGTGTCAATTTTTTCTAATATAGCCTCACAATCAGCATAGACTACAATAGGAACCCTCATTTTATGATTAAAATTCTTAAATCTTAATTGTGGTTTATTTCCAAAAGCGTCATTTTTGGGTAATTCAATTCTTCCTGGTTCATGCAACATGCAGTTATTTCTGTGTTCCAATAATTTTTTTTTACCGTCTTTTGTGTAATATGTAAAACAGCGTTTGCAAATAAATATCTTATGTTGTACGCTATTTAATTGACTGCATATAAGCTTTGAAAAATTTTTAATGTAGCAGTAATGTGTCTGTCCTTGTGAGTTTCTTAAATATAACAAGTCTCTATGATTTTTTAATTCTTTATCTACAACTTTAAGTGGATATATTTTTTCAGTCTCATCATCAAAAGCAAACACATTAATACTAATGCTATTTATTTTTTCAAATTTCCGGATCTCATGCAATGGCGTTGGAGTTGTTATACAATTAAAATCATACGGATGCTTTAAATTTGTATATTTTGTAACCCTCTGTGGATTTTTTTTAACTAACGATGCTAAAATACTATATTCAAAACATCTACCATCCTTATTATCAACATTGATAATTGATTTGGTATATTTCAAGCTATTTTTGACGCTCAAGTCAAAGATTACAACGCAGGAAATGTGCCCAAAGTGAACTTGATTTACTATGGGAAACGTTTTGGCATGCATAATTTGACGTTTGTTGATGTTGTTTAAATACTGACTCTCAATTCCACGAACGCAACAAGTTGTTGTATAACTTTTTTTCTATTATAAATTAAGGTGAGAGAAATATTTTTAACATATTGCAATTTTTTTAATTCATTTTTATATACTTTTTATATTTTTATACAAAACCTACTTTATATTATGAAAAAATAAACGCTTTCATTGGCTATGCTTGATGTATTATTTTTTTCCAAGTTTATATCTAAAATATTATAACAAAATATTATGTATAAAATTTATAGTAATAATATAAAGAAGCAATGAAAATTAGTTTCCTTAGAATGAGAACTTCTGCTTTTTTGCACATTAATTGAGTCCTTTTGAAGAGAGAGAAAAAAAAATAAATGATATGCTGTTACTGTACAGTTTTAAAATCGTACTCACATACTTCATAAAAAAATTATCTGCATAATAAATACTTTAATGTACGTAAAAGTAACAGGATATAATTAATTTGGCTGATGATTATATTTTTGTATTTTTAATTCTAGAACTTATAACATTTGACATCAACTTCATATTTTTTCAAGTACTCTATTTCAATTTATAATATATTATGTTCAATTAAATATAAGATGAAGATAATAATCATTTGTATAAATAAAATCCTGTTGTTTACATGTAATTTCAATAATCAAATATACAAATATAAAAAAAAACGCAAATAATAAAATTAAGTTGAGCTGATATTTTAATTATTATATTATACATATTTCAACTGTATAATAACAGCATGTTATCATTTTGGCTCTCTCCTCACAAGGATTCAAATAATGTGTAAAGAAAATAACTTATCATTTCAAGGAAAACATATGTGATTTCAATTTATATATTCTGATTTAAAACATAAGTTAAAAAAGCATTACACGTAATAATTATAAATGTTTGGTACTCACATCATATTCAGCTTCAAGGATTCAAAATCTTTTGTAGACAGGCTTCTTGCAGCACTACACAATATTGATGGTAAAGCGTTAATGATACAGGTTAGGTCGGCCAGACTTGTATTTATACTTCATCTTTAGAAAGGAGGAACACATGTAAACAATTAAATTTGAAAGTGAGCGGTAACCTTATTTATCGGTTTGTAGGACGCAAGAACGCCCATGGCATTGCTGCATTACAATCATAATTAATTATTAATTTAACAATGACTTAACATTTTAGTATAAATATACATCATTTCATGACATACTACACAAATAGTATATTCATTGAGAGTTTCACTGACGTCATAAATATAAAAAAAAAATGGATTCAGGGGAATAGAGGAATTTGTTACAAAGAGAGGAGAAGCAGGGAGGGGGGGTCAAAAGAAGGGGGGGGTGGAAAGGGAGGGAGGGGGAGGGCGGGGAAGAAAGGGGGCGTGGCTGTGCCAGGACCGGTGGTTCATATCTACTTATGTATCTTCTTTCGTATCCGTTTGGTTCTATTCAACTTCTTTTTGACCTTACATTTTTTTATATAAAGAAAGAAGAGTCAGTATTTTCAACCAAGCTTTTACAAGAACCAAGTATACAGTCAAATTTACATGATATTCCTCCGGAAGTAGCCGGAAGTGCAAGATTTATGACCTTCCCATTCGTATTTCAGTGTTACAATTTCACACACATCTACTTCAAAGCACTCTGTAAAGTTTCAAAACTGAATTATAAACAGAAGAGCTGCAAACTTTTCACGCTTCCGGAAGGAATGTTAAATTTATCTTACTGTAGTCGTCTTTTTATATGAACTCGGTGGTGAAATGTATACCTTCTATACACGCTATTCTGCTATATACTATGTTACTACTCTCTTCGCTAAATAAATCAAGGTATAGAATTTCATAGGAGAGTAGTGTTTTTCCAACTTAACTTGGATTTCAATTTTTTTTTATATTTTTCTTTAAAGAAAAAAAATTATAAAAAGTTTGTTAGGTATATAGGTTTGAATAATTTTTATACTTTTTAACTTTTTTGGGGTGTAACTCTCTCTCTCTCTCTCTCTCTCTCTCTCTCTCTCTCTCTCTCTCTCTCTCTCTCTCTCTCTCTCTCTCTCTCTCTCTCTCTCTCTCTCTCTCTCTCTCTCTCTCTCTCTCTCCCCTATCTTCTTATGTTTTAAATTAAAAATCAGTTTTTTTAATATTTATTTGATTCTTATAGACCAAAATTATTATTCAAATATATTACCCTTTAATTTAAATACAGAAGAAAATTAAAATGTTTAAAACATAATTAACTTGATATATATGAATTTTTTCTTTACCTCTGAACTATCAAAAAAATAAACACCAAGTTTGTTTATAAAGTATATTTTTTCATTACCTGGTTCTTTTTTTTATAATTTCAGATTTTTATTTATAAGTTATATGACGTGAAATTAAAGAGTAAAGTAAACAACGTTTTTTAGTTATAAAGAAAATTTTGTTCTTTTTAGTAAAAAAAAAAAAAAAGAAAAAGTTAATAGAATTTGTAATTTTCTTGAAGTTCTATAATAAGTAAACACAATTTTCTATATTATAATTAAAACAGCAAATACTCGAAGTTAATTACTATAATTTAAGTGCAACGAAACTTTTTAATTATCATATTTCATTGAGATTTCAATGTTATATAATATTGCATCATAATAATTAAATTTAATAAATGTTACATTTTAATCAAGACTGTATATATTGTTATACGAGATTCATATTTCCAAGCTTTCGTCATCGTTGCTGATGTAATTTCATTAAAAACATTAAAATAAATTAAAACTACATAAAACATAAAAGTAATTTCAATACTCTGCATGGGTTTAAGAAAATATTACAAATTTATTTTTTATTTCGATGAATAATTCAAAAACTTAAAAAAATTGGTAAGTATACAACCCGAAATTTCTGAGTCCCTAAATTCTGTTTTTCATGAGTTCATCCGGAATGGGTAACATATCATACTGAAATTGACCAGTGATTGAGGGAAACGTGGAAAATTCAATCAGATGGTCGCCACTTTGCATCTTTTGTTAATTAACAAGAATTACAATAATCAGGGAAACAATAGCGGAAAAGGTCAATGATTTACCATGGAAAAAATTATTTAAACCATTTAAAAAAGAAATCAAGGAGCTTCTTAGCAAAAAAATGCAAAATTTAAACTCAATTTTTATTTATATTTCACTATTTATTCAATATTTGATATAAAATATTTTTGATATTTTTTTTTATACACAGCACTTTTTGTACTATTTTTAGTACGTTGCTCTTACATAAGTTTCTTGTTAACAAATTAAAACATTATAGATTGTAAACACCTATGATGCTTTTCTTAAAATTTAACCAATATTTTATAATAACAAATTTAATCAAAATTTTTGTATTAAAAATATTAATTAATTTTATACATTATCAAAGAAAGTTTATTCACCTAGACTGTTTTTTTCTCTAAAAGAGATGTTTAATTCGATATTACTTAAACTTTTCAACTAATAAGGTGAAAATACAAGCTTTTATTATATTTGGCACGTCCATATTTTTTTTTTTCTTTGGGCACTTTTACTCACTACGTTTGCTAACATGGACTTCTTAAAACCCTAATTTATGCATTCCACCAACTCTACCGGAACGGTAACCTTGCATTTGCCTGATGGCTTTAATTAAAGGTGTGCTAAGTCAATTTTTTTTGTCTTCCCGAGTTGAAATAAATGTCATATTTTTTTTGACGTTAAGCTCTCCTCTCGTCTTTTCTCCTCTTATTTTGCACCATTTTAGAGGAAAAAAGAGGTGAAAAAGATGAGATTACATATCTTTGCCTCTTCTTGAGCATGAAATATTGGAAATATTGTCTTCATTTCATCCTCACTTTGAGCGAAGAGGAAATAAGATGTGTTTTAGAGGTAAAAAGATTACGTTTAGACGTGTAAAGGATGAGTTAAAGACGTAATTTCTCAATTAGGGTGGATAGTTAAAGTTGTATATTTTATGAAGTTTTCTGAGCATTGGAGGTAAAGAAAATGTCAAGCTATAGAACGCCCTCTTACTAGAAGTTATCAGAGATCTCCGTATAATCTTATGGTCAGAGATTTGATGTCCTGAGTGGGGTCCAAGTGTGGCAGCGCTGCTGCAGCGCAGGGGTGCGGTTGGGCACGACCCGGCTCTCGCTGGCTGCCAGTTGCGCGAGAAGTTGAAAGCCTGACCGTGCCTAACTGTGCTTATGCGATGCAGCAGCGCCGCCACACTTGGACCCCGCTCAGGACATAAAATCTCTGTCCAAAAGACACGGAGATCTCTGAGAGGGTATAATACTACACAATTCAAGTTCAATCGTAGCACTGAATAAGGCTAGTCGCAGACAGAATTGCATGATTTCGCAGCATATGATAAAAAAATTAAGAAACTATGCGATCAGGTATGCGCGCCCACACAGCTTTGCATGGTATCGTATGGTATGACATCGTAAGTTTCTGATTTAGAACCGGTTCTAAATTTTTATCATATGAAGTCATACGATACGATGCGATGCTGTCTGCGAGCAGCCTAACATATGTTAAAGCACAGAGAGAAATTAATTCAAACGTATAATAAAAGTATAATACTTCAAGTTTTTTTGGAAACTAGCCAATCTTCATATTTAATCAAATTTAAAATATTTAAGTATAGGTTATAACGTTGCGAGTATCCCTAGTTGCATAAAATGTTCATTTAGTTCTTTATTAATGTAGTCACTAGCTTGAATATAAACGTATTATAAAGTAGCACAAAGTATAACAATAGACAAGTTTTTTCCTTACATGTCAAAGATTATTAGCTCTAAAAGCTTCTTGGAATGAATCCCCAAGTTAATGGTAGCTAGACTAAAAACTTGCAATATTATTACATAGAATACATTAGCATTTAAGTAGCAATTTTTAAGACGTTTTAAATATTGTTAAAAGTTTTATGCATATAAAGAATAAAGACATATTTTTGAAGTATATGATGCTTATTATTTATAAAAAGCCTTAGTGATAATGTTTGTCAAGCTCAATCGAGCGTGTTTGATATTTAGATGGGTGACCAATAAAGTCTTCAAGTCAGCTGATTTTTGGGTGTTCCCATCGTCCTATCTAAAGTTATGTAAAAAAGAAACGTGAATTCGTTTTTTCCCCAAGAAGAAAATTTTTTAGAGAAAATTCATTTACGGAACGTCAATCCAAATAAAAAAATACAGTTGATAGTTGAAGAATTATACTTCTTACGTTATTTATAACCAAAAAAAGTTAAAAAAAACACTTTGCTTCGTTTTCAAATGCAAGATGGACCATATTGACACAAATAAGCATCGCAAGGCGCACTCACTTGAAGCCTCTATTATGTGTTGATTTTATGTGGAAAACAAATTAATGTTGATTATTTTTGTTAAAGACGATATTATTATGATGATTTTTTTTCTTAAAACAAATATTAAATTGGAATTTCTACTTTGGTCACATATATGTAGAATAATATAAAATACAGTTCATTGAATTTAAGATTACCACTAAAAGTGCGAAGTTTCTGGACCTTACAAGTTAGTTCAGTTTTGAACCTAAAACTTTAAAAAGAGATAATTTATATTAGAGATTTCAACATATCTGCAAGGCCTAAGAGTGTTCACAGTTCAGCAAAAATCATTTCACTTCCGAATAATATTTTTCCATGGTAATCCTACATTTGTTTAACTGGGTGTATATATAATTATTTATTTATTTATTTCACCCGTGTCGATACAGTAATATATACATAAAAAAAAACAGCAACAAAAAGTAAGATAAAAATAATAAGACATACTAAAAAGAAAAGAAAAATAATAATAATATGAGTATGACACAAATTTGCGGGTGAGGACCAATACAGTAGCACCATAATGGCACCATGTATTAATTATATATTGTGCCTATTAGTTTCAGATTCAGATAATTAGTAACCCCTAAGTTTTATGCAACCTGCGTAGCTTGAATGTAAAGAGGGTTGCATAATTTTTGTTGCTGCAGGCGTTAAACAAAATGGCGTCTATAAAAATAATAACTACTTTAAAAATTATGAATAAAAAAAAATTTCATGCATTAACTTACATGGTTACTAAATATTCGAATAAAAATGCCCCATCTGGTCATGTTAAAGTATCGGTGATGGATATTTTTTTAATGTAGTGTACAAATTATGTTGGATAGAATGAACAGTTCAGGTAAAAAATACTTGGACATGCTGGAGTGAGCACCATTTTTATATAGTCGTCTCCACTTATCTTTGATGTGACGTCACGAACCTTATCCTTTGTCCTCCAATGAGAGGGTCACGTGACGTCAAACCAAACATAAATGAAGACGACTTTATACTTGAATTGCTGATCTGGCAGCACTGTTAGACTTCAGATAATGATTCACGGTCGTCTTAGAGTCAACCTGGACACAAGAAACAGTGTTGCCATTCAGTACTATTGGTGGCTACTCTGACTCTCATGCAAGCCAAGTGTTCCAGTCTTATAACAATAACTGTACATTTTAATCCATCTCAAATTGAAATAAAATTCATCTTTCCTTCGCTATTAAGCTCTCTTCTCGTCTAATTTTTATCTCATTTTGCACCATTTTAGAGGGGAAAAAAAGGATTCAAGACGAGATTACATCTTTTTTCCTGTTCTTGAACATAAAAAGTTAGAAATACTTTCTTTAATTCATCCTTACTTTGAGCAAAGAGGAAATAAGATGTGTTTAAGAGCTTAAAAGATTATATAGGTTTAGACGTGTAAAGGATGAGTTGAAGACGTAATGTTTCAACTATAGGAATACTATAATTGAAATAATCACATTATTTTGGAAATGTAATATATATAATATATAAAAAATCATAATATAATGTAATATACAGGAATGTATAAGGCTTACAAAAAATTACTGTATATATTATATTATTCAACTATAAAGTTCGTTACATATTAGCCTGAAGCAAACATATTTTTAGTTAGCAATTTATTTCATCCTCAAGTTATATTTGTGAAAATCCAGCCATATTTTCAAGTATAGTATATTTTACATTGTAAAATTTTATTATCATGAATATT
Organism: Siphlonurus alternatus; assembly: GCA_949825025.1. Classification (NCBI taxonomy): domain Eukaryota; kingdom Metazoa; phylum Arthropoda; class Insecta; order Ephemeroptera; family Siphlonuridae; genus Siphlonurus; species Siphlonurus alternatus. Next base: position 791,014 of record OX463786.1, on the reverse strand, counting down.
GTTGTATAATACTGAATTTTGATATGGAAATATTTATGCATACTATACTTGCCTTAGAAAATTCCCATCATCGATAGATAGCAACAATAAATAATGTCATGATGATAATTTTCTCGTTATATCCCTAGTTGATAAATTACGTCTTCAACTCATCCTTTACACGTCTAAACCTAATCTTTTTACCTATAAAACACATCTTATTTCCTCTTCGCTCAAAGTGAGGATGAAATGGAGATAATATTTTTAACATTTTATGCTCAAGAAGAGGAAAAAAGACGTAATCTCGACATTTTCACCTCTTTTTTCTTCCAAAATGGTGCAAAAGAAGAGGAAATTAGACGAGAGGAGAGCTTAATAGAGAAGAAAATATGGAATTTATTTTAACTCGGGGTATCTGGATAATGGAGCTATGTATTTTCTATTTTTTAATATGCATATTTTGTACCCTCAAATTCTTGTACCTTTAAAAAATCATGCTGCAAGTGCAGCTGTGACAACATAATGATGCAATTTTAAACATGCAAGCACATGACTGTATGATTGTAACAGCATTTTGATGTCATCAATTTTAGGGCTGTCTAATACAATATTGCATGATTTCGGAACGTAGAAGTTAAAAAAATTAAGAACCTATGCGATACGTGTACGCGCACACAGCTTCGTTTCGCATCGCATGCGATCGTAAGTTTCTCATTTAGATCCGGTTTTAAATTTTTATCATACGAAGTCATTCGAAGGCAGAGTGCGACACACCTTATAGTGTTAAAAAATGTGAAAACCAATATGACAAAATATGTAAATATAAAATTATTCTATCTAAATATTAAAAACATTCATTTTGCTATTCTTCTCTATATATATCGCCATGACTTGCAGGAAATTTTTTAAGTCAACGAATATACCAAGAATATAAAACACGCCTACATAGTAAACTATAGTTGATGTATTATAGAATTTTATATTATTCTTACTACCCCTATGTTAGCATAAAATTTCTTTTGTTAAAAAAAATTATAATAATATTGTAAAATCAATTGTGTAAAGAATTTGAAAAGAAAATTTCTTATATGTTGAATAATTTAGTTTATGTTAACATTAAGCCAGAGTATACGAAATAAAATAACAACTACAGTTTAAGTAACTTAAAATAACAACCGGAAGTGGAAGAATTCTGATTGAAATAAATATATAATTTTTAATCAAACCCTACTTACGTTATTATATCCAATTACTAATTATATACTACTTTGAAACCTTCCGAAACCCTAATTTGAGCATTTCGCGGGCTCTTTCCGGAACGGGGGCGGTCACGGCCTTGCAATCCATCCAGACATTATTTGCCTGCGACTGAGGGAAACGTTGAAACCTCAGCCAAGATAGACGTTACAGCTTTTGTCAATGAACCGGAAGTGCAATGATCCAAAGCCAGGAGAACCACATGGTGGAAAAGCGCAACGTTTTACCCCTGAGTGGGAAACATGTTTTTTGTTGAAAATGGTCACTCATCAAACTACTAACTATGCTCGGCGTTGCTTGACTTCGGTGATCTGCATGACGAGATCCGGTCAAGCGCACTGCGCCACAGCTTCCACTGATTGAAATATGACAGTTAAAGCTCTTAAAGGGATACAGACCTCAAATTAAAAATTAGGCAGACACAGAGAGTTGCTTGAGTTGACAATCAACATTTGGATTATTTTTTCCGTGCGCGATGCAGCTGCATGAGTGGGGGCTGCAAAGTATGGATGCAGGTCCTTGATGACGTCAAAAAACATGGCGGCGTATGTATGGTTGTGCGTTGTGACGTCATTTTGACGTCATCAAGGACCTGCATCCTTACTTTCCGGCCACCGCTCATGCAGCTGCATCTCGCACTTAAAAAAATAATCCGAATGTTTATTGTAAACTCAAGCAACTCTATGTGACTGTCAAATTTTTAATTTGAGGCCTGTATCCCTTTAAACTTACAGAGGTATAAATACCTTATATGAATCTGTCTGCAAAGTTTCAGAATCAAAATGTAATTAGAAAATTCAGACACCACCTTACTTCTGGTGGAAATCTTCGATTTTGTTGGACTATATATTCTCTTTAAAAGATAAAAAGTATTTTTATTACTTCTATCAACTGTTTGCATGCAAATTTTCTTTATTTAATGAAATTCTATTGATTGTAATTAAATAAATAAATCTACTTGAATTAAAAAATATATATTTTTTTTATAGCCCAAGAGGGTGGTGTATCTTAATGTTATTTCTTAGACTTCCAAGCTTATTTATTCAAATGTAAAAATAAATACACTCGTTACAATTCAATAGTATTTGTAACGTCTTTTCTTATTGGTAGAAATTTTGATATCTATATTCTAACTGGACCAAACAAGCTACTGAAAATATAAAACAAGAAAATTTCTTTTCACAAGCAAAATGGAGTTATGTTATTCTTATATGTCAACTCATTAACAATGGAGTTATATGATATTTCTCCTGTATCACATCGGTTGTTGTAGTCAGCTGAATTCTTTTTTGTGTCTATGATACGTCTTATCTAAACCTACATTTGTGTAGCAGGATTTTTTTTTTTTTTAGTTTTAGAATTAAATCAATTTTTAGAGTACTATAATAATTATTTCTATGTACTAAAAACCTCCCATACTATAAATATAATACTGTAGAATAGATAATATTATAATAAAGAGTAAAAAGTAAAAAATATTTTTTATAATCAAATTAATTAGCTATTACAAAAATGAAACAGATTACTATATTGTTATAAAATAAATAATATATAATTTTTGTTATAAATAGAGTCCTTTATTATAATTTATACTTTAGTCATTTTGCTACATTAAGACAAAAGGAAATAAATCACTTTAAAGACCTATCACCCTAACAAGATTGTATGTTAAAATAAAGTTGACTGATGTCAGGTTAATGTAATAATTAGCTTTCTGCTTTACAGTTCGTTATAATGATGGCAGATAGCTCATTAATGTACATGATCATGTTAGGTAGTTAGCTCATTATTTCAGACGAAAGACGATGTATTACAGAAGATTCGATCTAAAGATGAATTCATTGCCTTTTTGTCGAACAAATCTACAGGTAAAGTCACGGCGTCATGATGATGGCCGTCATAGAATTTTACTGCAAATGCGCAAAATTCGTATCACATCGCTATAAAAAAAATATATCATGTAGCTTCACCTTAATATCTTAAAAAAAAACTCAGCTCTCTGTCACCTTGTATTAAAAAACTCTTTTAATTCATTTAAGATATTATTTAGTAATTAAATTTTTGTTTCTAATTTTTAATCAATGTCAAGTTCAATTTATTTAGTATACTATTTTATCTCCTTCATTTTATAGTTTGTTACCCAAGTTAAACGTCTGACCAATAAAAATAGCTCATAAATTTTATAAAAGTTGAAATTTATTGCGTAGGAACTGTAACGATAGAAACTTTATTGTAGTAATTAAAATGTAAGATATAAAAAAAAAAAAGTTTCAATTTTATGAGATAGTGTTGTTTGAAAGATATAGGGAGCTAACATATCTAAATTGAATCATGTAATGTATGCTCACAATTCGTATCACATGTAAAAAATATCTCATGTAATATTCACCTTAATATAATATTATTTAAAAATTTTATATCACTTAATGTTACCAATTTTTTAAATAAACTCTGTAATAATAAGATAATGTCAAAAATATTAATTATTATAGTCTTATTTTTCAAGATTAATATGCTTTTATATTAGGGCAGCGCCAAGAGATCATTGGGTTGTGTACTTACAGGATAACGCTCAGCTGTTTACCTCCCCTCCCTTCCCCTATACTGTTGTCATACCGTAAGCTTAACCATTGAAAAAATAAAAAAGTTAGAAAAATTGACTTTGTTGCCAGGTATATATATAATTATTTAGGGACACGAAAATGTAGTTTGTGTATTCTTTATAAACTATATGAAAACTGCAGTATATTTGTATCATGTATAATACTGTATCTATGCAGGAATCGAGAACCTTTAGTTTGAGATTCCACCAGTAGAGTGAGCTATCAAAGTCCTACCTGTAAAGCAATAAATGAATAAACTTCAGTCAAGTCGTGCTGTTTGAATAGTAAACATGTCTGTGATTTGACTCCACTTATTCCTATAGAAGTTCTATACAGTAGGTGCTGAGAGATTAAATAATAACGATGTAAGAGTTATTATTCAGAGAGAAGTATCTATTATAAGAGTGAAGATAATAGATAGCGAGATCTGTGAGAGTAGTGAGCTTTGAGAGTCATTACAGTGAGAGACTAGTTAGTTAAAGCGAGTAGCTAACTAAGTGAGAAGAACGTGTACCAGTACAAGACACGTTAAAAACGATATAAGTAAAATAATTGCCGTATATATAATTAATTTTTTTCTACATTTTCTCCCCTGACACGCTGCTGATACAACATGGCGTGGCAGGCTCCTGTAAAGTATGCAATATGCGTTGTAGTGACGTCACGTGGGCCTGTCCTACTAGTTTTATTTTTCTTAATCAATTAATTACTTCATGACCACAAGTAGGTTTATACAGAGACATTTTTTGTAATCTTGCTAGGTTTTTGTACTGTATATGTACGTACCTTATTTCCAACGAAATTGGCGAAGACTTCCCAATTAATTCAAATACTGAAGGAACTCCCTATATCTGTAATTAATCTTTATGTATCATGCAGAGTAAAAATTGAATTCATCATATTATGTAAGAATTAGTATTAAGATTAATTTTTCTTATATTTCAGTTTTATTCTTATTCCGATATTATTTGGCATAGAATGAAACCTTTTATCGAATTACAATTTCACATGCTACATGACGAAATAGCTTACTTTTTATTTATTACTTTAGATAGTACAAAATTATATTTTTTTATGTAATGCAATTATAAAATATGTACCATAATTATCAATTAACATAATTATTATATTTATAAATTATTTTACATTAAAAATAAAGTAAAAGTAGTATTTTTTTTAATAATATTTGAGTATTAAAAATGGTTTTATTATTATCAAATAAATTAAAACCTTTTAAATAATTTACTTAACTCAAAATGAACAGAACTCTCTATTACATTTTATAATATAATACTTATTACTTTTGGTACGTCTTGTATAATTCATTCTTTTACTTAAAAAATTGTGCTTTAATTTACATAATCTGTTTATAATGAATAATATAACTTTCTTATTTTTGCTTTATTAACGTTTAAAATTTCCATAAAGAAAAAAAATCTTGGCTTGGGTTTTAAAAACTCGTTAAAAATTCATTATTGCATTTAAATTATGATTTATAAAAACTATTTTTCACTTAGTATTTTAAAGGTGTTAAGTTTATCATGCAATTTTTGTCTGTACAAACTATTTTAATTGAAATTTATTTTTTAAACTATTATTTTTTAAATATACAAGTTTGTAGTTATGACAGAAACATATTTTGATATATAAACATAAAAGTTAGTGTAGTTAACAACAAAAGCAAGGTATAATATTATATTGTTATATACAAGGAAGGCTTGCCTAGAGGTGCAAAATGTTACCAGCAGATGTTTCATAACTTTATGTTAATTTTTATTCTCCTCCACCTTGTTTATAATAACAGTAGACATACAAACAGACACGTTGTTATACAATGATCTCTCTCTCTCTCTCTCTCTCTCTCTCTCTCTCTCTCTCTCTCTCTCTCTCTCTCTCTCTCTCTCTCTCTCTCTCTCTCTCTCTCTCTCTCTCTCTCTCTTACCTTAATTCCTAAATGTCTGTATCTCCCCGAGATAAAATAAATCTTTTCTTTGCTCTTAAACTCTCCTCTCATCTTTTGTACTCCTATTTTGCACCATTTTAGAGAGCAAAAAGACGAAATTACGCATTTTCCACTCTTCTTGAGTATAAAATGTTAGAAATATTGTCTTCGTTTTATCCTCACTTTGAGAGAAGAGGATATAAGATGTGTTTTAGAGGTAAAAAGATTAAGTTTAGACGTGTTAAGGATGAGTTGAAGACGTAATTTTTCAACTAGGGTCATCATGTTAGAAAATTTGATTTTTTTTTCAGCAACCATTAACGTAATTAATTTGAAACCATCTCCTACCTCCCCATTCACATTTAGGAATTTTTTGATAATGAATCAAGAACTTATTTTCCCCACTGTAAAAACAAATTCACGTTTTGTTTTTTTTACATAGGTTTAGATAGGATGGTTGGAACACCGAAAAATCAGCTGACTTGAAGACTCTATCCCCTTTTTCGCTATTTTAACCCAGCCCCAATCCTTGAATTAGAATAATACCTTTAGATTTTGTATTAAGGTGGATTCAGATGCCAACAACGGAGATGCGACGTGATTTTGTCACACAAGCTGTGAAATTCAAATTCAAATGGTTTATTCGTCAAATTCCACATATACAAATACAAACATTGATAATGCAGCACTTTGAATATGAAGGTTAGACACGTCAAAAAACTTACCAAGTTTATTAGAACTTAAACTGTAAATAAGAACTAACACTGTAAAAAACACAATCATTAAGTAATAGTTTCACAGAATTTTTAAAATCTCTGTAATTTGTAATTTCTTTTACACAAAGTGGTCACTTATTATACAATCTAATACACATTGCGAGGGGTCCTTTATTACAAAGTTCTAGCCTGCAAATTGATTGAGTTATTATAGAATTTTTATTTCTGGTCTGGTAATTGTAATTTTTTGGTACATTAAAATATTCATCATATTGTTTTCTAGCAAAGCACACACATTCCAAAATAAATTGACAAGGTAGTGGTAATATTCCTTCCTCTGAGAATTTAGTAGAACATGTCTCACGTTTTTTTATGTTATACATAGTTCTTATTGCTTTCTTTTGTAGTATAAAAATACAATCAGAGTCTTTTGAATTTCCCCAGAATATTATACCATATCTCATTTGAGAGTGAAAATTTGCATAATAGAGAGTTTTTAAACAATTAATGTCACAAATATTTTTCAATTCATTTAATGCAAAAATTGTGCTAGCTAGCTTATTTCTTAATTGATCAATATGATTAACCCATCTTAAATTATTATCTACATGCAGTCCAAGAAATTTAACATTATCTTTAATATCAATATTTGTATTATTAATTTTAATTGTTTCATTGAAAGGTGTCTTATTTTGTATAGTCTGGAACACAATGACTTCAGTTTTATTTTTATTCATTGATAAACCATTATTTGAGAACCATTGTTCTATAAAAGGAAAAGTATTATTTCTTTTAAATGCTAGTGATTCGTTATTTGGGGCTGAAATTTTAATACTGGTACCATCGGCAAACAAAGTTGGATCGGATTCATGTAAAAGGCAAATATCTGGAAGGTCATTGACATACAATAAGAACAATATTGGGCCCAATATGGAACCTTGAGGCACAGAAGAGGTTAATATCCGGTCTTGTGATTTATAATTACAAGCATTTCCATATTTATCAACTTTGGTCAATGTTACAAATTGTTTGCGGCCAGTTAAAAAGGATCTTAGCCAATCATTACATACACATTATCTGTTCAATTTATACAATAATAAATCATGATCTACACTATCAAACGCTTTGGATAAGTCCAGAAATATACCAGCAGTTTTATATCTTGCATCAATATCCTTTAAAATATTATTGATCATATTAAATATTGCAGTTTCGGTGCATTTGCCGACCTGAAAACCATGTTGAAAAGATGAAATTATTTTATGAACACGTAAAAATTTAAGTAATCTAATATAAAATATTTTTTCAAATAATTTGGAAACACAAGATAGTAAACTAACTGGCCGATAATTACATATATCACTTTTAAATCCTTTTTTGTATAGTGGGTTAACTTGTGCTGTTTTTAAAATGCTTGGAAAAGTACCATTTTCTATACTTAAATTGTACAAATAACTATTTATATTTAAAATACCTTCGGAACATTTCTTAAAAATTTTATCTGGAAATCTCATGCGCCGAGCGAATTCGCCATTGCGGCGGCAAATATCACGTTACATTACGATGCTCTTTTTTTTTAATCGCCAAATATGGCCGCCAATGGGTGTCATATAGCGAGTGCGCATTATTCGCGTCGCATGAAAAAAAAAAATCGCCACGTAAATCCGCCTTTACTGTGTGTGTGTGTGTGTGTGTGTCTCTCTCTCCCTCCCTCCCTCCCTCCCTCCCTCCCTCCCTCCCTCCCTCCCTCTCTCTCTCTCTCTCTCTCTCTCTCTACTATTTCAATTCTTTCCATTTTTCTCTGTCACAACTTATATAAACACAGTAAAGCAACACAGATCATAATAAAAGGTCACATACTTATTATTATTGTCTTTTTTTTTATGAACTGTAAATATTATGTTTTGTTCGCAACATATATGATCATTTTTTTATTATGATGTATTTTTTACTACATTTTTTTATTCGAAATATTTTTTGTATGTTGAGATAACATTTTATTATTTTTAATAAATTTTTTTTAATGTTTGGGAGGTGGTTTACCACACATCAGTTCACACCTACAAAAGAGTTAACTTAATTGTAATTTAATTACTGTATAAATTGATTATTATATTACAATTATATCAATAAAGTTGTGGCACGTTACATTAGGTATATAATATTTAACTGTCATTAAATTATAATGTAATAATCAACAATAAAAAAAATATTTAACAAGTATTAGTGCCAAAATTTCATATATAATGCTTTTTTTTTTTTAACGATCTATATAATATTATCCTCTTTTATTTCTGTAGTATAGTATGCTTATATAGACAGATGTTATTTTGACATTATTAAGGCGCATTAACATAGCGATTTTTCACTTTTATTCTTTTTTAACTTTTTTGCTCTCTCTCTCTCTCTCTCTCTCTCTCTCTCTCTCTCTCTCTCTCTCTCTCTCTCTCTCTATCTCTCTCTCTCTCTCTGTTACTATAAGCATGAAATATTAAAACTATTGCCTCCATTTCATTCTAACTTTTAGCGAGGAAGAATTAATATGTGTAATTGAGGTAAAAATACTTAACGATTAATCTCAGTTACTTCGGAGTCAAAGAATATTTCCCTGCAAACGAATTGAATGACAAATGAAATAAATTTTAAAAAATCGAGAATGTTCTAAAACTTAATCGCTTATGGTTTGAGCAAATTCAGTCTTGCAGTTTTCTAACAAAAGCTGCATTTCCGGTTTACATCCATTTGGCCAATGTCAAATTTTAACCTGAGTTTTCAAAAAACTGATCAGACAGATGCACTTCAAAATTTGTATGCCACCTATTGATAGTGAGTTCTAAGTCCCCTGCAAGTCTTGTTGCATTCAGGCGCTACGATTTGCGAGATATCAACCTATTATACTGACTGTTGAGATTCATCCTTCATATCATTTGGTTAATACGTGTTTACTGTAGGTTGAGTTTAAGCCAATTTAGTTTAACTATAAAGGTGTTATCGTAAATAATTTTATATCTTGTGGGTCATTTTTACATCAAATTAGATTAAAAATAGAATAAAAAGTTATTACGTTCAAGTTACACATCATAACTGCATTATTTGTTTAATATAACTAAAGTACCGTGGAAACCTAAGTCAGGATAGTCGGCAATACCTTATATACCTCAATTTAACACCCTTGCAGTTCCCATCACTGCATTAATTGACTACAAGCCTGTTAATAACGTAAACATGTTTTAAATAATTTTAATTAAACTTATTTCAAGAAAATATGATCCTCAAAGTTACATGCTTGTTAATTTGTTTGATATGTTTTACTGCACTTATTTTACATATTATATTCATAATTATGCACACAGAAGATACATTTCCCATGGTAATTTAATATAACATGATAACTTACTGCAGTGGAATAATTAAATAATGCTCAAAACATTTTGCACCACTCAGTAGATTTATATGAGTTGCTATTGTAATATAAAACAAACAAATAATAAAATTATAAAAAAACATAATAAAATTTAATAAAATTATAATACTTAAGATGATATTCTGCTTATTTTTATTTTAATTTTTTTTTAATTTAATTATAATTTTTTAAATACAATTTTTTGAGTCAATTCTTTTTATTATTATATCAATAGATATAATTATAGATTCTATGAATTTAAAGCTGTTTAAAAAAAACGTACCGTACAGTATATATTAAAAAGAAATAACGCTTCAAGTTTATTAGAAAAAAGTTCTGCTTATCAGACAGCCAAAATCTATGACTTTTTACCATTAAGTTTGAGGGAAATTGATAATGAAAAACTATTTAAAAACAAATTGAAGAACATTCTTATTCATAGTGAATTTTATTATGAGAAGTTGTATTTTAGTAATAAGATGCCTGAAAATATTTTATCAAGTGTTATTTTGTAGATTTAATTTATTAGGAAGTGCTATTGTTGGTTAATTGTGTTTGTGTTATATTGTCTTGTTGTAACTGTTTTTTTTTCTTTTAAAAATGACGTAACCCATGTTACGTAACCCATGTCGAAATAAATTTTATTCGTATTAATGACGGGCTTCTTTTTTCAAAACCGATCTGTCAGAGTAACGGTGTCCTACAAGGAGGGCCGTCTAGTCCTACATTGTATAACTTTCTTACCCATGATATTATCGAATATTTAAAAAAGTTTTTTGAAAACGAAGAAGATGTATATTTTTTAGATGTCTATGCCGATGATATGGCTATTATGTGCAGAGATCTAGTTAAACTTCAACAAGTATTGAACAAAGTGGTTGACTGGTCCAAAGAGAACGGTCTAACTATCAATGCTTCCAAAACAAAAATTGTTAAATTTAGAAAAGGAGGTAGGCTTAGCAAGACTGATGTTATGTTCTGTAACAATGAAAAAATTGAGTTCGTTAGTAATTTCAAATATTTAGGAGTAACGTTCCAACAAAGAGGTACGTCCTTTACTTCCCATATTACGGATCGGTGTAAGGCAGCTCTCGCCGCTTCCTACGGTATTTCCAAATTACCTCTGTTATCTGTAAATACCGCCCTTAAGTTATTCCATCTTAAGATTGAGCCAGTCGCCACATATGGACTGGAAATTGTCTGGCCTTATTTAAAAGTTGGCGATTTTGAAATCTTAGAATCAATAAAGTCAAGATTTATTAAAAGGCTTCTCTCAGTATCCAAATTTTCATTCTCAAGGCTGGTGTATAAGCTTATCGATCAAGATTTTTTTGTCTCAGAACTTCAGAAGAAATACAATTTTTCTTGTACACCAAATTTCAATGATTTTATGAAAAACAGAATTTTGAAAGCTTCGGAGATAAATCCCAATTTTTACATTACCCCAGCTTTTGTAAATTCTAACTGGCAAAACTGTCAATATAAAGACAGACATATTATAACCAGGTTTGCAATGCATGGTTTCCATCACCGTGTTTGTACGAAATTTGTATACCATGAAACCGATGACAACTGTGTTTGTAAATTTTGTGGTCAAAAATGTGAAACATATCATGCCCTGTCTTGTCCAAAACGAATATATTCTTTAGCATATTTAGCTAATAATGTATGATTTATACGGGTTAATTTATTATTATTATTATTTCCAAGTAATAATTATAATTGTGTTTTTTTTAATATTTGTTTTTTCTATGTTCCTAGCTCAATAATTTTTAATGTCATATTATTTATATGTGTATAAGTTATTATTTATTGATTTGTCATGTTGTGTGTATAATATAAGATTTTATGTTTTGTATGTTTATGTAATATGTACACTGTAAGAGTGTTCAATAAATACATTAATAAAAAAGTAACCCATGTTGTACTTGTATAACCAGTGGTTAAATAAAAGAATGGGGAATTCTCTTACAACTCAAATTTTAATTTAACTACTATATTAAGATAGGGTACATATTAAAAATAAGTATGACTTAAGTTTCAACTTTTTAAACTAAAATTTGGGGACTCTGAAGGGATTATTAGAATAGGGGCAAAGTATGCAACCCGCGCGCAAACCTGAAAATTGTGACGTAGAAACTCCCTAGTTAACACACAACAACTGCCTGATATCATAATTTGAGCGTCAAGGAGTGATTGGCTATAAATTTTAGTAACACGATCAAAATCAGCGGGTTTTTCTACCCTAGTATCAATAGTTTTGTCTCCAATATCAGTTTATTTTAAGAGTGATAATCGAAAATATAAATTTATTGCAGGAAAATTTCGCCTGCTAGGCAGTTTCTACGTCACGTTTTGGCGCTAAATTCAAAAGAAGGAAGATTTTTAAAAAATTCCCTTGTCTCCAATTTTGAAGATTGAAACTTTTTTGTTTTGGAACATTTAATTTCAAGGCATAGAGCATCTGAAAAAAAAATTAAAATAAATGTAGGAGAATTCCCCATTGCATTGAATTGAATTTCATTTTATTGTAAAATAAATATTTTTTTTATAATAATTTATAAAAATTCTAATTATTAATTTTTTTTTGCAATATTAATGCTTATAATATTGTTTAGAAAACATTTTATAAAACATTTTTAATAATATAATAAATGTTACTTAATATTTAAATATCGTTTATTACGGTATCTTTAAAGATTTTATAAATCAATTTTCTGAAAGTTATTGATTCATGGCTGAGGCCTCTTATAAACATACGTAAGATTAAATGAATTAGGCATGAAATGTACAATAAGCAGATAATTACGAAGGTATGGGTTCACGTATTAATCGAGGATAAAAATTGTAAAATAAGCGATAAATATCCAAAATTACTAAATATGTAATTTCTTACTTTTTTTTTTTTACAAAATTGAATTTTACTCTTTTCTCAATAAAATTTCAAATTTTAATCTCTCCCTCTTATTTTTAATTTATGTTGATTTTTTTATCAAACCACAATTAGATACTTCTACTTATTAATTATGTTTAAAACCCTGAACCTTCCGAAACCCTTGAGCGTTTCGTGGGCTCTTTCGGAACGGGGACAGCCACGGCCTTGCAATCCATCCCGGCATTTACTTGCGACTGAGGGAAACGTAAAAACCTCAGCCAGGATGGACGCTACAGCTTTCGTCAATGAACCGGAAGTTCAATGATCCAAAGCCAGGGGAACCACAAGATGGAAAAGCGCAATGATATTCCCCTGGGTGGGAAACGTATTTTTTGTTAAAAATGGTCATCCATCCAACTATTAACCACACTTGGCGTTGCTTGACTTCGTTGATCTGACGAGACCCGGTCAAGCGCACTGCGCCACACCTCCTACTAATTATATTATGAAATTTTATATTACACTCTCGCAATGAATTGTTTCAAAATGAAACACATATAATGTGTCTCACGGGATGCCCCCTTATTTGAAACACATGGAAGTGTTTCAGATAATCGAAACACATGGAAGTGTTTCAGATAATCGAAACACGAAAATTGTTTCGAATTGAAACACTTTTTGTGTTTCAATTCGAAACACTTTACGTGTTTCGAAGCAGGCGCGGATCCAGGGGGGGAAGCTGACGCCCCCCCCCCCAAATTTTTGGATTTAATATGAGCAATATAGGCACTCCCTTAACTCCTAATTCTTTTTAAAATTGCCCTTATGAATGCAGCCCGCTCGAAAATTTTTCAGCCCCACCGAAATTTTTTCCTGGATCCGCACCTGTAATTCGTAGAGGAAAATATTACGAATTAACGCACTGAAATATAATATATTCAATAATAGTTAACATTGTTTTATTCACATAACTGGTTATGTAATATTGAATTTTTAAACAATTATAATGCAAATATATATGAAGTGTCAATTTTATATATTCATAATAAAATAATTATTTATAATAAGATCAAGTTATTGGTATTAATGGTGACACACTAATATTTATTTATTTATTTATTTATTTTTATTTTGGAACTTCTTTTTGGTTGTACAAGACAAACATATGTTCAAGTCAAAATTGGACAAAATACAACATAAAAACATCAAACTTAAACACATTTACATAAGTTATTTAACACTATCAAACACAATCACTGACAATAATAATAAAAACAAAATACAAGCCAAAGTCACCATTAATACTGATAAATTTTAGTTTATGTGGAACATATATATATACATATATATATATATATATATATATATATACATACATACATACACACACACACACACATATATATATATATACATACATACATATACACACATACATACATATACATATATATATATACATACATATACATATACATATATATATACATACATACATATACACATACATACACACATACATATATACATATATATATATATATCAGTCAATACAATGTATATGTAAATTTATAATTTTGTTTATTTTATAATCCTGATAATACTTTTTCAGACATTTTATTACTCTCAAAAGCTTTAATAGAGTAAAACTCTTTATTGATCAATACATTCTTTAATTTTGTGCGAAAAAGTTTACTGGTTTTTATTTCTTTCAAACATGCTGGTAAAAATTCATAAAATTTTGCTGTTTGATACATTGCACAGTTTTTGAAAAATTGTGTGTTATGTCTTTCAGTAACTACATTCGATTTATTCCTAGTATTATAGTCATGATAGCCATCATTCTGAACATAAAAATTTGGATGATTTTTTTTGAATGAGGCACAATTTAAAATATAAATGCAAGGGACAGTTAACATTTTATTAGCCTTAAAATGTGAAACACACGACTGTCCTTTTGGTATTCTTAAAATCGTTCTAAGTGCTCTCTTTTGCAAAACAAAACATCGATTCAATAGTTCCGATTTACATCCCCAATTTATTATGCCATATGCCAAATGTGGATAAACATACGCATAATATAAGGTTAGCAAGGTTTCATGAGATACATGATTCCTGATTGTATATAACATAAAATTGGCCGAAATTATCTTCTTACAAATCGCATTTACATGTAAAGACCAATCCAAACTTTCATTAATGTGTAGACCAAGAAACTTAACAGACTCTGCTCTTTTAATTGTTTTTCCGGCTAATTGCAACAAATAACTATTCAAAGGGATTTGTCTAGGGGAATGAAATTGGATGTATTCGGTTTTAGTTGAATTTAATATTAGCTTATTATTTGTACACCATGTATGTACCTCTTCAATAGTAAGTTTAATCTTACGAATTAATTCATCTTCGGCTTCTGCTGTGATTATAGCTGTAATATCATCAGCATACTTTACTAATACCGCATTCTTGACATGATCTGATAAGTCATTTGTTCCTGTATTAAACAATGTGGCTGACATTTTTCCTCCTTGAGGAATTCCAAGTGTAATCGGTAATTTGTCTGATTTATATGTAATATTTTGGCCGTTAGAATTTGAATTTAATTCAACATATTGTTGTCTGTTTGTTAGATATGAATCTAATAGATTACGACTCGAAACTCCTATTCCCATGTTATCAAATTTATTCAATAATACATCTTTATTTAGACTATCAAACGCTTTAGATAAATCAAAAAATATTGCAACGCAAAATAGTTTATTATCTATTGCCATATAAACGTGGCTTAAAAGATCAAATAGTGCTGTATCAGTAGAACGGTCTTTCAAGAATCCATGTTGACAGGGAGCAATTAAATGATTTTCTGTTTGATAATCCGTAATTTGATCGTCTAATGTATTCTCAAATAATTTGCCAAAAACAGATGTATTTGATATTGGTCTGTAATTACCAATAATGAAAGTTGGGCCTTTTTTATGAGTTGCATAAATCTTAGAATCCTTTAAACAATCAGGAAATATACCATCTGATATTGAATGGTTAATTAAATTAGATAAAGGGACAGACAAAACAGAAGCACAATATTTTACAACAGTATATGGTATTTCGTCTGGGCCAGCTGCATACTTATTAGGAAGGGATTTCATTCGATTTAAAATATAAATCGGGTCTATCGAACTAAAATTTAATTTCGTTTTACTTTTATCAGAATCGACAATAATTAAAGTATTAGAATAATTAAAAGGAAATTTTTCTGTTATTATATTTTCAATTGTCTTGACAAAAAAATTATTAAATAAATTGCAAATTAGTTTGGGGTCTGTAATCGTTACACTATTTATACATAATTCATAATTATTCTTATTATTAACATTTGTTTTCTTTGTTTTGCATTCTTTATTAATTATATTCCACGTAGCTTTAATTTTATTATTAGCTCCTTTTATTTCATGGTCATTCTCTTTAAATTTAGCGGTGGCCATATTTTGTTTATAAGATTTCATTTCTTTTTTATAAGTAGACTCTAAATTTGGGTCAGTAAATTTTACATCATAGTGTAAGCGTTTTAAAGAAATCCCTTGTTCGTAAAGATGGGGGTTATTGAGTATCCAGGAAGGTTTATTTTTGTTACTTGAAATTTTTCTTTTAACAACAGGAAAAGCCTCGTTGAAATGATAAATAAAAATTTCAAGAAATTTTGACCATCTCTCATTTGAATTGAGATCAGGATTTAATAAATCATTCCATTCTTCACGAATTAATAGGAGCAGAAAATTATCTAAATTGCATTTGTCAAATATTCGTTTATAATAAAATTGTTTTTCTTGTATTTTATCAATGTTTTTTGAGTTATTTAAGGTTATTGTGACTATAGTATAGTTATGGTCCGACAAAGTTGTTTTTTCAGTTTTATAATTAGTATTAATAGCAGATGTACTTTTAATAATATGATCAATTAAAGTAGCCGTTTTCATTGTTTCTCTAGTAGCGGAACTATTAACAATTTCCAACTTGTATGAGTCCAGTATATCTTTATATAAAATTACATTTGCATCATCAATAAATAAATTAAGATTTACGTCACCCGCAATAATAAAAAAATCATCATTATTTTTACAGTATTTAATTAATTTTTTGCATAACATTTCAAACTCTCTGAAGAATGGTTTTATATTATTTTCTGTGTTGTCAAAATTCTGAATTTTTTTCATCACTCTAGATATATTAGGTGGGCGATATATAGAAGCAAAATAAATGTTAGTTGTCTTGTTAATTACTAATTTCGCTATGCAGCATTCAAAAACTGATTCAATGGATTTTATTTTAATATCATTTATATTTGAACCTTTACGAGATAGAATTACTACTCCCCCACATTTTTGAATATCTCTACAGTAATATGAAACTATCATAAAATTTTTAAAATTTATTGTTATAATTTCAGATTCATTCAGCCCATGTTCACATAATATAATTATATCACAATCAACCATTTCAAGAAAATACTCAAATTTGGGTAATTTATTTTTTAGGCCTGGTAAGTTAAGCTGAAGAATTTTAATATTACATGGGGCTGAGTGAACCTGAACATTAAGTTTTTTTTTTGTTGGGCAATTTGGTGGAGATACTGTTTAGTGTACTGGCACGGAGCCGTGATCTCACAGGGGAAGATTGTGTATCTTCCTGAGAATTTTTAATGGGGGATTTCAATTGAGATGCCAGATTAAAATTATCAACATTTGAACTCAAAACATTATCATTAATAGTATCATTTTTACTAATAATGGATGGTGAGACAACAGATGAAATTTCATTAATTGATTTTTCTGAATTAATTGCACTTTTCTTAGCAGCAGTTTCATCATTTTTTAATAGATCATTTGTGAATTGGAATTTATTATCTAAAATCGTTAGTAAAAAAGCTTTGAGTCTTGGATGTAATGAGTTCATATCTATAATATCTTGATTCAACTCAAGAGAACATACAGGATCTGGTAAGGGTGGTCCTGATTCAGGCAAACTATTGTTTACCAAAACAAGACTTGACTCCTCACTTGGGGCAATACCGTCGTTCGCCGGAGCGAGGCCTGACTCCTCGCCCGGGGTGGTACCGTCGTTCACCGAAACGAGGCCTGACTCCTCGCCCGGGGTGGTACCGTCGTTCACCGAAGCGAGGCCTGACTCCTCGCCCGGGGTGGTACCGTCGTTCACCGGAGCAAGGCCTGACTCCTCGCCCGGGGTGGTACCGTCGTTCACCGAAGCGAGGCCTGACTCCTCGCCCGGGGTGGTACCGTCGTTCACCGAAGCGAGGCCTGACTCCTCGCCCGGGGTGGTACCGTCGTTCACCGAAGCGAGGCCTGACTCCTCGCCCGGGGTGGTACCGTCGTTCACCGAAGCGAGGCCTGACTCCTCGCCCGGGGTGGTACCGTCGTTCACCTGAGCGAGGCCTGACTTCTCGCCCCGGGTATTAGACATCTGCTCCTTCGTGGCTGGCACTGGCAGTCCCTCCACCCTCACTATGTCAGGCGTGACAATTGAGGGGCGGGTACTCTCTCGCAAGGTAGAGGTCTGGCATTGCCCGGAACTTACAAGGACCGCCAGGTTATTAGAAGGAGGGGCCCTAGCGGTAATGACGTTTGCTAGAGTAGATTGGGCTGATTCCTCAAAGAGTTCTTTAACAGCTGTTTCATCATCATTACTTGCAACTTTCTTTGCTAATGTCTTCCATCCATAATAAGCAACAATTTCAATGTCAAGATCTTTGAACACTGAAATAATGTCTTGTTTTATAGTAGACCAGTTGAAACCGTCTCTGCCACATGCTAAACGAGGAATTGCGAGTTTTTTTATACTTAAAATCTCACAGATATTTCTTAAATTTTTTAATGCAAGTAGTATATTTGAGTGGTCAGGATAGCTGTTATGGACAGATTTAGTAACTAAGTAGAAAATAAAACTGTCATCTGAAGGTAAAACAGCTACTTCACCAGTATTTTTGAGTTGACTCTTTAAAAAAGGGGTTTGTCCATGTTTTTTTTTAAATTGAGTTGCAACTCCACGTCCTTGTTTAAATGTTTTATCAACGCAGTGGGCGTAGGATGTGCCTGGTGGTGCGTCAAACAAATTTCCTTTCTTTTCAATGAAACGGAAATTTTGATGTTTTCTTTTTATATTATTGTTGTTGGTATTTTTCTGATGTAAAGTCGGAAAAGACTCATTATTAATATGTTGTAGTACTGAAAATGAGTTTGATGTTGGTACTGTCGCACCCCACGGATTATAAGGAGGTCTTGGGGGGCGCAATTGGGCACCCTGGCTTTGGCGCGGCAGCTGGGTAGGGTGCGGTCGCTGAGCACTTGGTTGGTGTTGGAGCGGGCGACGAGGTTGATACTGACTTACAACGTGCTGCCGGCGTGTCTGCTGCTGGCGTGATTGCTCAGATTGTTGCTGCTGCTGCTGGCGTGATTGCTGCTGCTGCTGTGGCACTCTAGTGAACGACGTCGGCTGAGGTGGGCGTTGTTTTGTGTAACCAGCCGTCCTCCAAGGTCGCGAGAATTGAACTGGTGACCTGTCATAATCAGCTGTTTGTATATGACATTGATGATTTGAATTTCCCTCATTATTAAAGTTATTTGCAGAAGAAATTCCATTTCTTTCATTTAACATTAATTTAATAGTGCATTTAATTTCTTCTCTAAAGTATTTGTATGCTTGTACAAATCACGGCCGATCATCTTCTGTATGTAACGAAATATGTACAATTCACATGAAAATGTTATCGGAAACAACCACCAGGTGGCACGTCGGTCAAACTTTGTCAAGTTGCGCTTTGCGTTATTCATTTTCTTACACTAAATAAAAATGGCTTCCACTTCCGGTTTATTTTTTTAATTAATTTGCTTACTACTTTATGATTATTTACAAAAGAACACAGAGAAAATGGGTTTTATAACTTGTATTTAAGAAATTTTACATCATAATAGATTTGACAGTTGTCACAAAATGGTCCCAGGCTCGAGTTTTCCACTCCGCGGGCGAGATTTTCCTCCTCCTTGGCATGCAAATCCAATGGGTGGGTCCAGGCCTGGCCAGCTGCAGGCTTGTTTCTGCTGTAACACGAAACAAAATAGCTATAAACATGCATATATCGGTAATTACTATATTAATAGGTTACACAGAATAGCCACAAGAGAACGAAAAATTACATCCTGCAACAAAACTGATGAAAACCGGACATAAACAACGCCTAATGTCCCGATCTTTTGGTCATGTACTAACCTTTACTTCGTTCGTTCATATCAGGATGAATCCATCTCTTGTCTTCATTATATTAGTGGTGATACAGTTCTTGCAGTCACAATAAAGGCTTACAAATGTTACACACACATTTATAACTCTTCAATAAATCAAATACAAGAAATTATAATCGAGACGACGATAAGCGCCATTCCGCTGCCGTATTGAAGTCGCCATGTTTTTCCTAAGAAGCTGATATTATAAAAAAACTGAGAAAAAAAGTGAAACTTCCTGAAACAACCGCTTGAGGGCCAAGAAAATACAAATATTTGGGCCGCTCGGGAAGTCGCATCGCCATGGTACAAATACATTTACGACAACAATATTAACAGAATAAAAAATTATTACAAATATTAAACTGCTGAAAATGAAAAAGCTGCATGAAATATATTTGTTGAAATATAGTTTTTTTGTTTTTTCAGCAGGCATTGTGTATACCTTAAACATGACAAAAATTTCAATTAATGTAGGCATTCGAAGTAAGTTGTAAAATATGCCTTGGTAAAAATGAATTGGAATTACATAACTTCATTACATTATTTACAAAACTTTTTCATCTTTAGGCATAATAAAATTGTGATAAAATATTTGCAAATCCAAATTTTTCAGCTTAATCAAGCACAGAAATCTTAATTCACACAAAAATCATATTTTTGTTTTTAATAATCAATGAAGCCAGGAAAAAAAGTACTGTACATGACAACCAACATAAACATTCTGTTAATTGAAAGTAGTTTTACCAAGAATCGCTTTGTCTTTCAAAGTAATTCAAAGTATATCTACACATCTACGGCATTCATAATGTAAAAGTGGAATAAAAAAAGTAAAGTGTAAAGAGTATAACAAGATAGTTAAGAAAGAACACACTCATTACAACTATAAAAAAAATAATGCTTAAAGGTTAAGGCTTATTCACAATAGAGCGTAACATTTCCTTAGACGCGCGACACGTCTACCAGCGACTCGCGTCTGACGCGCGTCAGACGCAGGAAAGGCGCAAGACCTTTCACAATGCCGCTTCAAATCTGAATTGTGTCAATACGCAATGTCGCCATATTTGTTTATAAAAACCAGCTGTGTGTTCATAGTGGCATAAAGTTTGCCTTGTCTGTTAGCTTCTTATTACGATCGATTTCACTAATTAATACAGTCGTTTTCATTAATAATAAAATGGACAACTTCACCTACGTTGGTAGAAATGCTGGGTTAAGATTTATGCCAAATCTTCTTCTTACTGCTGCGCTAATTGTGATCCTACGACGAAGGCAGCTGAATGCCAACAGGAATAGGGCGCGTCGATTTGGTGTACATCCGATTAACAGACAGCGAGATGCATTAGGTATGTTTTCTTTTGTATAATAGGATGAATAATTTCAATGTCAATTTATACAATTTTTGTAGGTTATTACAATAACCTGTGTGCCGAGCTGAGACTAGACACGGACCGATTTCAACAATACACCAGAATGAATTTTGCACAGTTCGATCATTTGCTTTCACTATGCAATGGGCGCCTTACCAAGCGAAGTCGGCGAACTCCAATACCACCTGCTTGCCGCCTGTTAATAACGTTAAGGTGATTATTAATTATTTATTAATTTTATGAAAACAACAATTCTTCTTTTTTTATTATAATATATTCATCTGATTTTTCCTCGTTTCCCTCAACCAAAAAATAATTATGCATACAAGTTTTTTTTTAAGTTTTAAAAAACTTAATAAGAATAAAAATATATAATATAACTGAGGTTATAGAATTTTTCCAAACATAGAACTCATAGTATTGACTGGTTTTTATTTTTATAGGTTCCTAGCATCGGGTGACAGCCTGCCATCAATAGAATTTTCGTACCGTATAGGCATCTCGACTTGTCATAAAATAGTAATTGAGACAACGACTATACTTTGGGAAGTCCTCCATCCAACTTACTTATCAGTACCAACCCATGAGCAGTATATGCAAATAGCTGACAATTTTTATAACATATGGAATTTACCCAACTGTATTGGTGCCATTGACGGCAAGCACCAAGACGTATATTTTTTTTATCTCATTCTGGTTCCGAGTACCATAATTATAAACATTTTTTTAGCATAGTGCTAATGGCTGCTTGTGATGCACGCTATTGTTTCACTCATGTGTCTGTTGGTATTCAGGGATCAGTCTGTGATGGTGGCGTACTCCGAAACACGAGATTTGGCCAGAGTCTCTACAATCATTCATTACCTGTTCCTGATCCAACTACTTTGCCTAACGCAGCTGCAGATAGTTCAAAGTTTCATTTTTTTTTGTTGGAGATGAAGCGTTTCCCCTGAAAGTAAATTTGATGCGGCCATATCCTAGATCAACTCTAGGTGATTCTGTCACAAAACGTATTTTCAATTACAGGCTTAGTCGTGCACGGAGAGTAATTGAAAATTGTTTTGGTATCCTCGTTGCTAGGTGGAGGATATTTCATAGAAATATTCAAATGAAACCCACTTATTGTAAAAGTGTTGTAAAAGCATGCATCGTCCTCCACAATTTCATTAAAAAAACAACAGATTATGGTGCATTTGCTAATGATTTCCATTATGGACCTGACCGAGATGAAAATGAAGCTGGTGTCGTGCCAGGGCAGTGGCGAGACAGTGCGGTAGGTAGTCGTCTACTCAACTTACCTCTCCGGTCAGCACGTAATGCAACCCAAGATGCTAATATACAGAGAGATGAACTTGCAGCTTATTTAGAATCTCCACTGGGAAGTGTTCCATGGCAGCTTGACATTGTCAACGTAGGAGCTTTTTATTCGTTTTCTCCCTAGTACTGTACCATATAAATATTTTCATATCATTGTAAATAATTATTTTTTACTGAATTTCATACTAAAAATATTTAAATGCCATGAGCTACACAATTTGACGCATTTTTTTATTTTTAATAATTATTTACTTTTAAGTATATTTTTTATTGATATTTTTATTTTTAATGTGTGTGGATTTTGTACAGTTCTTTAAAGTAAAGTGCGTGCTAAGAGAAAGAAAAAGAAAAGAAAAAGAAACAGTTTGGTTTAAACTATAGTCATATAGATCAGTGCTATATCCCTTCAAGTAAATCTTTATGTTAAATTATTATTATATGTTATGTTAAAAAATGACGCCACCCTCCATTTTGATTTCAATTTTTTTTTCTGGGGAAGCTACATAAATTAGATTTTTTTATTTCATTTCGATATGGAGGCCCATTTAGACTATTTAAAAAAATACTTATTCAATATTTTTTGTGGCACGCAACTAACTTTCAAACAAATGTAATTATATACATTGTGTGTATTTTTTGTAACGAAAAAGAATCATTCACTGTATTATATGTTATTATTCTTTAATAATTATAATAAACATTCCTGTAAAAAGAGTAATGTTTTTACTAGGGCTGTAAATAACCGAGAAAAATATTTAACCGGTGACCGTCAACTTTTAACCGGTTTTTAATCAAACCGAAGTTCGATTAAAAACCGCTCAGAATTCTGAGAATGTTTGATCGATTAAAATACCCGTCTAATCGTTATCGGTTAATTTTATTCGATCGGTTAATTATTTGAATTTATTTGATCGGTTAATTTAACCGAAACGGCTTACTCTGCGCCATCGGTTATTTTTGACAATTATCACGTTAAATTAAGATAGATTTAATACAATTGCATGCTTAACTGAATATAGTTCAATATTCTTTTTCCTTCAAGGTTCAATATAACGATAAAAAAAATAAAGATACAAAAAAAGTTTTGAAAGGTTAATTTTTTACGATCTTATATGATACGGTATACAAAAACGTTCACCTAATGTATTAATTATTTTAAAAAGTACAAAAAGAAAAATATATTCATGCCGAAATAGTTATATATATTATAAATTATTTTCTGCAAACAGACTGAATAAACTTATAATAGTTATAATTTAAAAACAAATTGTACGTGCTTTATTAGCAATTAGTGCCATCAGTGCAATTATATTTTAACCTAACTGAAAATTTACTCACAGTTCACGATGTGTCAATTAATTTTTTTGCATTTAAAAAAATTATTAAAAAAAATTAACCGCGGTTTAAAGTGCTTAAAATTATGACACGGCTAGAAACGGTTAAAATTGACTATCGGTTAATTTTTAATTTTAATCGAAGTTCGGTTAAATGGTTAAATTAACTGTATCCTCGAGTAACAGTGTTTTATGAAAAGGATTAACCGTGGGGTTTTAACCGGACGGTTAATCAACCGGTTAAAATTTACAGCCCTAGTTTTTACATTCATTTTTTACCTTCAAGTTCTATTTAAATCTAGAAGATTATTATAGGAGATTAATATTAAATGTATGTGAACAATAAGTCTGTAATTCACCATAATATGTTAGTAATCAATTAAAATTTTTCACATTAACCATGTCTCTTGCGTTTACATTAAGTTGATTAATCAATATAAACAAATTATATTTTTTATCAAATCTAAATTTTATTAATAAAATACAAGCCACCATAACTAATAACTATTAATAATAAAAAAATACAATAGTCAAAATTCAGGAATTTATAGGGAGTATTCAAGTGTGATTGATATCTAAAAATTGCAGAAAATTTTCTATTACTTCAATATTTTCTGATAATACATTCAGTGTTTATTTTTTTCAGTTATAATGAAATCACTCAAAAATCATCTGAGCAAGTAAAAAAATGCATTGAAAGGGGAGGGAAGGAGGTGTAACCTGCAGTAACATCACAACCTGCAGGCTCTACTGACAGTGAAGGCAAATCGGAGCAACCTCCCCTTCCCTTCCCCCTAGTTACAATCACAATAACCACAAAATGACAAGTTAACACAAAATAATATTGCAGACACAATAAAATTAACATGATAAAATTATAAATCAAACCTACATAGTTATCCACACTTAAAAAAAAGTTAATGTAGTCTCTCTCTCTCATTGTGATTAGCAAGTCTATAATAATACACTACAGAATACATTTCTTGTGTTTGAAAAATGAATGAGATATGTGGATTTAAAATATACGCACAACTAAAAAGAAACCAAAATGATTAAAAACAAACAATAATTAGCCTTGTTACACTTAACAGGCAAATATGATGGTCCACAAGTGTTATAGTGGAGGGAAGGAGGTGTCAGAGGTGTCACCTGCAGTAATACTTGTTGTAACACCACAACCTGCAGGCTCTGCTGACAGTGAGGGTAAATAGGAGCAACCCCCCACCTCCCTTCCCCCTATAAATCACAATAACCACAAAATGACTAGTTAACACAAAATAATATTGCAGACACAATAAAATTAACATGACAAAATTATAAATTAAACATATATAGTTAACCACACTGAAAAATATGAATTATTAATTAATATTTTTAAATAAGTATTGTTATTTAATTACTAATAATTAGCAAATGTGCAATGTACCAACTTCTTTTGATAGAAAAATTATTAATATGCGTGGGGTGTAAAATATGAGTACAACTAAAAAGGAACCAAAGTTTACATAAGAAAGACAATTTTCAATACTGTTCTGAAACATAATATAGGTCTCTGTGGTCACAAGAGAAGAGGAAGGGGGTTGAATTTTGTTAGGGGGTGGAATTCATACTGTTGTGGCCATAAAATAAATAAATATTAAAGTTGAAGATGACAATTATTAAAGATTTAAAAAAAAATGAATTTGACTCTCAACATTTATATATGGACAATGCATTAATAAAATAAAAGCAACATAATTGAGTATGAATATTACTAGTTAGATTAATAGTTACAGGCTTGTGCATCTCGTATGATTTGCATAATTTGAAGCTTGACGTCAGATTGCATGCTTGATGGCAGCTTTGAAATACTCTCTGCAATATCTAAGAAAAACAGAACACCAGGTATTTTTGGTACCATAATTGTATCTTTACCAGCAGGTGTCTGATTTTGTGAGATGGTTTCAGCTGTTTTGGCAATGTTGTTGAGGGCAGCTAACCAGCTATCAGCATCATCTTCCTTTGTATTATTACGTTTACTTGATTTCTTCTTCAAGATGGTGACTTCAGGATTAGGAGTGGTCACTGCTTTCAAAGAAGATGACCCCCCCTCCTCAATGTGGCACTGAATCTCCATGGGGTACACAACACTAGATGAGGTGCCAGCACTTGAATCATCCAAAGTGACAATTGCTGATGGAAGAATATTGTCCAAGATAGGTGCTGCATCGTCCATGGAAATCTGAGGGAAAGAATATTATTTTTAATTAATTATTTGTTGGTGCAAAATAATTACATGACCTTGCTAATAATTTATTTATTTATTTATTTGTTTATTCATTCATTCATTCATTCATTCATTCATTCATTCATTCATTCATTCATTCATTCATTCATTCATTCATTTATTCATTCATTCATTCATTCATTCATTCATTCATTCATTCATTCATTCATTCATTTACTTATTTATTTATTTGTTTATTCCTTTATTTATTTATTTATTCCTTTATTTATTAAATTTATTTATTTATATATTTATTTATTTATTTATTTATTTATTTATTTATTTAATTATTTATTTATTTATTTATTTATTTATTTATTTATTTATTTATTTATTTATTTATTTATTTATTTATTTATTTATTTATTTATTTATCTATTTATTTATATATTCATTAATTGATTTGTAATATAAATCTTAATTTATTTTTAACTTTATACTATTCAAAATGTATACTTTGCTATGGATGCACAGTTCAAAATCATTATTATTATTATTAATAATTATTATTAATAATTATTATTAAAATCATTGTAATCGGAAGAAAATAATAATAATAAAAACTTTTTTAGTAAATACCTCATTCACTGTCTCTTTCTCTGTTTGTGCAGCTGATGAGTTTCCTTCAGTGGGATAAGTAGCAGTTGCATCTGGCTTGTTGATTTTGCAGGGTCTGTGAATATTGAAACACATGATTTGTTTTACTATAATCAACGTAATTAATTATAACGTTTTAAAATGTGAAAAAAAATAAGATTATAAAATTTTAGCTAACATTGCATAATTATATTATCAACACAACATACCTCGGCATATTTTCGTCCGATTCGACGGGTGATTTTTTCTCAAACATAAAATGCATTTGATCATATAAGAGGAAACCCTACCTCGGTTTAGCAATACCGGAACCACTCTTGGATCCTTTGTTTGGCAGAGTTAAAAAAATTGTTATCAAGGATGAAGAATTATGTTTTTTGTACAAAAAGTTAAAAGTGACTGAGTTTAACGAGTTGTTAAATGCATAAAATATAAACCTTAACGATAATGAAATGGACGCTGAGCTTTTAACAAATTTAGCAACATTCCAAACTTTTCCAGAGTTTGTCAGTCCAAATGGAACATTTGTAGTTCTCACAAGTTACAGAAGACATGAATTCTACGGATAGGAATGAAAAAAATCCAAATATTAACCTATGAAAAAAATCCAGTTAGCAAATATTGGAACACAAAATATTTAATTTAGTACTATTTAATTAAAATAATTAATAATTAATATTAATTAATTACTATTAATATTATTAATTTTCAATAATTATTAATTAATAAGTATTTATTATTAATTAATTATTAATTAATAATTAATTAAATAATAATAATAAATGGATGGTAATAACTTTGCTTTCCTATAGTTTAATCTTTTTAAATTTAATAGTAAACCAATTCATGGCATGTCATTTAAATTAATATATGATTGAAATTAAAGTAAGTTTTTTCAACTTACGGAACAGTGCATGGCGGTATTTCATAATGATTTTAAACCCAACAATGTTTACCCGCCAAGGTAAGAAAGAAAATTGTCAGAAAATTTAACTTCAATAATTAACTAATTAATCAACTTAATGTAATTTGATTGAAGATGTGGGTTTGAGTCCCACCTCGGCCAGACTATTAAATTTTCTGACAAATTTCTTTCTTACCTTGGCGGGGAAAATTGTTGGGTTTAATATAATTATATATATGTGTGATAAATACACACACACACAGACCCTACAGAAATCTCCGTGTCTTATGGCCAGAAATTTGAACAGCATGAACGAGCTTCACTGTAACTGAGAGTGGCAGCGTCACTGACTCACATCGGCATAGCCCGGTTCTCGCTGGCTGTGCAGGCAAATTCAGCCAGCAAGATCCGGGCCGTTCCGAATATTTAGCAGCGCTGACACTCTTCTCAGAAGCAGCGAAACTCTGATTAAATCCCTGGCCATAAGACGCAGAGGTCTCTGTAGGGTTCCTGATATATATATATATATATATATATGTATATATATATATTATAATATATATATATATATATATATATATATATATATATATATATATATATCAGGAACCCTACAGAGACCTCTGCGTCTTATGGCCAGGGATTTAATCAGAGTTTCGCTGCTTCTGAGAAGAGTGTCAGCGCTGCTAAATATTCGGAACGGCCCGGATCTTGCTGGCTGAATTTGCCTGCACAGCCAGCGAGAACCGGGCTATGCCGATGTGAGTCAGTGACGCTGCCACTCTATATATATATTATATAGCTTTAAGTTCCCACTGTACATAACATGAAAAACTGTTAATTTTGTAAATCAAGAATTAAGATAATATGATAAATTATTATTTATGTAATGAAAAAAAATATATTATTGTATTTTGAAAAAATAATACAAATATGTATAAATATAATCTACTGTAAAATATGAATAATACCTACTAAAATGGAAATCATGTCCCTGCTAATAATTTGTAAATAAATTGTTAATCAAATGAAATTATATTTTATATTATTTCACTAGGCTACGACAATTTAGAACCAAATACAGAAAAAAATGCATGCTTTTGTTTCCTATAAAATGAAACAATTTCATTCATTAAAATGTAAGCACCAGATGAGACTTTGATAATCTTTTTCTAATTTAACTATCAAACAATAGGGGAGGAGAAAAGATGAAGCAGAAGAATAGGGGAGAGGGAAGGGCAGTTGACTATATTTGTTAAAATTATTTAAGGTAATAAAATTAGCTTTCTGAAAATTTGATGTACACTCGTCTCCTTGGAAAATGTCCCTTTGCGGCCTTGTTAATCACCATGCCCTGTGAGAATAACACATGGCACGGTGATTAACAAAGCTGCAAGATGGATATTATCCAAGGCGACGAGTGTACAGTAGCTGTATACTAGTTGGACACATAATTTTTTCCCAAGTAATGACTTACGTGATGTTGCAAGAACAGTTCAACGTGTGCATGGCAGGGTAAAGCTGGCAAAACCTCCTCTAATCAGAGTACCGGTACGTCGCTTCCTGAAGCATTGACTAGTACGAAGGGTTGACAGAAGTGGGCAACAACTACCTCCATCTATAATAATTATTAACATTAGAAATTTTAAGAAATAAAATTTGATTCATTCAGAACATGACGCCATTTCCCTTGCAGGGTAAGCCAGCAGCATTATTACCTCCGTCGTTGATGTTCAAGGCAACTTTTATCTGCTTTTTTGTTACATGATATTTTAAGTATTGAGGCTTATTAGACCCCACGTATCGAGGACATGTTGCTAACAGCTTGCCCTGCTGACCAGACTTTGGCATTAATTTAGCTGTTGACCTCCAGAGACACTGCACTCATTCCCTTGAGACTGGGACAATCAGCGCTGCCTGCGTTCAACCACTACAATGTAATAATGCTGTGTTCCGATTAGACTTTTTAATGTTGCAGTAAATCACTCTCATTATATACCGTAACTTCCATGATTGACATTGCTGTATTTTTGATTAAAAAAAAACACTTGAGGTTGAAGGCCATTTTAATACAGAAGATTAAGCAGCGACACCTTATCAATAAAGAAAAGTTACAGTCGGTGACAAACTTGTCATAACAGGTTTCCAAAGCGACAATGTATTTACATATTATTGTTAAAAAGTTTTACATTTTTCAGTGAAACATTCACTGATTTTCATAGATATAGAACCTTGGAGATGCATATACAGTTCATCCAATATAAAATTACGACCGTAAGTGGCAGCATTTTCTAATATTGAACTTTCTAATATTATATTTTCTCCCTTTAAATTTTGAGACTAATCAAAATATAAAAAAAATAAGATGACGAAAGGAATTGATCCTGACACTTGCGATAGTAATCAACATTCGATAAACTGTACAGTAGAATTAATAAAACAACGAGAAGCTTTGCTTTTGCCATCAAATGTTATCGACTTTTTACAAGCAGTGTTGTGAAATAATTATTACTCTTCTAGCGAGAGAGAAATTTTATTGGTTTGCAATTCATCGATGTAATGTGTTAATTAAGTAACAAACAATTAATTTTTTACTCTACATTGATAATCATTATGTGGCACAAATAAATAGGGCAGGTATTATTTTTTTTACAAGATTACAACCCCATGAGCTTGGAGCTCGAGCATGCAGGTTATGGGCATAAAGGATAAAGGAGGGAAAAAACATAAAAAACAAGGATACCAAGCGGAACTTCACATACCCAAATTTTCGGGAAAAAATCAAAATTTCAAAAACAAAAATTAGGGTATTCTTTGATACGGTGACATGTCCATCATATTTAAATTTCATGGATTTTTGAAGACCACTTTGTTTTTCACTGTTTTTTTGGTGTACTTTAGGCCAAAGGTTTAATATAAAATATGTGAGGAAAATATTATCACTTAATTTTTTGATAGTAATTCTTTCAGTTTCACACAAAGAATTAAATTACTGTTGTTAAAAGGTGATTATTTTTCTTTCCTTTGTCTGGTGACGTAAAATATTCATTAAGAGAAAAAAAAAAAAAAAAACTGAAGGTTAAGGTGGATTCACATGGCGATTTCCAGCCTGCGACGTGAAGCGAATAATGCGCACTTGCTGTAACATCTATTGGCGGCCATATTTGGCGATTAAAAGAGAGAACATCGTTATTCAACGCAATATTCTCCACCGCAATAGCGAACTCGCTTCCGCATAGGATTTCACATCTTGTGTGACAAAATCGCGTCGCATCGCCGTTGTCGCCATCTGAATTCGCCTTTATGCGTGCTTATGGTGCAGCTTTTTACTATGTATATAAAATGTGATATATTTCTGTATTCTTTCTCTCGATAATTTTTTTCTGTTATGAATAAATAAAATAATAATATATGGAACAGTGTAGAACATTTTTATTATTATATTCGCAATATATGTCCAACGCCATTATAATTAAAATTACTGTACAATGTTTATATTATATGACGATATACACGTAGACATCAATAAATTAATTGGATTTTTGTTAGCATTGTGAACGTGATTTCATACATCATTAATTTTGCTAATAAATATATGAAAAAATATTTATATTTCATTATACAGTAAAAATAATTATAATATAAAAATGAATTTTACAATAAAATTTATATAATTATGTTTTTAACTGACAACCTACATTATTTTTTTACAGAATTGAATTGAAGGTACGAAATTATGTTAATTTTTTTCGGAGTCCGTGGTATATTAGTAAAAAAATATTGAATTTGTAGACACACCCACAGAAAAATCTGACAATTTAGAACTTTTTATTTCTTTGTGCAATACTTTTTATGTAGGTTGTCCATTACTGAATCTAAATCGTACAATTTCTTGAACAATAAAAGAATTTTGTCGTCATTTACCTTCCCATCCTCAAAATGTAAATTACAATACTGCCGTTATTGAAAATAAAAAAAGGTATCCGTAATTTTATATCAAATCGACTGGGAGCAATTTGAGAAGGAAGATAACCTTGTTATTAATTAACAAAAGTTAGCGCCAGCTCGTGCCAATTATATCTATGACTTCTATTAGAGAATTCTGTTCATATTTTTGTATAACTTCTTCGTGAATGCATAATAAAGTCAAGTAATATTTTACCAGAGTTCGGTGCCATCTCAGCATTCGCGGGGTTGTGACTGAGGAAACCATGGAAACCTCAGTCAGGATGGTCGGCAATTGATGGAGGATGCCATCAATCACCTCCCGGATGCACGAGTGGGTGTTATTTAGCAACCGCGCCACTTGTAAAAAGTTTGGTGGTACCTGGGATCGAACTCACGATAAATCAAACAGTATATTAAGCGTTGCATGTTATATTATCGATTGTTACAGTTTATAACTTTATTAATTACATAACATTGCTGCTGATGTATTTTTTTATGTCACATCATATGCAACAATACCAGCCAGCTGTTCACGTTATTTTAATTAATTTTACGTCCATACTGAATATACGTCAATTGCAGTCAATGCTATCGACATTTTTTGTCATTGATATAAAAAATGTATCATTATTATAGTTATTAATATTTTATAAATGAATAGACATTTTTGTCTTTACTTTTAATAATTTCAATGTCGTTATATAGAATTCTATAGATATTGTGTAAAATTAATTAGTATTCAGATTTTATTATTAATATTTTTTTAAATAATTATGATTTTACTGCAAATAACTCGTAAAAAACATTTCATCGTTGACACAAAGCATTTTTTGTATGATTTTTATTATGGTAAGTCCATGATAATGTAGACATAAATTCTCATTTTATCCCCATAGCTTTTAAATAGAGGAGTTTTCTGAATTAATTTCATAATAACCATTTGTAAATTGTTACGCTTTTCCACTATGTGGTTCCCCTGGTTTTGGACCATTGCACTTCCAGTTCATTGACAAAAGCTGTAGCGTCTATCCTGGTTGAGGTTTCCACGTTTCCCTCACTGTCAGTCGCAGGCAAATGCCGGGATGGATTGCAAGGCCGTGGAAGCCCCCGTTCCAGAAAAGCCCGCGAAACGCTCAATTTAGGGTTTCCGAAGTTTCGGGGTTTCAAACTTAGTGAGTAATTAGTATGTATAGAAGTACCCAGTTCGGGTTTGAGAAAAGAAAATTACCATTTACTAAGATTTCTGTAAGTTAGGCCGGTACAAGGATTTTGTATGCAAGGATTTTCAAGGATTTTGTATGTATGGATAGGTGATGGTGCTGCCGTCGGTGAGGCACAGTCGTGAGGAGGAAGTGGGTGGCGGTTACAACAGTAACCAATGCAATGTCCGCCATCTTACGTTGGGGAACTTCCATACAATTTACAATGCAGATGGTTGCGCTCGGTCGCCATCTTACGTTGGAGATTTGCCTCAGTAGCTCTAATGCTATTGGTATAGAGATAACCTATCCATACATACAAAATCCTTACATACAAAATCCTTGGGCCGGTATTACACGATACAATTTTGCATACAATTTTTCCTTTGCAAGAAAATTTCATCTCCATAGAAACAAATGGAGTTAAAGTTTTCTTGTAAGGAAAAATTGTATGCAATAATCAGAAAAATTGTAACGTGTAATACCGGCTTTAGAGTGAATATAAGATATTGAAAGATATAAAATATTTAAAATTGTTTTTTAACTTTATATAATATCATTTAATATTCTCATTTCAATAAGGGCAGTTTTCTAACTCCTGAAACCAACCTAAATGATTTTTTACTTATTAAGTTATTATATATTGTTTTAGAATAAATAATCTTTATGTTTTCATTTAAGAAATTTTTTCCAAATGAACATTTCGTATTTAAAAATAATTAAAAATTATAAAAATATTATTTTTAAAATTTTTTATTTTTTTTTTAAATTTTTTGTAAAATACATTAAATTTTAATTTACTATAATTTTTAACATTTATTATTAGTTCAGTTTTTAAAATCTACTTGTTATTTTTGAACAAGTTTACGAACAAAAATGGTGACATCATCTGCACTCCCTTCCCCACCCTCTGAGCTGATGTAATAAAGTGCGGGCAAGGTCCACTGACTCCCCTCTGAACTCAGACCTTCTGTATTAATTCATCAACGTATTTACAAACAGTACATGGAGAATACAAAAAGGTATAATTTTCTGGTTTTGGAGGTGTGGCGCAGTGCGCTTGACCGGGTCTCATCAGATCACCGAAGTCAAGCAACGCCACGCGTGGTTAGTAGTTGGATGGGTGACCATTTTCAACAAAAACCACGTTTCCCACCCAGGGGTAAAACGTTGCGCTTTTCCACTATGTGGTTCCCCTGGCTTTGGACCATTGCACTTCCGGTTCATTGACAAAAGCTGTAGCGTCCATCCTGGCTGAGGTTTCCACGTTTCCCTCAGCCGCAGGCAAATGCCGGGATGGTTTTGCAAGGCCGAGGCCACCCCCGTTCCAGAAGAGCCCGCGAAACGCTCAAGTTAGGGTTTCGGAAGGTTCGGGGTTTCAAAGTAGTTAGTAATTAGTAAATAAAAGTACCCAATAGGGTTTGATTAAAAAAAAAAAAGTGTACTTACTTTTACTGGTGTCCCCATGAGTGGTGTAATTAACGTCATAGTGAATATCAGTGATGTGCCAAAAGTATCCTGAAACATATATGAGAGTTTTGTCAGAAATAACATATTGTTAACATTTCCAGTTTTAAATATCCAAAAAGCAATTTCATATTATACAATATTTACAATTATTATCATACCTCTTATCTAGGTATCTTTAATGCAAGATAAATTCAGAGTAATTATAACAAAATTACATCATCCATGAAATACAGTATTCACCTCAAAAATTTTTATTGCAGAAATGGATAGAGCGTGCAAAGTTATGCTACCCTGATTTTTTTCAGATTTTTTAGAGACCGGGAACTATTTTTAAAAAATTATTGAAAGTTATTTTTGTGAAGTCACGCGGCGGCAAGTCCTATCTTTTTCTTAAGGAGCAACGTTTCGTGACGTCACAAAAAGAACTTTCAATAATTTTTTGAAAATTGTTCCCGGGCTCAAAAAAAAAATCTGAAAAATTCAGGGTATCATAACTTTGCACGCTCTATCCATTGCTGCAATAAAAAATTTTGAGGTCAATACTCTATTGTCTTAAGATTAAAAATATATTTTGCAAATCGCCTGCCAAAGGGTGTGTGCGAAGTTATTTTATCTGCAAAATTATTAAATATGGTAGAAGATTTAACAAACTTCATTGATATTGACAGAATGTAGTAAATTAGCTATTCGGGAAATTTGCAACCTGCATTATGGATAAATTTTTAACTTCACTTTTCAAGCATTAGAACTTATTAGAAAAATGTTTATTTTTATATGACAAATAAGATAACTAAATTTATCAGTTTTCTGATTTATTTTTTTTTTCAATGCGTACTAATTTGTTTTAAAAATTTTGTACATTTTCAAGATGGATGCCGTGAAGTCCAAGTTTTTCATGGGCTGCTCTCAGATTGATTTCTTCAAAGTTGATTGGCAAAAAATAATATTTTGTTAGCCCTAATAAAGCGGTAGTTTGCAATACAAAGCTTAGAGTTTTTACTAATACATTCCGAAAGAAAAATATATCAATCTCGAACAGGATTTCGAGCTATGAGTACTTTTCTGCAAAATTCCATGAAAAATATAAGTTTTACATGCTAATCAAATGGGGAGTAAAAGCTTGATTATCTCAAAATATTATTGCGTTGCCTATCCTGAATCTTATATGATTATTCTAATTTGCTAAACGGGGATAGCTTGTAAAATTTTCAGGTGTAGCTATTGAAAGAATTTGTAATGATTCATCTACTTTAATTAAATTAACTGAAACATATATTAAGTAAGACGAGGACTCTGAAGTATTAAAATGTATAAAACGATATTAATTAAATATAATAATTATGTTATGGTTATAATATTATGAATTGCTTTTAAAAAGTATTTTATGGTTTCCACAAAATATGACGATGTTTGAGTAATTTACATTTCTCTTGTTTATTTCCCAAATACTTAATTTAATTACCAGGCTTCAAAAATTATATTACTCAATTAAAAATTTTGTAATCACCACATATGTACAATTATTTCACTAACATGAAATTAAAATGGATTACCAGCTATAAGCTTCATTATCGAGCTGTTTAATACAATTTCTAAATAATACTATCATATTTATGATAGTATTATAACTGTGAAGAAAATTAACTGACATGTATTGATTCATTATGAACTTTTCCTAACATTGTTCTTATTGACTTGTCCTGTCAACCTCAACAAATGTTATTGTATATTATGACACTTTGATTGTAGGAAAAATGGAAATGGAAATGGAATAATTTTGATTATAATAAATGACTTTATATAACAGAATGCAAATGTAATTATACATATAATAGTATTAATACTATTCTATGAACTGCATGGACAATATAATATAAAATTTATGTTTTGCAAATTTCAATTTATGTTTGTGGTTTAGTTGGTAGCAAAAATACTTCCATCAATGGAAAATATTATTAGAAATAAATTAAAATGAAAGAATTGACGATACATTATAACTTAATATTAAAAAACACTGGTTTTAATACATAGCAACAACGCAAATATAATTCCTCGCATCAGAATATGTTTCTTATAAGCCACGATGTTTTGTTGCAATTATGGATATTACGCCTAATATATGTATGTATAAGTTCTATAATCACCTCAAAACGTTATGTCTTAAGGTAGATTTTCATGAGCGATTTCCAGCCTGCGACGCGAATAAAGCGCACTTGCTGTAACATCCATTGGCAGCCATATTTGGCATTAAAATAAAAAGAGCATTGTAATTAACGCGATTCCCGGCGAATTTGCAGCCGCATAGTATTTCACAGCTTTTATGTCAAAATCGCATCGCATCGCCGTTGTCGCCATCTGAATCCGACTTTATACAACACTTATATTTTAAGGCGACAAAGTTTACCAAATTTGAAATAAAAAAATATATTGGTTTTCAATATTGTGTTCCTAAAAGTATAGGCCAGGCCTACGTGATGTCACTGCAACGCATATTGCATACTTTAGAGGAA
This sequence comes from Siphlonurus alternatus, assembly GCA_949825025.1. Classification (NCBI taxonomy): domain Eukaryota; kingdom Metazoa; phylum Arthropoda; class Insecta; order Ephemeroptera; family Siphlonuridae; genus Siphlonurus; species Siphlonurus alternatus. The sequence goes on along the minus strand of OX463786.1, from coordinate 754,038 downwards.
CCTAGCTGCCTAATAGGGCTCATGATTTTGGATTGATTATTAACATAAAAAAAACTAAAGTTATGCATGTGTATAATAGATAATTAAGAAAAAATGAAAAATTTAATTTAACTATACATACTAATGACTGTTTACATACCTTTAGGCAACATTGTACTTGTAATAAACTAGAGCAAGTGCAAGAACAAACTTATTTAGGGGTAATAATTGATCAGAACTTTGAGTGGAATTTGCATATAAATAAAATTATAAAAAAATTACGATCAGTTATGTCACAAATATATAAATTAAAATATACCATCAATGAAAAAACAATGAGAAATATTTATTTTGCACTTGCTCACCCGTTTATTATATATGGAATAACAGCTTGGGGTTTCACTGAGTCAGGAGCGATGACTAAATTAAATAAAATGCAAAAAAAAATAATAAAATGTATGAAATTTGGAGAAAAATTCAACTCAACTGATGATATATATTATTATAATTATTGGAAAATATTACCAGTGAAATCTCAAGCTAAATATTCGTTATTAATTGAAAAATATTTTGATGAATCACATGGAAAGCCGAGATATCACGAGCATGGTACTCGTCAAAATTTGTCACAACCTTTGTTTGCACCTAGAAGTGTAAATAGATTTTGTGAGAGAACTTGAGAATTTATTCTACCCAGACTATGGAATGAATTACCGAGTGATTTGAAGGTACTTGATACAAAGAACAAAGTCAAATTTAAAATAAAAAAATGGTAATTGTCTAAAATTGTGTGAGAATTTGTTAATTATATTTTTAAGTTTAAAATACTACAATACTATATAAATTGTAATCTATATAAATAGTAGAGTATATTTTCATTTTCAAAAATTATTTTGTTTACTATGTTGTTGTTATTGTTTGTATCTAAATGTTCCAGGTTCCGGTATAGAAACAACTAACCTTCGGATAATAATATATCAGTGCGTCGGGGTGAGGATCGCGTGGCTGCGGAGGGTATGGTGGGACTCTGAAGCTCATGTAACATATATGGGGGTCAGAGTCCTGTCGTTTTTTTTCTTGTGGTTGCATGGTTTGAGTTCTGATGCGGTGATGTAATTGTGGTTTCAGATAATTTCTTAAAGAGAGTGTGAAATATTATGTAAAGGCATGTTTGATGATAATTCACAAATTAATATTTAATTTTCTTGTACTATACTTTTTGCAAATGATATAAGATAGATTAAATCTCTTCTCTATATAATATTATCATACTATAATAATTCTTTTCTTAAGTTAATTTAAATATAAATTCATTTTCAATTAATTATAATTAAAATAAAATAAATTGAATGAAATTTAAAACTCAAAATATTAATTTAAATGAAATAATAAGAAATTGAAATAATTTGAATTTAATTTAATATATAAATATAGTAATATTAATTACAAAATTCATTAAAAAATATTTTAAAAATAAATAGATTTCTCAATAAGTGTTATGTATGTTTTTTGTTATTGTTTACAACCAAACTAAAGTCGTTTTGTTTCAGGGAATGGACATCAAGAAGATGTGTTTATTTTTTGTTTGATTTATTTTTTGCAAAATTCGTGAAATATTGTATATACTTAAATAGGGTAATCTTACATTGTTCTAGAGTCTTAGGGAAAATTGATAATCATATTGTACTCAAAATTTTTTGTTTTCTTTAAATCATTATAATTTAAATAAGTTGAAAGAAATGTTTCAAAATGTTAATTTTTTTCTTTCTGGAAAAATATTTTGTCAATAATTTCATCTATATATTTCCTTTGAAAAAAAAAAAAAAAATTGTTGTAAATTAAGATTAAATTTAAAGACATAATAAGGGTCTTGAAGAATTATTCTTTTTAATAACTTGTTTCAACCAATAAGGTTATGTAAAATAACCTTGGTTGATCTATGTAACAAAATGACCAATAAAAAAAAAAAAAAAAAAATTAACGAGGCTTTTATTTTAATTAATTTTTTAAATTTTCAGCATAGGGCTTTCCCAGCATGGAGAGCCAAAAAAAAAATTAAAAAAAAAATCGGCTCGTTAAATAGATTTGAAATTTTTTCAATGGCTTTTAGGCACTTATATCTGCCTCTCAAAAAAAAAAATCAGAATTTTTGTCAATTTGCTAAGGTTTACATGTTAATCAAAGGGCATTAAGTCGATCAGCTGTTTGGCGTTATCTCTACCTTAAACCAAAAATTAGACAGTTAAAGTATTGATATCTCTCTATAGTTGAAAAACTACGTCTTCAACTCATTCTTTACACGTCTACACCTAATCTTTTTACCTCTAAAATACATCTTGTTTCCTCTTCGTTCAAGGTGAGGATGAAATGAAAACAATATTTCTAACATTTTATGTTCAAGGAGAGGAAAAAAAACGTAATTTCGTCCTTTTCATCTCTTTTTTTCCTCTAAAATGGTGCAAAATAAGAATAGAAAAGACGAGAGGAGAGCTTAATAGCGAAGAAAATATGAAATTTATTTAAATTCTGGTTCTTATTTGATTTTGTTCTTCACTTATTTTGAGATTGAGTGTGTTGCAGTGCATTGACCGTTCTCGTTTTATCACCGAAGTCAAGCTACGTCAAGCGTGGTTAGCATTTGCATGGGTAACCGTTCTCTCTGGGATAAATTTATCTCGCTTTCCATCCAGTGCAGTGATGCATATTATACTTGTGTGTGGTTTCCCAGGCTTTGGACATCGCTTTGGTCCATTGATAAAAAGTAGAGGTGTTCGTCCTGACTGAGGTTTTCCAAGGTTCCCTCAGTCTCACTTCAGCAATTACTGGAACGAGTAACAGGCCATGGCCACCATCTTTTCCCTACCTTATCCACAACCATTACCCCGCCTCATGAGCTGTGTTAAGGCTTAACCTGAGAAATTTGGACGAAAAATTCGCTGCAACAGATTTTCTTCAAATTAATTTGGTGGACTTCCAACAATCGTCAAATTAGCTCTGAATTATTTCGGAATTTTTTAACCGTTGGTTTAATTATAATTAATTTATTTAAATGAGAATTTTGTATCCTTTCATTGTTAAATTTGTTAATTAGCATTGCAAAAAAACTATACAACAGATTCTTTTACTTTTTTTTTTTTACTAAAACCTAATTTTTAAAAGTATTTTTCTGAATTGTTTTCATTTATTTTGAACCGTGGCGATGATCGTTTCCTATATGTGATGAGAAATGTGGCAACGTTCTCAAGGAATGATGTCACCACCCCCTCCTATAAAGTTATTCACATTCCAATGCAAACAGTGTTGCCACTATAGCCACTCCTCTTGACCTTGACAGAGAAATTCTCAGGTTATACCTTAAGCTCTTTGGGGCGTATTCTTGTAAAAAAAAATAAATAAATGAAAAAATATAAAGACAGATTATTAAACTTATTTTATATCTGTTAATATCATGGCTTTAATTATTTATACCATAAAACCAAACACAATTTCATATAAATAAACTCGAGCAAAATTACTATGCTTTTTTTTCTGTGAAACGCAAATTCTACTTAAAAGTTAAATTTAGTGCACAGCTGCTCCTGCTAATTTTTTTTTTTTTTTTTGCTATTATTTTCCATATTATTAAAACTGAAGTTAAGCATAAAAAGCTGCAAAAATTTACCGTGTAAATTGCGAAGTTTAATGTCAAATAGTTTTTACCTAAGTAACCAAAATCTGTATATAATGCGGTTTTTATCCATCTTCGGATGCGTGGTTTATCGGCTTTTAATTTGCGTATTTAATACGAATCAAAGGACCGGTGTTTTTCCGGTGCGGATACGTTATTTTGAAGATTAAAAAACATCGATGTTTAAAGGCTTACGTAACGTAAAAAAAATACGAATTAAATACGTTATAAAAATGCATTTGTTTATATGGTATATATAAATAAATCGATAATTAAATATTTATTTTTCTACAAATATATTTTAAGTATATAATATATATATATATAATTATATATACTGCAAAATTATATAATATAGTAAAATATAAAGTATTTTATCAAAGCACTGACATTTAACTTCTTAAAAAATAATACAGTGCATAGCAAATTTATTTGTCAATAGTGGTCACTTCAAAAAAGCTCGCTTGATATTCTGACCTTAATTGAAGTAAGACTAGTCCATAAACTGTTGATAACATCATCAATAATATACTTACATACTTTCTGTACGGATGCAAGGATCAAGAATCGAGACCATTTGCTTTGACTACTTTTATCATATGTATTATTAAAATTGAAAGGAAAATGTAGAAGCATATTTATATTAAAAATAATATATTTTGGTACTTTATTATTATAAGTTGTCATAAAATAAGTTGTTACATAGTAGTTGTTGATAAATGCAATCCCCACCCTCAAATTTTTTCATCATCGCAGGGAGGGAGCTACGAGTGCTGAAACAAAACAAAAAATATTAAATTAGAGAGGAGAAAATAGTTGTGATAGATCAAACTGTTCTAACGTTTCAAAAAATCGAAATTATAAAGCATTCTGCACGCACGTCCAAAATTTGAGGCAGTTGTAACATTATTTTTGTACATAAGTGTACTTGTGTACTAAAGTGATTTTTATTTACAATTTTTTTTTTTAACTTTACTAGTAAGGAAGTGACATTATTTTGAAAAGTTATGATTATAAAGCACAGAAAATGTAAAAATATGACTAATTTGAAACAAAAGTTTTAATACTTTTTAATATCTTCTGCAGTAAAAAAATGTAGAAAAAAACTCTGCTTGTGGGGGAGAAGCATACGCCTACTGCTATTGATGCAGCGGACGAAACCTTCGTATGAGGAGTGTGAGAAAGTAATAAAAAAATCTAGTATTCACGAGCTCTGACTCAACAACTGCCACTCTGTTTTTCTTGCAAGCAGCGCATAATCATAAATATTATAATAATGTATTAAAATATTTCAAATAGTAATATATGATAATATCTTAACTGTGAAAAACAAATTTGAACTTTAAATATACATTTGCTTTAAATTTAATAAACAATACAATAAATTGATATATTTTAATATCATGATGCAGTTGCTATATTTACCTTTACATTGTAGAAAGGTGCATTGTTTGGCGGGAAATGGTCTCGTGTTGTAATAAAACAGGTAAACTGTAATGCACCCGATGCTTATTATAGTCTGAATATTGAAGAATCGCGCATAAAAGCCACAAGCCTTCGCTGACTGTGAAAATTTCAAAAGAAATTAAACATCTTAAATGTAAAGTATAACACATATAGTATTCTGTAAATACATAATTATATATAAACGTACTCAGTATTGAAAAAAATGTATTATTTATATTAAATAAATAATTGAAACTCAATCGCGCAATCGTTCTTTTTCATATTAATTAAAAATTTTTAAAATATTTGTAAAACAATTATAATAGAAATAACAACTTTTTAAATCTTGCATTGAGTCATTATGAAATTTTATAATCTATTAATTACTAATCAATTCTAAAGTGGGGAATATATATAAAGAAGAAAAAAAACTATAGCAAAGAAATCATTCAATATTACGCTATTACGCATAATTACGTAAACTTGATTCTCTCTCTCTCTCTCTCTCTCTCTCTCTCTCTCTCTCTCTCTCTCTCTCTCTCTCTCTCTCTCTCTCTCTCTCTCTATCTCTCTCTCTCTCTCTCTCTCTCTCTCCCTTTTAAGATATAGCAAAGCAGTGCTAACATTTAATAAATAAATAAATAATATTGCACAAATTCCTTTTTATAACTTTATATGAAGGAATTTTTTTTTAATTTTTTATTTTTTATCATGCATGTTAAAAACACTAAACTTGTGGCTAGCCCGCTACTATACAATAATACCAAATGAATTTAAAAAAAAGAGTATTTAAATTTAGTGTATATTGCCAAAATAGGATGGCTGTCAGGGGCAGATCCAGCACGAGGCCCTGGGGACTGGGGAGGGTGTGTTGCCCTATCCCGCAATTTTAAAATTTGGAGCGGTAGGGCAGGTGACAGTCGGAGGGTGGTAACACTTTCAATGTATTAGGCGACCTTTTGGGGTTTGTGGGGGCTATCTCCCCCATCGCCCTCTCCCCCTTGTATCCACGCCTGTGGTTTTAGTTTTAACATGCATGCATAAGCTTCATCTGCTTTATTCATAATTTTTTTTTAGTAATATTATTTTATTGCTTTTCGATTGCATGAACATACAATATTTGCACGTCAAATTACATTATCACATATCAACAAAAGTGGTGTGTTATATATTAGTATTACAATAAAATCAAAAGAATAATATCAATACAGTGACGAATAAAAACTTAACAAGACCTCAATTATAGAGCAATCCAGTACAAAACATAATTATCAATATACTATCATGAGAATGCCTGATCATGGCTATCAGGGAAAGTTATTAGAAATACATATTAACATATTACATATTAATTTATCAATAATGTGAAACATATTAGAATTGGTGAATTTCTGAAGATAACACAATAAATTTTATTAAGTAAATGAACTAGAGTGCAGAAAAAAAAATTGTAAGTCAGTCTCTTATATAATTTTATTCCTTTCCCCTAATCCCTCTTATATACACACTACACACCAACTAAAATATGAATTCACATGGTTATATACTTTTTAATATATTATTAATTCATCTCGATATAATAGTATTCATAAAAAATAAAGTAACCTGTATAAACGCCTTGCATGTAATTGAATTATAAATTATACTCTAGGCTATATACAATATACGAATTAAATAGACATGTTAAAAATTTAAAATGTAATAGCAATTTAAAATATATATATATACAGTAATGTTTAATACTTACTATTTACATCTTCACGCGCCATTGCAGTGTTGTTCCTACTGCAGCTTTCTTATAACATAGGACACTGCGCACTGTCTTCAAATGATGAATTAAGTACCACTTTCGTTTTTCACTTTAAATAATATTTTGAAGAATGAATAAAATTGCATCAGAAATGCATCTTTAGTAGAATTTAAAATTATGCAAATGAAATAAATAATTACAACTAAAAATATTAAATTAAATATTAAATATTCATGAAAAGGCTAACGTTGCCGTGAACTTAAAAAAACACTGCATCAAGGTTACAAGGTTTCTGGAAGACTGCGGCGCCCAACCTGCCCAAGGCGCTGCATGCTTGGCTGGTGGCAGCCCGTGGGCGGGAGGAACATCTGGAGGATCGAGGGAGATCGAGAGAACCGAGATGGTGATGTCATCCTCACCCGTTTGTTTTAGAGCGGCAAGTGTGAACGATGGAATTAATGAACGGGGTTTAAAATTCTTGTATTTATTTTATTATTCTTACTGCTCAGTATTCAGTGGCGGTTACTACTGAATACCTATTCGTGCATCTAGGAGGTGATTCAAGGCATCCTCTATGACCTCTATCAATTGCTCACAATCCTGACTAAGGTTTCCATGGTTTCTTCAGTCACAACCACGCGAATGATGGGATGGATTAATCTAAGCCATGGCCGCCTAATTTAGAAGGAATCGAGAAAATCTTAAGCAATATTCTGAGTCAGGTTCACGAAGAGCCTAAAAGTTAAATTCAGTAACATGTGACAGGGTTCATTTGAAGAAAAAAAAGGTATAATTATGTTGTTATTTAAAAAAAAAATTAAATTTATCAAAACTTATTTCTTTTTATTTTTTCTATAACTGTGGTGTTTTATTTATTAATGATATGTCATTCTTTTGCATCACACAAAAATATCTAAAAAGAAATTAATTAATTGCTTGTAATCAAATGCCTCTAATTAAGTTACTTCCCTGCCCCTTTCCACCACTAGGGTGGGAGGGTGGTCAGGTCAATTCTGGTTGCCTGCAACCCTAGTTGACACTCACCACCATGCGCGGCACTTTTACAATAAATTGGAGAAAAAACGTTTTAAACTGCGATGTTATACATATTTATGATGCATTTATACAACGTATTATCATCATAGTTTCGATCAACACTAGTGTTAAAAAAAAGTTAAAAATTACGGAGAAATAACAAAGTAATTAAATGAAGTAAAATTAATTATACAATTTTTATTACTTATTTAATGAATTCAAGCAAAATTTTGAAAAACGTTAATGAGACGTTGTTATATCCTCTCATAAGCAACGAAAAACTTTCAAGACCAATGCAACCAATGAAATACGCATTTTATCCGATATATGTTTCATAGGTATAGATCGAGCTCTTTTTTAACGGAGGGGAAATAATTTGTTCAAAATTAGAGGCATTTTTTTTTAGAAATATATTTTTCTTTATATAAAATAAAATAGAAACTCTTATAACGGTAAAAACTTTTTAGAAGCAAGAAATTTTCATAACATTTACAGTAATTTTCATAAATCTTAGAAATAAGAAAAAATAAAAACTTAAAAATTGTTCAGTCTGTGCATAAACGGTACATACCCGAGTTGAAATAAATTTCTTCTTTTCTTCGCTATTAATTTCTCCTCTCGTCTTTTATCCTCTTATTTTAGAGGAAAAAAGAGGGAGAAGACGAGATTACGTCTTCTTTCATCTTCTTGAACATATCAAATGTTAGAAATATTGTCTTCATTTCATCCTCACTTGGAGCGGAGAAGAAATATGATGTGTATTAGAGGTAAAAAGATTAGGATTAGACGTAAAAAGATGAGTTGAAGACGTTATTTTTCAACTAGGGTGCATGCATAGTTTACTTAATTATATAAATTAAATATAATTCACTTAATGATGGTAAATTTGTTATGATTTTTTTTTACCTTTGGTTATTATTGCATTTTAGAACAGTACAAAATTTTATTTATTATATTTCCCGATTGTTACGTGAGTGCTAAAAATTTCATAGTAAATAAAAATTGTGTTAAAAAGGTGAAGAGAAAATAACAAGTCTAAAATGACAGCTGAGAGTCTAAATATTGACATCCTTGCAATAAATTCTTATTTGAGCTTCTTAAGGTCTGATAAATATCTTGGAATCGTGAAAATTTATAGTAAATATTAACCTACTATATTTGACTCTGATATTTGTGTACGTAAAAAAATATTTTACACTTTGCTAGCTACTAAATTCGATGTTAATTTATTTTGTATTTATCTTGTTTGTTTTATTAATATTTTTAAACTTTGATATCAAAATCATAAAGTAAACAAAGTAGAAATGTAAATATTTATGTAATATATTTTATTAAAGATAAACATTTTATAAATTTTGTGGCATTAATTTTTAAAGGAATAATTCCTTATCTTACTTCTGCATCTTATAAATAAAAGTATACTCTATAATTTAAAGTTTTTTTTTAATCAAACCCTATTGGGTACCATGAGATTGGGTACTTACTAATTACATTCTATACTAAACTTTGAAACTCCGAACCTTCCGAAACCCCAACTTGTGCGTTTCGCAGGCATTTCCGGAACGAAAAAGGCGGCCACGGCTTTGCAATACATCCCAGCATTTTCAAATAAATAAATAAAAGAATCACGTGAAAAAAATGTTACTCTTGCTATGCTTATTGAATTGAGAGCTAACAAGGTATACAAAATATACTGACTGAATATTTAAAAAATAAATATTGAGGTAGCTAGAGCATTTTTATTGGTTAGTAATGATGGACTATTTAGACATGAATGGGAATTATAGAATGCCAGGAGGCATGCAGAGAAATAGAAATTTTGTTGCAATTATATTTTTATTTTCCATTGAAATAGTAATAGCATTTGCAAGGAAAAGGATATGAATCAAAATAATAAAGGCCCGAGATAAATTTTCATCGTTTATTGAATTTAAACGTCTCTCTTCATTTTTTTTAACCAAATTACCCATATAACAAAAGAACGTTGCAAAAACGAATTTAATCCATCTTCGGAAACGGTTTATATCGGTGATCAAAATACGGATTCAAGAGGTTTCCTAGGACCGGTATGTTACCGGTGCAGAAACGTCGTGCAAAAAAGCCAATAAAAACCTGTTCTGCAACCAATTTAATTCAGGTTGGTGGGGGGGGAGTTGCCGCCAAAAATATTTTCTTAAATATTCGGCTCGTTTAGCTAGTCTTTTGTTGATATTAATTGAAAATTAATATTTTAAATAATAATTACTGTATATAAAAGTTTTAAACGGACTAATATGTATATTTTTTTAAACAATGGAGGCAAATAATTTTCTGCAAATAATAAGTTAATTCTAGTTACTCACCGAAACTTGTTTGTGCTGTTCTATTAAAAATATTGCACATACACTTGTCATGTAAGTAATCACTTTAGAAATTACATCAATATTACACTCAATATGAAATGTCTACACTACATGCAATATTACATTTCCTTTATAAAATGAATTGTAAAACGGGAGAACACCGGCGGAATATAATAATTTAATATAGTTGAACTTCCATTCTACACACACCATGACACACGATCGAGTTTTCATTGTACTCCAAGTATGTTGAATTTACTATAATTCATATCACTTTTTGTGGCCACTGTAGAAGGTATTTATTTAAAATAAAAATTAAATTAATGAGTACTGAGGTACAGTAAATATTAATACTTTCAATTAAACAAAACTCCCAATGCACTGTTCACACGTCCTATCTCTAGAAAAACCATAGCAGACTAGAGGAAGAAAGGCGTCTTTAGGCGTCACATCTTGCCAAACAGCAGTGATTCAGAGAACAGATGATCCCTTTCTGCCAATCAGATCGCGAGATGAATTCGTCATCGTTGCCGGTAGTTAAATTTTAAATTAAATTTCGTTAAAACACATTAAATTTAATGTCTCTTCGCCGCGCCAGCTCCGGCGTCCGGCGTCTTTTCTCACGCCCACACATGATGCTGCTTGGCCGGTCGGCTGGATTTGCGCGAGATCTTTTATTTTAACGTTTCTGTTCTCGACTTATAATATTTTTCTCATTACATATAAAATAATTATTTTTTCGTAATTTTACTGTGAAATAATTAAGTTTGTAATATTAATATTATTTTGAAGAATCTGTTATTAGAAATACATATATATTTCTAATAATAATCTATATTATAATCTAATATAATAATAATCTATATTTTTTTTAACTCAATAAAATTATAGAAAATTAATGTGGTAATTTAATTGTTTTAAATTTTTTTAATTTATTTTCACGTTATCTTAATTGCTCCCTTAAAAGAAGAAGTTAATTATTATATCCGACGTTTTATTTACATTATTTTGGCTATAGCGGCGTGTTAAAAAACACACTGTGCAGAGATAAAAACGATTAAAAAAGGTATAAAAATAGCTGTTTTTGAAACGATTTCATATCGCATGAAAAACATATTTTCGATATAAGTCATTCATAAAATTAATATTCAGAGAATTAAAAAATAATTGGGTAAAATATAAAATAATTTTTTTTATACCTGCCTTGATATTTATTTATCACATTTAAGCATAATTTTAAGAAACATTAATAAAAGGTTTTATAAACGTTCTATAATCAACGCAAACTTTTCAAAACCAAAATATCCAAAGAGAGACGTTGATTTTCCGATATATGTTACATGGGTATATATGCGCCATTTCCGAGGGAAAAAAGGATGAAAAGTATGATATTACGTCTTTTATTTCCTCTTATTGAGCATAGGCCCTAGTGTAAAAATTAAGTCTTCAACTCATCCTTTACACGTCTAAACCTAATTTTTTTACGTCTAAAATACATCTTGTTTCAAGAACTTCCCTGTAAGCATGTTACATTATTTAAAAATGATGGTGCTGCCATCTATTGGTTTAAAAACATTAATATGTGTAATATAAATAAATTATATAATTCTATTTTTTTCCTTTGTCTTATATAAATAAACTGTTTAATTTTAGGACGTTTTTTGTGTCTTATGTAGTATAAAAAAAACGTCTTAGAACATCAAAAATGCAAGAAGCATATAGAAGGAGTTTTTTGTTGTTAGCATAGAAAAAAACAAAAATGTTTGAACCATTGAGCTCTATACAAGGCTAGAGGGATAATGCCCTATACTTCTCAATGTTAAACTGTGCGCACGGTCCGGCGGGAGGAAGTGGGTGGGAGATTGCGCTTTCGTCACACATTCCAACGTATTCTCCTCAGAATTGCCAACTGCAGTGTAACTTTTAATACTTATTTTATAAGGAAACTTTCTTAGGTTGGTCAACCAGGCATTCGATAGCACCGACCACCACCCACTTTCCTCCCAGACGCCATGCGCGCCTAAAACAGCTGATTAGCCCTCTAGCCTTGTATAGAGCTCAATGGTTTGAACATGTTCTAGATAATGGCATCTAGAGTCTCAAGTACCATCTTGATGCCTTCTTGCACTAATGTGAAGACACAAAAAATACCGCTCTTATAGTTCAACAAATATAAAACTAATACCGGAAGTAACATGATTCTGGTTAAAATTTAAATATTAAAACTATTAGATTTTGCAGAGAAGGTAAAATACCATATACAAATCTCCCTGGATTCAAAATTTAAATAGGAAGATCAGATTTCCGGTGTCTGATTTAAGTTTTTTGAACAGTAGAGCTAGAGACCTTGTTTTTTTACTAAACCATACTTTGGTATTTTTGCATTATCATTAGAAAATATTTTTTTAACTTTAACTTTTTATGCAAGTAATAACAAATGAAAAAAACAGCAAAAAACTTAAGTTGAAACTTTTCATCGTCTATTCACCCTAAACACGACTAAACTTGTATTTTGACGTCCCGTTTTCAAGACAATTATAATTTCATGTGCATTTACAGTCTTTCAAACGTTAGAATACCCATGGAAAATAGTTCATGGATGACCTTTGAATCAACTACAACAGCTGTAAAAAATGGCAGCCAACACAAATTTTTTTTCAATAGAACTAGTGGACAAAATTATGTTCATATTTTACAAAGATTTACACATAAGTCGAGACAGATAATATTGCAAAGAAGTTCCAATAATTTAGCAATTATTATGCAACAGGTATCGAGTGTATTTGATTTATTTTCAGCTACTTTATTTTTCTAGTGAAAGAACTTTTTTTTTTTTGTATTTTGTTGGCAACATGGGTCGGAAGAATACAAATCACAGGAATCTACATTGTATTACTACGCTGGAGATGATTGACAGGGGTAGTATTCTAACGTTTTAAAGATTGTAAAATGCAGATGTAATGCAAACAATATTTTATTATGATTATTATATTATGTTATAGAATAAGATGTAATCTTATCCCGACTTGAAATAAACGTTAACTTTTCTTCGATATTAAGCTCTCCTCTCGTCTTTTTTCCTCTTATTTTTGCACCATTTAAGAGGAAAAAAAAAGAGGTGAAAAACACCAGATCAAGTCTTTTTTCCTCTTCTTGATCATTAAATGTTAGAAACATATTGTTTTCATTTCATCCTCACTTTGAGCGAAGAGGAAATAAGATGTGTTTTAGAGATACAATGATTAGGTTTAGACGTGTAAAAGATGAGTTGAAGATGTAATTTTTCAACCAGAGATACTTTTTCATCTGGAATGTTGTATATTTTGTCATAAAAAAAATGTTAAAATGTTTTCAGTTGGGATTAAAATTGAATAAAACGTGTTTTTTTTTTTTACTTGGTATTTGAATACATTTTATCTTTTCAAATTTATTATGTAAAAAAATAGCTACAACGTTCTGAAAAGATTATATAGAATCTATATAACATCTGTCGTCAGTCAGCTAATATACAGAACCGAAATTCAATAAATTTTTCAATGTCGGCTGACCATGCAAATTTAATATTTAAATGAATCAGCTGCATAACTGAGTTAGAGCAAAAGAGGTAAAAGGAATAATTGAAATAAATAATAAACTAGCTCTACAAGTGGTGTAGTGGTTAGTGCCCCTGGCTATGGTCCGAGAGGTCTCCGGTTCAAACCCGAACACGGCAGACTTTTCGTGGCTCGAGATGGGTGTGACTGATTACTAGAAATTATGGAGTTGGTAGGAGTAAGGCAGCTTGTGGCTGTCTATACTCCTTTGCCCTGCAGTCTTGCACTGCCACTGCAGGCTGCACAAATTTGGTAGTATAGGAGCCCCGAAAGGTGCATGGAACGAGTTCTGGTATGCCCCAGTATGGTCGCAAGGTAACTCTTACTGGAAAGGTTTAAATATTTAAATACCTGGCCACACCCAAAAGGGTATAAATAACGTCAAGGATATTTATATAATTTTTTAATAATAAACAGTCATCCATAACAATTTGCATTACTTCATTTTTTGAACATAAAATTTCATTATGCTATTTATATTATGATAGTATATTATATCTGTGAATTCGTTCAAGCCTTTTTTTACCTTTTCTTACTTTGAGAATAGACCAAATTTGGCCATGCACCCAACACTATACTTTTTTACGTATGGAAATTTGGGCTTTTCTGACTATTTTATCATAAACGGAATAATTAATATATAAATTACTGGGGGTAAACTAAGGCTGAAAAGTCTGTAATATTATGAATACAATCATTTAATATATAACAAATAAAAGATCAGTTACAATTTTTCTACAAGATAAGACATTTAATTTTTTTTGACATTACATAGCAACAAAAAACGACTGATTGTAAGGAATTGAAGCGACAACAATGATGTCTTGTCATCTGTGCATGTCATGTAACACAACAATGGAAGAGACGTGTCATCAACAATAATGTCACAAATGAAAAGACATCATGGACTTTAGAGTGGTTGAAAGCACGTGAAGGCTAACAGCGTAACTATAATATTAGCAGACCAGCACATTTAGCTCTGATTTCGCATTCTAAATAAACTACTGTATGTAGTGATTTTGCAATAGAGTATCGACCTCAAAATTTGTTATTGCAGAAATAGATAGAAGGTGCAAAGTTATGCTACTCTAATATTTTTCCGATTTTTTAACGTACAGAGAAAGTGATACCTTTGGACGCCTCTCTTTATAAAAGGATAGGACTTAAAAGGGTTGTGGGTTCAAACCCAACCTCGCCAAAACTTTTTAGTAATACTTCCCGGGCTATAATAAGTCTGAAAAAAATGAATGGTATAACTTTGCACCCTCTATTCATTTTTACAATAAATATTTTTGAGGTCGATACTCAATTAAAAAAAAATACATGGAATTTTTTATGATTGTATTTTTAATCGACGATCTCGAGTTATTTATCGTCCATTAGGTTCCTGCATGCGATTTTTTTAGTACCTTAATCGAAAGAGGAGGTTGAGAAACGCACCTGTGAATTTTATTCGATTTTTTATCACCGCAACTTGCTTAAAATGGAGTTTTTAAAAGTCATGTGACTAGGAGGCATCGCCTATTACGTCACGTTGCTATGGAAATCCTTGGTTATTATTGCTTGTTTATTATTTGTTTCCACAGCAACGTCATAGTCGATGTCTCCAGGTCACGTGACTTTTTAAAGCTCAATTTTAGGCAAGATGCGGTACTAAAAAAAATGCATAAAATTCACAGGTGTATTTCTCAACCTCCTCTCTCAAATGAGCTACTAAAAAATTGCATGCAGGAACTTAATTTCCGATTTTCTTAATTACATAACCCTTAAAATCGTGCTGCAAAACGCTGTGACGTCATAGTCATGCAAATATTTAACACGCAAGCAAGGGAAAGACGGTGGCACGTTTTTAAGGTTGTCAAAGGGTTCCAAAATATCTGACAAAAATTTAAAAAACATTTATAACTTATGTACCTCCATCCAAATTTGCAATAAAAAATCGCATACAGGTTCTCTATTGACTTAGGTAAGAAAAGAACCTAAGTACAGTTCCAGGTCTCAGAAAAGACATAAGTCCATTATTCTTCCATAGATCACTTGATATTTCCAAATGTGGAATTTTAGTGTTATTGAAGATTTGAATAAACTAGTGGGCGCGATTCACGAAGCAGTGAACCAGGTTTCTAACCACGTTTAGCTTAACCACGTTTAACAATACTTGTTTTACGTGTTAAACCACCTAGTTAAACGTGGTTAAGTTAAACGTGGTTAGAAACCTGGTTAACTGCTTTGTGAATCGCACCCACCATTTTCAAAACCTTAATAGTGCAAAATTCTTCAACACTTCCTTCCTTCATCCTTTATTACTTTATTAAAGAAGTTATAATTACTGAAAATGACTCAATTACTTTATTCACATTAATATGAATGACACATTATTATGTTGCATACAAATTTGTAATGACTACTCCCTTAACATTATAGAACACTAAAATTATAAAAAAAAATAGTAAATTAAAAATTTATATGATTAAACGTAAATAATAATAATTGCATTAATAGCATGGATTAATAAGTATTAAAATACTGGTATCCGGCATGTTCGGTGTAAGCGTTCGGTGTACGGAACTTTCGGTGTAAAGAGATCTTGGTGAAAGGAAGATTCGGTGCACGGAATTTTCAGCGTAAGGAAAATTTTGTGCAACGTTAATAAAACTGTTAAATATAAAATAATGTAATTGTTTTTCAATTTATTAATACTTTTTCTATTTGAGGTCAGAATTAGAAGAACTTATGCTATGTATATTTCAAGAGTCAGTACATGTTGTCAATATACAAGTCCTATGAATTTCGCAGTATTAACAATATTATCAACGAAACATTGTACGGTATATATACAATGCAAAATGTGCCAAGTTCTCGTCATGGAGGACGGAAAGCTGTTCACAAGAATTTTACTTACGCAAAAAAAACAAAACAAAAAAAAAAGTATTTATAAAGGCACGGTAAGATATCTATTAGAAAAAGGAACACAATATTAAATTAATGGTTAATTCATTTTGAAACAAGTTACTGCACACAGCCGGTAAAATTGTAAATACGGTAATTCAGTAATTGGGTTCATAGCTTCAGTAGTTAAAATAAAATCAATTAAATTTTTATTTTGGTTGATTTCCATTTTAATAATGATAGATATTATTTTTACTCCTTGATAATATAACTCTGACTTATACTGTATAAATGTATTTAATATGAAGTTGTTATGTACGTAGTTGCTGTATGTAGTAAATTTGCAAAATATTTTAAATTTAAAAATAATTCAAAATAAATTGTGTCAGTTTGTAAAGAACTCTCATTATTATTATCAGGGAAATGTAAGATTTCTGAAAAAATAAAATTTATAACTCTCTTTAACAACATGTTATTTTTTTTTTTTTTTTTTTTTTTTATTTTATTATATTTCCCACATGTTACATACATAACAGTTGGCAGGTGACACTATAACAGTCCTTTAAAGAACAAATCACAACGAGGTTGCGAATAGTATCCCTTTTAACGATTAAAATAATAATATCGAGGAAAACATAACAATAAGATAACATGCGTGTAACTAATTATTATAATTAAGCTTGTAAAAAACACAAAAAGTCAATAAACAAACTATTTACAATGAATGACTCAATAAATAAGCATTTAATTTTGAAAAAAACAATGAGCCATTAAGAGATCTAATACCTAGGGGTAAATTGTTCCAAGCATGACACACCCTAATGTAAAAAGATTTTTGATGAGCCTCTGAGCTAGCAAAAGGAGGAATAAACAACAACCCTTGTTTGCTACCTCTGCCATAATTGGCAGCTCTTTCATCAACAGAGATTATGTCAAGGGGACGTAAACAATATTTACCATCTAAGCACCGTTTAAGGAATGTCAGATCTATTTGCCTTAACAAATCAACTATTGATAGAAGTCTTATTTTTTTAAGGCGAGCTTTTGAATCAAGGGATTTGTCACTGCACATGAGTTTTGTGGCAGTATTTTGAATTCTCTCTAGTATAGACATATTCATTACAGTGGTAGGATGCCATGCAGGCGTACCATAAACAATAATGGAACGGATCAAGCCAATGTAAACAGCTCTAATGACACCTGTTTTGCAATATTTTAAATTATTAAATACAAATCCCAAGATCCTTACAACCCTTGTCCTTACAATATTGGTATGGTAATTCCACTTGAGATCAGATGTGATGTACAAACCAAGCAACTTTATAAATTTGACCCGCTCAATATGAACTTCCCCCAGGACAAAAGTACCAGGAAGAATACTGCGAGACCTGGTTAAGGTCATATGTTTACATTTCTTATAATTCAATTGCATATAATTATTACCACACCACTTATCAACAGTATCAAGATCAATCTGAAGCTCATGTAGGTCATTTTCACAACTGATAACACGGTAAAGAGTACTGTCATCAGCATACTTTATAAGTTTACACAAAAGATTCATATTTAAGTCAATTATAAAGATAACAAACAGTAAGGGACCAATAACAGAACCTTGTGGCACACCCGAAGTAACATTGGATACATTGGAAGTTGAACCCCCATATACAACACATTGTGTTCTACCAATTAAAAAAGCTTCACACCACCCCAAGACCTGGGAACTAACCCCATAGAGTGATAATTTTTTTAATAAGCAACATATTGGTATGGAGTCAAAAGCTTTTTTCCAATCCAAAGTTACTAAATCAATCTGTTTCACTTTTTTATCATCCAACCCTTCATGCCATGAATTTATCAAATCAACAAGCAAGGTAGTACAGGATCTGCCTGGTAAAAAGCCATGCTGATTAGCAGGCAAAAGATCATTTACAGTGAAATAATTTAACATATGAAAATAGACACATTTTTCAAACAATTTTGCAATAATGGAGGTTAAAGAAATGGGTCTATAATTTTCAATTAACATTTTATCACCATCTTTGTATATTGGGGTAACATATGCAATTTTCAACTCACTTGGTAAAGCCTTTTCCTTTAAAGCTAGATTAAATAGAAAAGCAAGAGACGGTGCCAGAACGTCAGCACATTTATTCAAAATTAAAGCACAGATACCATCAGGCCCAGATGCTGAACCCTTTCTTACTTTACGCAACAGTGATAACACATAGACATCAGAAATATTTAACTCTTCCATAGGATGATCAATTTGAGGATTAATATCATGAGTAAAATTGCAGCTAGGGTCAAACTGCTGAAACTGTTTGGTAAAGAAATCATTAAAAGCATCAGCAATTTCTAAAGGTTCTGTTAATTTAGAACCCTCATGACAAAATTCAGCAGGAGTAGAAGACCCTTTTTTAGCTTTTAGATAAGACCAAGCACTCTTTTTACCACTGCCAGTACCTAATTTCCAAGTATATTGCCTAATGGATTGTCTAACACGCTTGTTAACAAGTCTCCTCAGACTATGATAAGCATCAACATTAGCAGCAGTAGGATTTTTGTTCTTTTTTCTAAAAGCAATATTTTTTTTCCTAATTAGTTTTAAAATATCCTTGGTAATGTAAGGTGGTCTTTTATTACCCCTTAACTTAACTTTGGGTATTGCCTCACTACAGCATTTATCAAATATATATTTCCATCTGACCCAACAATCATCAATATTCTTACCAAGGGCACAATCAGGCAATTTCACAGCAAACAGGTTACAAAGCAAATCCCAATTAGCTCTGTTAAAATTAGGAACATACTTGTCAGGAGCAACCAGAGGACACTTTGATAGATTTAATACAGTATTAGTGGCATAATGATCACTAACACCATCAATGACATCAGTACTTCTAATAATACTGGAATTATTGCAGAGAGCAAGATCAATTAGCGACCTACTTGTGGGCGTAACTCTGGTAGCTTCCCTAACAAACTGTGTTAAAATACATTCATGAAATTTTTGTAGAAACTGGTCAGCAAGTGGATTTCTTGATGTACCTACTCCCTCAGAGCTCCATTCAATAGCCAAGTTGAAGTCCCCGCATAACAGTATACCACCAAATTCACCCATACAATCAGAGGCGAGTGTTATGGAACGAAGAAGTTCACTAATCTCAACATCAGTAGCATTTGGAGAACAATAAGCTGAACCAATTAAATACTTAGTATTTTGTACAAAAATTTCAACCCACACAATTTCACAGTTAGTTTCAAAATATTTTCTTCGCCGAGCTTGCATATGTTTTCTCACAGCTATAAGAACACCTCCCCTTTTGTTACTTTTATCTTTACGATATAATTTGTAGCACCTCCCCAAGAGCTCATTATCATCTATTTCACCATCCAAGAATGTTTCACAAGAAGTAACTAAACATGGATCAATAGCAAAAATCCATGATTCTATTAAAGTACGTCTCTTAAGGCGGCGCCAACTACGCGCATTGAAAGATAAAACAGATAAAGTTGATAAATTAGGGAGGGCATAATCATTATCATCAAAGAGTAAAGAATTAACTGTCTTTTCAAACAAAGAAGCAGATAAGTTCGGCAAAGAACAATTCCAGCAAGTAAAACTTAATTTGAGCTTCTTTATTTTACTAAAATCTTTATGTGATACTTTTGCACATGTTCTATGTGAGAATTCAGAGCATTCGGCACAAATAATAAATTGTTGATTTTTTTCCCAAATTCCTCACAAATATTACATTTAGGGCGAGTTAAATTTGACGGCCCAGGATTCAATTCAACATTACCAGACAAGAAAAGGAGCAAAAATATCAATTTCCAAGTAGTGAGATTATTGAACTTACTTGAAGCCCTCTTTTTCCTAAATTTTCTGAAATTACGTCTCCTGGTCTCAATAAATACTCTGGGAATAATACATATAAAGCAAGGAACTTTAGTGCATGATGACTCTGATGAGATATAACCATAGATAACAAAATTTCCTACAAGAGAACTAATATCAACATCAACATTATGACAATAGGTAACTGAGTAAGATATAAATAAAGCTATCAGAGTTCTTAACATGCAAAATTTGTTGGTAGACATTTTCTATTTATTAATTGTTATTTTTTTTTTTTTTATTAAATTTTTAAAATTTTTAAAGGGTTAAAATATTTAAAATAAATGCCATTCAATTCCGCAGACCAGAGATTACAACAGAAATTGAATACAAAAAGCAAACAAAAAAAAGTAGAGGTATACAGAATTATAATTATTGAAAACAAAAAGTCAGCAGTATTTACTAACGAATAAAATCTGGTAAGAAAAATGGTAAAAAAAAATAATATACCATACCAGAATAATAAAAAAAAAAAAAAAAAAAAAATGTTATAACAGTAAAAATATCACTATAAAAAAGCGTGCAGCTTTAGTCAAGGTTATAATAATATACATTTAACAAATAACAAAGTACAACGTTTAGAAGTCTTCTAACAGCCACAGAAGAAATGAATATGGACGGAAGACATCTACTTGCTGCATCTTCACGGGACTTAGGTCAAACGACATGCCCGGCTTCTCTTCTCGGGGCACTTGCAAGCCGCTAGGACGAACAGCTGCCCGCCATAGAGTACCAAACGGATCTCTCTATGCGGATGAGAAGAGGTGAGAAGAGATTAGCAGAGCTAAGTTATCCCCCCGTGAAGAATGCCAGAGATACAACATGCCAAAAAATTATGCGTTTTTCATGCATGTTTCCAAGTCACCGAAACTGTTAGACGCCTGACGGGTAGGCATCCCCCAGAGCGTCACAGAGTAGACGGGTTGCAGCACATTCAGGCACATTGGTTCTCAGGTCAACAGCAGCAAGCGGGGGACGTGGCAACTGAGGCAAGCTACTCGATCAGATGTCTTCAAGGTCACGTTGCGTAATATAGTGGACGAGTCAAATAATTGCAGGGATGTTTGACACAAAATAAAAAATAACTCAATTCACACCCAAATAAACTGTATGTCAGAGCAATTACTAAACATACCATATAATTGTAGAACTGCAGACGATGTAGAGTATTGGAATTTAATTGCAGACATAAACAGTAACTAATACAGTAGGTGAAAATACTGCATGTTGGAGTGTATCATGCTCAGCTCTCAGCAACATAAAAAGTGCAATATCTCGAAGAAAATTGTAGAAAATGACGATATAGATACACAATTACGTAGAATGAATATTCAGTAGACCACCAATAACACAATATAACTTCAACAACAATTAAAAGTGGAAAAATAATACATTTTTAAGCAAGCACAACAGAAAGATGACTTAACAGCTCACCAGTGCTGCCAACTCCCCTTATGTTATGTTATGTTTTAATATTATTATTTTATTATATCCAAAAAAAATTGACATTTCATAAAAAAAAAAATACTATTTGCACCGAATTTTCTTTGCACCGAGATTTCCTTGCACCGAATCTTCCTTTCACCAAGATTTCTTTACACCGAAAGTTCCGTACACCGGACGCTTACACCGAACATTTCTTACACCGAACATTCCTTACACCTAAATGTCTGGCACCGAAAGTTCCTAGAATCTAAAATACTATATATATTTATTATCTTTAAAATTAATAGTTATTTAAATAAATTTAATATTTTAAAATAAAAACAAAAAGTTAATATTAAAAAATACGTAAAATATATTTTTACTAAAATGTCTTTTACACATGAAGTACAAATAATATTACTTCTAGTGCAAATAAATTTTATTAAATAAAAAATTCGTAAAAATGAGGTTTAAAATTCTTTTCGTAAAAAAAAAAGTTCAATTTATTCAAGTATTCTACCGCAGCCGACAAACGAGAGAGAGAGAGAGAGAGAGAGAGAGAGAGAGAGAGAGAGAGAGAGAGAGAGAGAGAGAGAGAGGTTTCGCCTGCAAGTCTGCGCTAATGCATTTTCAACGATCGCAGACCACACTAGAATCCACAACAGGAGATCCACAATTTGAATAAACTTAAAATTGCAAAGCATTTAAAGTACTTGAAATATTATTTTAAATTAAATAAATGGATATTTTAATTTTTTGTTGCATTAGATTTACTTGAAATGCATTAGTCAGTTTAATAAAACTTTTTATAAATAATTATTAACAAACATTTTTTTAATTTGATATAATTAAAGAACATGGCAAAATTACTTCATGAAATTTAACTATTTTTAAGATTACTAATTGAAATCAATACACCACGGTCATACTATAGTTGAAAAATTTCGTCTTCAACTCATTCTTAACACGTCTAAACCTAATCTTTTTACCTCTAAAACATATCTTATAACCTCTTCGCTCAAGGTAAAATGAAGACAATATTTCTAACATTTTATGTTCAAGAAGAGGAAAAAGGACGTAATCCCATATTTTTCCCCTTTTTTACCTCTAAAATGGTGCAAAATAAGAGGAGAAGAGACGAGAGAAGAGTTTAATAGCGAAGAAAAGATGAAATTTATTTCAACCCGGGTATTGACATGGTATCGGAAAAATATCTAACTTCATTTTGCTGAGCAATGGAGTTAGGATATATTTCCACTATACCACGTCGATATGTTATGTTTGTTCATGATTTCTGAGTCAAGATAGAAAAATTAATTTTCACATCTCCATAATATATGATCTCTTGACCTTTTTAAATTATTTTACTGAAGATAATTTCCATTAGCTTTGGATACGGCAGCTGTGAATTGTAATATCTTTCATTTGTTATTTTAATTGCAGTTAAAGAAAAATTATCATATATAAATAAAAATCTTCATAACGATTTTGTCAAGACAAAGAAAAATATGTTTCAAATTTTAAGTTTATTGAATTACATTATCTTGTACATTTTTTTTACAACTTTATCTGTAGTCATTAATTTACATGTTGATTTTTTTATCTGTAATATATACTGAGGAATATAATACTTAAAATACTCTTAATAATAATTTAAATTATAAATTAAATAAGAATTACTACCCTACTATTTTCAATGGAAATACTCAACTCTGTAAGAAGTAATTTGCATATTATATATTTATCATAATGATCTTTTATGTATAAATATAATCAATAAATTGATACTTATGCTTTTTGCAATTAAAAATTATTTACGAATATATAATTACAAGTTGAAAATTCGTTATAAAAAATATACAATGTAAAGATGCGATGGTAAGTTTAATGCAGTTGAACTGAATGAATTTTCCTCTTGATATATTTTTTTATTAGAAAACAAACTCTCTATCTGTATTCCTTAAGACTGACTTGATATTTTTACTGAGAAATGTAATGTTTAAAATGCTCTCAATAATTTAAATTATACAGTAAGAAATGCAATTAAAACAAGATACTTCAATATTATAATGATGCAGAAATATTGTCACGAGGAATTCTTACTTCTAATGGTCTCTCTATCTTTTCCCTTAATTTCTGTTCATCTCCTTAATCATCCCCGTTAATAAGAATCCCTATGACACCAGGACCGTAAACCCTACTTACAGGATCATAAGACTGTTTTAAATTATATACCGTATTCATCCTACAATAGTATATTTTATTACACAAATCTCAGAGACACGATACATATGGTTTAGGGAGTCAACTTACATTTCTGACGATGCTGGCTCCTAGCGCCGCGGGCAGGCGGATCAGTCAGTATGCGTTTAGGGCAGCATGCGTTAACATCACTGTCTGATGATGCAAGAGAGAGGGCGAAGGCCAAGTCTCAACAGTTTTAGTGTGAATGCCTCGAGTGCAGTGACTGCGTGATCCGCCTGGTGCATCGTCTTATATAGTACACAGCAGTACATAAAAATACTCCCGCTCTCGGGTAATCAGGCAGAGGACCGACAGGGGTGGTAATCGGGCTGGAGACTGGTAGGGGTTAATCCAGGATTTTTCTCACGGGATGGGGTAAGTACATAGAGTAATAAACATCTCTATGTTATCATGTGATTCCTAGTAAACGAGTACTATTGATCCAGTATCTCCCAAATACTAAAAATATTAAGACCCAAGGCGGGTTGTAAAATAGAGGTAGTCTAATTTATATAAATATAAATTAGACTATCGTCACAATATATTCAATAAATTGATACCAATGCATTAAAATTTAAAAGCAATGGAATAATGATGTACGACTTACCATTAAAATATTACAAATTGATAATAATATAGTCGAAACTTATAAAAAAAATCATCAATAAAAGAAATATTAATTAAAAATAATTGAAGTTTTACTGTATAAAATGTACTTGACATCTTTCAGAAAATGAATATAAAAAAGTAACATTACTTTATACAAATGTAGCTGTATTTTTTTTTAATTTTAATAATAATAATATATTATTTGAGGATGGATCTAAGTAGATTGATATCTCGCAATAGCGCCTGAATGCAACAAGACTAGCAGGGGACTTAGAATTCCCCATCAATAGGTCGCATACAAATTTGTAAGTCTTATCAGTTTTTTGAAAACTGAGGTAAAAATTAAACATTGGCCTTATGGACGAAAACCGGAAATGGAGCTGTTGTAAGAAAACTGCAAGACTGAATTTGCTAAAACCATTAGCAATTAGGTTTTAGAATATTCTTGATTTTTTAAAATTTATTTCTTAGATTCGTTAGCCAGGGAAATATTTTTTGACTCTAGCAGTAACTGAGATTAATCGCAAAGTATTTAATTCGGTAAGAAAATTATTTTTTTACTTTACGCGTCTTTAAATATGATGTTGATATAATATTATACATTATTTCATAATTACATTATAATTTAAGTTAACGTATTTTTGCTGATGGAGAGCTGTTTAAGTATTTATTCAAACTCCGTTAGTATCACCCAAAAGTTTCCTGAAACAAAAGCAAGCTAAATATGAACCTAAGTATAAAAACAAACACCGTTTATTTTATGGAATTCCTTAGCTTTCTTCGTTGACTCGTAGAGGTATTATGCTATGAATCGATATGCACTGTTTATGCACTATATATACATCACTGGTGTTTGATCAATAAATGTAATTATAAATTTATATGGTGGAATATGCTTCTTACATATAATATTATGTATTATTACAATGTTATTAAAATAAACCGTTATAATTGACAGATAATATTAATTTTATAATTTATATTTATACAATTAAAATTTAATAATAAAAAGTAAATAATTTTTAATTTGATGAGCGCCTAAGTTTTATGCAAAATGTGTAGCTTAAATGTAAAAAGGGTTGCATAAATTTTGTTGCTGCAGGCGTTAAACAAAATGGCGTCTATAAAAAAACATTAGCAGTGCTTTTTTAAACTTAAATAACATATTCTGACTAAATTTTTGTATACATTTCCATTAAATTTGGTTTAGCATAACATTATTTAAAAATAAATTATATTTAGAAATAAATCAAAAGTAAATATAACGATATACTAATACAATATTGGTCAATTCACGAACGCAACCAAATTCAGCCCTCTAGCGGCCAAAAGTGTGAACTACTAGAATGCGGCTAGCTGTTCATAACAGTATAGGAACAACATACCATTCCTGAGTTAATGTACGTGATTATATAATATTATCCACTTGCAAATTTTTAATTATCATAATAAAGTTAAATATTAGTCTTAATAAATAAAATAACAGATAAATGTGACCATACACCGTGTCATTTGCTTTAGAGTCTTGCGCCCGGCGCGTGGTATATATGCATAATATGTATATGTCGATCCATATGATATTAAATAATTGTTAATTTTTCTTACTGTTTGGGATAAAATTATGAAATTAATTTTCAAGGTGTAATCGACCCTCCTAAAAACTTGGAAATATTTTAGATTTTCTCCCCGACGCACCCCTGAGGGTGGAGAACTACCCCGAAAAACAAATTTCCTTAAAAATTGTGCTAAAATTATGAAATTAATTTTCAAGGGGCAATCGACCCTACTGAACTCGGAAATAATTTTAGATTTTCTCCCCGACACACCCCTGAGGATGGAGAACTACCCCGAAAAACAATTTTCCTTAAAAATTGTGTTAAAGTTACAAAATTAATTTTCAAGGGGTAATCGACCTTCCTGAACTCGGAAATAATTAAGAATTTCTCCCCGACGCACCCCTGAGGGTGGAGAACTACCCCGCAAAACAATTTTCCTTAAAAATTGTGCTAAAATTATGAAATTAATTTTCAAGAAGTAATCGACCTTCCTGAACTCGGAAATAATTTTAGATTTTCTCCCCGACGCACCCCTGAGGGTAGAGAACTACCCCGAAAATCAATTTTCCTTAAAAATTGTGCTAAAATTATGAAGTTAATTTTTAAGGGGTAATCGACCATCCTGAACTCGGAAATAATTTAAGATTTTCTCCCCGACGCACATCTGAGGGTGTAGAACTAACCCGAAAAACAATTTTCCTTAAAAATTGTGCTAAAATTATGAAATTATTTTCAAGGGGTAATCGACCTTCCTGAACTCGGAAATAATTTTAGATTTTCTCCCCGACGCACCCCTGAGGGTGGAGAACTACCCCGAAAATCAATTTTCCTCAAAAATTGTGCTAAAATTATGAAATTAATTTTCAAGGGGTAATCGACCTTCCTGAACTCGGAAATAATTTTAGATTTTCTCCTCGATGCACCATTGAGGGTGGAGAACTACCCCGAAAAACAATTTTCCTTAAATATTGTGCTAAAATTATGAAATTAATTTTCAAGGGGTAATCGACCTTCCTGAACTCGGAAATAATTTTAGATTTTCTCTATGACGCACCCCTGAGGGTGGAGAACTACCCCGAAAATCAATTTTCCTTAAAAATTATCAGACAGCCAAAATCTATGACTTTTTACCATTAAGTTTGAGGGAAATTGATAGTGAAAAACAATTTAAAAACAAATTGAAAAACATTCTTATTCATAGTGAAATTTATTCTGTGAAGTTGTATTTTAGTAATAAGATGCCTGAAAATATTTTATCCAGTGTTATTTTGTAGATTTAATTTATTAGGAAGTGCTATTGTTGGTTATTTGTGTTTATGTATTATTGTCTTGTTGTAACTGTTTTTTTTTTTGTTAAAATGACGTAACCCATGTTGTACTTGTATAACCAGTGGTTAAATAAAAGAATTGAATTGAATTGAAATTGTGCTAAAATTATGAAATTAATTTTCAAGGGGTAATCGACCCTACTGAAGTCGAAAATAATTTTAGATTTTCTTCCCGACGTACATCTGAGGGTGAAAACCTACCCCTAAAATCCATTTTCCATAAAAATTGTGCTAAAATAAAAAAAATTAAATTTTCAAGTGTTTATTAACCCCTCTGAAACTCAGAAATAAATTAAGACGTTTTCCCCGACGCAACCCTGAGGGTCAACGGCTACCCACCATGTCCTTCTTTCTTAAAAATCGAGTTGAAATTTTGAATTAAATTTTTATTCGGGATTTATCGAAATTTTTCAGAGAAAAAGTATCCCAGACTCACTTCTTCACTTGCAGTATGATGATGGTTTCACTCAATGTGTTCAGCACCGTTAATTGGCGTGATGGCACATGTTGGTCCGCTCAACGAGGCTATGTGTGTAGGTGCATGGCCTCTAACATCTGAGTTGTGACCAATTCCATGCAACGTCTTATCTCCACTTTTAGTTCGTCAATTGGTCTCAAATCTCTTCTTGTAAACCATTTGCTTCAGAAAGAGATTTGAGACCATTGACGAGTTGAAAGTGATAGACGTTATGTGTAATGGATAGTCACACCTCAGTTGTTAATTAAAGTCACACATAGCCTCATTGTGCAGACCACAACATGAGCCTTCACGCCATGTAATTACTATAACAATAGACATCCATCATCATACTGCAAGTAAAGAGGCGAGTCTGATATATTTTTTTTTCTATGAAAAATTACGATAAATCCCGACAAAAATTTAATTCACAATTTCAACTCGATTATTAAGAAAGAAGGATATGGTGGGTAGTCGTTTACCCTCAGGGGTGCGTCGGAGAGAAAATCTAAAATTATTTCCGACTTTAGTAGGGTCGATTACCCCTTGAAAATTAATTTCATAATTCTAGCATATTTTTTAAGGAAAATTAATTTTCGGGATAATTTTCCACCCTCAGGGGTGCGTCGGGAAGAAAATTTAAAATTATTTTCGAGTTCAGGAGGGTCAATTACCTCTTGAAAATTAATTTCATAATTTTAACACAATTTTTAAGGAATGTGGATTTTAGGGGTAGGTCTTTACCCTTAGGGGTGCGTCAGGGAGAAAATTTAAAATTATTTCCGACTTCAGTAGGGTCGATTACCCCTAGAAAATTAATTTCATAATTTTAGCACAATTTTTAAGGAAAGTGGATTTTTGGGGTAGTTTTCCACCCTCAGGGGTGCGTCGGGAAGAAAATTTAAAATTATTTCCGACTTCAGTAGGGTCGATTGCCCCTTGAAAATTAATTTCATAATTTTAGCACAATTTTTAAGGAAAATGGATTTTTGGGGTAGTTCTCCACCCTCAGGGGTGTGTCGGGGAGAAAATTTAAAATTATTTCCGACTTCAGTAGGGTCGATTACCCCTAGAAAATTAAATTCATAATTTTAGCACAATTTTTAAGGAAAGTGGATTTTAGGGGTAGGTCTCCACCCTCAGGGGTGCGTCAAGGAGAAAATTTAAAATTATTTCCGACTTCAGTAGGGTCGATTGCCCCTTGAAAATTAATTTTATAATTTTAGCACAATTTTTAAGGAAAGTGGATTTTCGGGGTAGTTCTCCACCCTTTGGGGTGCGTCGGAGAGAAAATTTAAAATTATTTCCGAGTTTAGGAGTGTCAATTACCTCTTGAAAATTAATTTCATAATTTTAACACAATTTTTAAGGAAAGTGGATTTTAGGGGTAGGTCTCCACCCTCAAAGGTGCGTCAGGGAGAAAATTTAAAATTATTTCCGACTTCAGTAGAGTCGATTACCCCTTGAAAATTAATTTCATAATTTTAGCACAATTTTTAAGGAAAGTGGATTTTCGGGGTAGTTCTCCACCCTCAGGGGTGCGTCGGGGAGAAAATTTAAAATTATTTCCGAGTTCAGGAGGGTCACTTACCTCTTGAAAATTAATTTCATAATTTTAACACAATTTTTAAGGAAAGTGGATTTTAGGGGTAGGTCTCCACCCTCAGGGGTGCGTCGGGGAGAAAATTTAAAATTATTTCCGACTTCAGTAGGGTCGATTACCCCTTGAAAATAAATTTCATAATTTTAGCACAATTTTTAAGGAAAGTGGAGTTTAGGGGTAAATCTCTACCCTCAGGGGTGCGTCGGGGAGAAAATCTAAAATTATTTCCTAGTTTAGGAGGGTTCATTACCCCTTGAAAATTAATTTCATAATTTTAGCACAATTTTTAAGGAAAATGGGTTTTAAGGGTAGTTATCTAACACTCAAGGGTGCGTCGTGGAGAAAATCTAAAATTATTTCTTGGTTCAGGAGGGTTGATAACCCCTTGAAAATTAAGTTTTATAATTTTAGCTCGTTTATTAAAAAAAGTGGAAAATACTAATAGGTCTGAATAACGGGGTACGGCCGGGTAGCACTCCAGGGGTGTGCGTGGTAGAGGTGGTGCCACGGGGATGTGGTAATGGATCTGTATTAATTAATTATTTCAGAGGTGTAAATTAATTACCTATTTTATGAAATTTTCTCCATAAAATTCTTATAAATTTTCAAATTGTTACATCTCGGTCATATTCATTGGAAACACTTTTCGTATTTCCTATGGGGGGAAAAAAAACACCCCTGAAAGGGGTGCGATTGGCTCCAATAATATTGTAAAGCCCCTGAATTTAATTTGACAGCTGGTGCGTCAAATTTTACCTTTGTATGTAACCTTCTAATCGCACATTATCAAATTATTAACCAGCTTTTCATACTCCATATTTCTTTCGAGCCGCATTACGTCCGCCATTTTGTGACGTCATCACTCTGCAGACAGCGCCGCCATCGGTCATTTCGTTCGAGAATAGTTTGATTAATAAAATAACATGATTATATTCGGTGGATAAAGGTGAATGAACTCTTCCATAATAGTTTGTTCTGAATAATGAGCTATCTGTTTATCATAATCGAATGCAATAGTTAGCTTTCTATAGTTACCTGTAATCCCCTATACTCTGGTTCACCTTTAACTTGGTTTTCATCGTGTTTGTAACGTCTTCTCTCATTGGTGCGTTGTTTGTAACGAAGAATTTTACTGGCCGAGTCGAGCCGAAGGACACCCGAGCATTTTCGACAAAAAACATGTTAAATATTAACCTTACCATATCATTGTACTCACTTGCTTATATATAAATATAAATTATATATTTAAATCAAACCCAAACTGGGTACTTCTACTTACTAATTACTCACTAAGTTTGAAACCTCGAATCATCTGAAACCCTTACTTAGCGTTTCGCGGGCTTTTCCAGAACGGGGGCGGCCACGGCCTTGCAATACATCCCGGCATCTGCCTGCGACTGAGGGAAACGTGGAAACCTCAGCCAGGATGGACTCTACAGCTTTTGTCAATGAATCGAAAGTGCAATGGTTCAAAGCCAGGGGAACCACATATAGTGGAAAAGCGCAACGAATTATCCCTGGGTGGGAAACGTGGTTTTTGTTGAAAATGGTCACCCATCCAACTACTGACAACGCTCGGCGTTGTTGACTATATAAATAATATCATTATTGCATGTTGATGAAGGACGATATACCCCTTTTGTATATTAATATATCTCACCTCAACTCAAAACACCCTGTCAAATTTATACATACCTATCATAAAATAGAAATACATTTTAAATAACTTAATCAATTTTCAGTATTAATATATCATCCATGTAATTATTATAGATCATGGTAAGGTAATTAAAAAGTACAATTGTAGGGTTAGTTTTTTCAAGTCTTATAAAGGAAAGCCGGACAAAAGAAAGTGGACAATAGGATTAGCTTGCCTTGGCTCGATAGTTGGCATTAAATGAACACTAAATCATATCAAGAACTTTTTCAGAGACAATCCAGCCTTAATTAATACCAACGTAAAGAAATCTAATTTATGAGCGTTGCGCCACGAAGATTTTTATTTGTGTACTGCAATTTTCTGAGTGGTTCTTTATTACATGCACAATTATTTATCCAATTTTGTGTGCTTATAATGGTAGCATTCATTATGAATATTAAATATTGTAAATTTTTGTAATGGATAGAGCGGCGCAGTGTATTGACCGGTTCTCTTTAGATCACCAAAGTTAAGCATCGTATAACGTGGTTATTACTTGGATGGATGACCGTTTCAAGTATTACGCTTCTCCTTTCCTGAGGTAAATTCGTCTCGCTTTCCAACCAGTGCAGTGATGCATTGTGTGTGGTTCCCCAGGCTTTGGACATAAATTTGGTCCATTGAGAAAAATTAGAGGTGTCCGTCCTGACTGAGGTTTTCCACGATTCCCTCAGTCTCACCTCAGCGAATGCTGGGACGCGTAACAGGCCGTGGCCATCATCCGTTCCCTACCTTATTCCTAAATACCCACTACCCCGCCACGAGCTGTAAGCTCGTAGGTGTGTATCCTTGTAAAAAAACATGTATTGTTGTTATTACCGACCGTCTTGGCGGAGGTTTCCAAGTTTCCTCAGTTAATTTATGCAAATGCCGGGATAGAGATAATTTGGCCGCGGAAACAAAAACCTCTCCAATGAAGCCTCGATTTTTTTCCCCGGTGGTTTGGTGTATGAGTTACAGGCTTACAAGTTCGTTTTAAATTTCGCAACCACCTTTTCATTGAAAAAATCGTATTTATATAATATTTTTTTTATTTGATTTAATATATTTAATATTTTCATAGATTTAATGCTGTGGAAAATTAGTTTTAATAATTATCTACAAACATGCTATTTAATATTTTTTTTAATTTTTATAATAGTGATATTAAACATTAAAGGAGTTTTACTTGACATATTTGAATAAAATCTATATTTTTTATAATAATGACGACAAAAAAAAATTATTATATTTTATATTTCATTCATTAAATAGTATAATTATTCGTATATTTTTTAATATACTTCATTAAATTTTGATTAATATAAACTATGCATTACTTTTTAAAACATCAGAGTAATGAAGGTAAATACCTGCATGAAAATTCCCTTGATAGAACCCCTAAATTGAAAACCTTATACTGTGATTACACACACAAATAATAGTAGCAGACATTTATAATAAGGGTACTACAATATCAAGTAACAGCAATGATTACATTTGATGTGGGCTTATAATTATTATTATTATTATTACTTTACTACTCTGGTAGAACTATTATGTAATGATAATAAACATAATATGTAAATACGTTACAATCGTCTAGACTCATAATTATGTTACAAAGAGGAATTAATATTTATTGTAACCAAAATAAAGCAAAGAATTGGTTAGAGTAATCATTATACTTTAGTATAAGTTGTCCCGATTTGAAATAAATTTCATCTTTTATTCACTATTTAGCTCTCTCCTCGTCTAATTTCCTCTTATTTTGCACCACTTTAGAGGGAAAAAGACGAGATTAGGTATTTTTTCTCTTCTTGAGCATAAAATGTTAGAAATATTGGCTTTATTTTATCCTCACTTTGAACGAAGAGGAAATAAGATGTGTTTTAGAGGTAAAAAGATTAGGTTTAGACGTGGTTGAATTTAAGACGTAATTTTTCAACTATAGTGCTCCTATCAAGAGTAATCATTATTACTCTTGATAGGAGTATATATATATATATATAAATATATATATTATATATATTATATATATATTATATATTATATATATATTTTGATATATTAATATTGGGAAATTAATAAAATTAACCTGCACAGCTATTTTCTTTTTACCTGAACCCTGTTGTAAGGTACTGGTCAGAAGTAATGCATTTCTAGTTCTTTTACACTCATCCCAACATTTGACTAATCGTGAATGAGGGAACTATATCAACCTAAGTTAGATGGTCGTTAAATTGATAAAGGATGCAAGAATATTACGATTTTCATTTTGTTAAACATGTTATTCAGTTTAACATATTTAAAATTACATCAACCGGAAGTGTGAGATTTCTGGATATTCTAGTTCAGTTTTAAACCTGAAAATTTACAGAAAGATTTCTTTTGGGGATTGTAACCAATCTTCAAATTCTTGGATTTTTCATATTCATAGTTCAGTCAAAATCCTTCCACTTCCGGTTACTTACGGTGGTAATCTCACATTTGTTGAACTGTAGTACAGTCAAATTAACATAATATTCCCTCCGGAAGTAGCCGGAAGTGTGATTTTTGCAGCTCCTCTATTTGTAATTCAGTTTTGAAACTTTACAGAGTGGTTTGAAGTAGAAGTACTGACCTATGTGCACAATTGTAACGCTGAATTATGAATAAACAGATCAGAAACCTTACACTTTCGGCTACTTCCGGAGGGAATATCATGACAATTTGACTCTATATTATATATTTATAAATATTTAGTCTTAATCTGATAGAAGAAATTTAATTATTAAGTATAAAAAATGCACTATATCGTAAGATTCATAAACAATTTTATAATTCTAATAATAGGGAAACCACGCTATAAATGAAAAAAAGATACTGCACAAAGAAAAATATAATAAAACTGCTGAATATGTTTATTGTAATCTTTAAACGTAAATATGTGGCTTAAATATTAATAAATTTGCAGTAAAAGACAGCAATATTTCATAAAAGTTACACTGTAAGTTTTTTTATAATCAAGTAGTGGAATATTATTCAATGGAGTTGAGCATTTGTAAAATTTATTAATTAAAGTATTTTAATTAATATTTATTTCAATAAAGAGAACAGAGTTTAATTAAATGAAATAGCACAGATTCCTCAATTAGTGATTTAATTATAAGGAAGAAATTTTCAAATATAAAAAAAAAATATATATAAAAAAATAAAAATAAATAAAAATTGAGTTTACATAGCATGGTCGCAAAAAATAAAGGGAGAGAGAGAGGGAGCGTAGGGGTACTTTTTCAATATTTTGGCTCTATACGCAGAAATTTTTGTTGTTTTAAACGACGATATGGCAATTTCTATAGCTTTGGACAACAAAAACAACAAAATTTATATACGATGCAACACTTATAAAGTTAATATATTTTTTAATATATTTCTGAAGACATGTGACTATGTTATGGTATTGTCATTTCAGTAAAATTATGCTTTTGCTGTTCTCAAATTCAAATTTTTTTATTAATCAATTTTCCAAGCATACAATTTATGCGTATTTCTGAGCGCTGCGGCCAGCTACGCTGTATAGAAAAACAACTGTATAAGTTTATAATTTTTATAGTTGTACTGTGTGTATTAGGAATATTATTTTTCTTTGTATCCTGTTATAAATATGTTAAATTAACACTGGTGCATCTAATCAGTAAAAATGGTGTGTGATTTCTGCAAGAAAGTTGTATCAGCTGAAGAAGACTCTATTAAATGTTCCGTGTGTAAAGTTACTGAAGTGCATATTAACTGCATTCAACGTGCTACGCGCAAAAAACCTAAGTTTGAGTTGAAATGGAAGTGCACTAATTGTACTGTAAATGGCGGTGTTGGTGACACATCAAGTGAGGAGGACACTCATAAAATTTCTAATGCTGATTTGTTTAATATGTTAAAGAGAATGGAAAGTAAAATGGATGATATTCCTGATATAAAAAAATCAGTTGAATTTATTTTTGCTCAATATGATGAAATTAAAGTGAAGTGTGATGAACATAGTAACCTTATTAATAATCTCACTGTTAAAGTTGACTTAATATCTGAGAAAGATAAAGAAAAAGATGAAATTATTTTGCATTTATCTGATCGTGTGCATGAGTTGGAGCAAGCAAAACTGGATATGTCAGTAGAAGTGCATGGTGTGGACGCGCTGCAAGGAGAAAATGTCATGCAGATGGAGCAGCTGCTGGCGGATAAAATCGGTGCACCGCCTGTGGCTGCCTCTGTGGAGGACGCCTATCGCATGCCAGCCAACACGAGAAATTCCAGACTGATCGGACAGCCACCTGTATTGGTTGTGAGGTTCAAGTTGACCGCTGCACGAACTGCCTGGCTTTACCGTCAGAAAACGAGGAATTTGACGGCGGGTGCTGTGTTGGGAAATGCAAGTGTGAGCAAGGTCAAGGTATTTGAGCAACTCACGCCATACTACCGTAAGTTGTTATGGATGACACGAGAGGCAGCACGTGAAAGAGATTATCATTTCGTCTGGGCTAAAAACGGGAAGATATTTGCAAAGTACAGAGAGGATTTGGGGACAGTCCGCATTCAAAACGAACGAGATATTATGAAAAAAATTAAATTGTTACGTAATTAAGATTTCAATTCATTTTTTTTTTTTTTGTTGTTGTTTAATTTTTGTTTTTAATAATTTTTTAAGATAACAGACCTGGATGATTTAAATCTTATTGATTGTAAAAATAGTAATTCTGTTGCTGATTTCAATAACTTGGTAAAACAAAAGAAAAATAAAGAAATTGTTGTTATTCACCAAAATATTCGATCACTACGTAAAAATTTTGATGTTTTCTTGGCTCAAGTCACAAATTATTTATCAACCATTGATGTTATTGTATTAACTGAAATATATATTTATGATAATGAGGGACCTTTTTATAATATTCCAAAATATGTTAAAGTATTCAAACCGAGGAACGATGATAGAGGAGGTGTAATCTTAATATTTATTAAAAATCATATTAAATTCATGGAAATTAATTTTGATTTGGACTCGGCTGAGTGTGTTTATATTGAAATAGATACCAAAATTAGTCTTTTTTCTGTATATAGACCACCAACATCAGATAAAAAATTATTTGTTGATGAAATTAAAAATAAAATTTTAAAACAAAAATTTTTGAAAAATGTTTTAATTATTGGGGATATAAATATAAATTTATTAAGTGATGATGATGTTATATAAGACAAATATGAAAACAAGATATCCAAATTTGGATTTTTAAAAGGAGTTTATAATCCCACAAGGGAAGAAATTAGAATTAATAAATTAACATCCACTTGCATTGACCATATCTTCATTAATTTATTTCAAATTGATTGTTGCACTGCTGTGATTCGGACTAAAGTAACTGATCATTATATGACAGCTGCAATTTTGTTTAAAAATATAGATACTAATAAATCAAATAGACAAACTACTATTGACTATCTCAATCATAGTGAGTATAATAATAAAATTGCTTCTTATAATTGGTCTCAGTTTAATAGCATCAACGATACGAGTGAGCTTTATAATAAAATTCACAGTGTTTTTTTGAATATTAAATTACAATGTACACATAAAAAAGAAATTAATTTTAAAGGGAGATTCAAAAAAATATGGTATACGGATAACCTTGATATTCATTTTAAAACTCGAGATTATTGGTTTAGAAAATCAAAAAGTAACCCTAAAAATGAAAATTATCGGAAATTGTACCAAAAATTTAGGAATATTGTTAATAGTAAAGTAGAAGAAGCAAAATTGAATTATTATGGTAATAAATTTCAATTATCACAGGGTAATTTGAGGAAAATATGGTCGATTGTTAACGAAATTTTGGGGAGAAAAGTAAATAATATTGATGATGTTATACTGAGATATATGGGTCATAATAAAAGTATGCCTGAAATTGTAAATGGATTTGCTGATACTTCTGTCGACGGTGTTCAAAATATTATTCATAATTGTGATATTAAACTCAGTGAATTTGTTAGTAACTATTTGCAACCACAGTCATTATATATACCATTTATTACTTTTGATATTACAAAGAATATCATTTTGAATTTTAACATTAATAAAGGTCCTGGCTATGATGGTATAACTATCAGAGATATGACTGCAGCATGTGATAGTATGATAAGTTGTATCACAAATTTTATAAACCTTTGTTTAAAATTATCAGAATTTCCATCTGATCAGATTTGACTGGCCATTATCCGTGCCATTTTCAAATCAGGTAAACATAATTTATTTGTAAAGTATCGTCCAATTGCGATTTTGCCAATTATTGATAAAATTTTACAAAAATATTTGGATATTCATTTAACTGTTTATTTTAAAAAAATTAATATAATTAATGAAAATCATTTTGCTAATCAAAAGAATAAAAGTACCACGCAGTTAATTTGTGAAATATCTGATCATATAAGTAAAGAACTCAGTTGTAAAAAACATGTAATTTGTCTATTTGTGGATTTTTCAAAAGCATTTGACACCGTAAATCATGATATTTTATTATCAGATTTAGAGGAGATTGGTATTCGTGGGCCTTTGTTAAAGCTTTTTGGTAACCTTATACGTGATAGAAAAATTAGTGTCAAAGTAAATAATGACACTAGTGAGATAAAAACCATTACTGTAGGAATTGCACAAGGCAGTATTTTAGGTCCAAAACTTTTTCTAATATATGTTAATAAGATTTTTGAGCTCCTGCAAGACTGTAAAGTTTATATGTTCGCAGATGATTTGCTGGTGGTTTGTTCACATATAAACATCGCAGAAGCACAAAAAATAATGCAAAAAAATATTGATTATTTGTCTGAATTCACACATGATAGAGGATTAATTTTGAACTTGGATAAAAAAAAAGTAATGCATGTTTTCAATAAAAATTTGAGAGAAAATGAAGTATTAGAACTTAAAGCACATAATAATCAATGTTTACATAATTTTCAGATTGGCTGTAACTGTAAAATGCTTGAACAAGTGTTGCATCATAAATATTTGGGTGTTATAATGAACCAAAATTTTAGTTGGGATATGCATATTTATAATATAATTAAAAAATTAAGATCCGCTTTATCTCAATTATTAGTAATTAAAAAATATATTGATGAGAAAACAATAAGATCAATTTACTTTTCTTTAGTCCACTCTCATATTATTTATGGTGTCACTTCTTGGGGATTTGTAAAATCAGGTGCTTTGACCGCTTTATAAAAAATGCAAACAAGAATTTTAAAAAAAATGAAAAAAGGGACAAAATTTAAAAGAGATGGTAATGTATTTAAATATTTTGGAGTGTACCTATAAAGAAAATTGCTGATTATTCACTATTAGTGGATAAATATTTTATTGATTGTCATGGTACTCCTCGTTCACATGTTTATCAAACTAGGATGGCTTTGAACAATCCACTAATAACTCCTTGTAGTACGAACAGATTTGGTGAGAGGACCCTTGATTTTATATTGCCAAGTTTGTGGAATTCTCTACCTGCTGGTTTCAAAAATTTGAATAGTAAAGATATTGTTAAATGTAAATTAAAAAAATTGTTTTTGAGTAATTTATAATACTATAAAGTTTTATACATTAAAATATAAGGAGGTCATTGTTTCTACTTAATATAATATTAATGAATAAACATAATGTACGCGGGATTTGATGTACTTGTATAATATTCAAAAGTTTTTGTGTTTTCATTCTGTTTCATAATTTCTGTCTGTTTCAGTATTTCTTTTGTTTCAGTATTTCTTTTGTTTCAGCAACTTTATAATTACTACATTAATTTCATGTTTTCAGCAATTGTATATTGTTATATTACTTTTAGTATTATATCTTTTAGA
The DNA here is from genome assembly GCA_949825025.1 of Siphlonurus alternatus. Classification (NCBI taxonomy): domain Eukaryota; kingdom Metazoa; phylum Arthropoda; class Insecta; order Ephemeroptera; family Siphlonuridae; genus Siphlonurus; species Siphlonurus alternatus. The sequence continues at coordinate 714,664 of OX463786.1, read as the reverse complement.
GTTCAATTAAATTTTTTTCATTAAAAATTGATTCATAATTTTGTTTTGGCATGAGAAATAAGTGTGCTATTTCTTTAAAATATAATAATTATTATCAGAAATAAATAAGATAATATAATTGATTTAACTTTAATTAAATTCAAGTTTTTGGTTTTCTTGATTTGTTTTTGTTTTTTTTTCTTTCTCTGTCTTAATTTTGCATTATTAAATGGAATACCTTTATTTGCTTGAATTAAGTATAGGATTATATTTAAATTTGTGGTACTAATAGTAATTTAAGTTCAATTTCATATAATATTAAAACATAATTCTGTTTTATTCTATTGTACTTTGCTTTGTGAAACCATATTCTAAAGTCCTTTTGTTTCAGATGGACCAAGAAGGGCTGTGGCTCTTTTATTTTTGTTTGTGTGTGAAAATGAACTTAATATTTTTCTTTTTATTATAATAGTCATATAGTGTTTTGGTTTTTTAAACTTAAAATTGTATATAGAACCTTAGGGCATACTATGTTATAAAATATTATATTTAGTTAATCGTTTATTCTAACATTTAATGTGTTGCTACTAAATTGAGTAATTATTTTTGAGTCATTATTATATATTAACTCTGATATTAAAGTTTCAAATTTTTTTTCAAAAAAAAAAAAAATAATAATAATAATAATAACATGATTATATATGTATAATGAAAATTCTAACATTTTGTTAATTATTCTAAAAAAATGCAAATCAACTATAAAATAAATAATGTATTGCTAACCAGCCATTAGGTTTATCCTGGCTGGAAGCTACTGTATTATAAAGAAAAGAATAAAAAAAAAAAAAAAAAATACAAACATTATAAAATGCAGCACTTTAATAAAGAGTTAGACACGTCAGAAACAATATATAAAAAAATTGACAAATTCTCTTATACAACGTGCACCTAAAAAGTAGAGGTGTCCGTCCTGACTGAGGTTTTCCACGGTTTCCTCACTGTCAGTCTCACCTCATTGAAAGCTGGGACACGTAACAGGCCGTGGAAAAGGGTAGCTTATTACACAATGCAATGCACATTTACAGAGCATTTAAATGATTTTGCAATGATAATCAGATACAACCATTCTTTGATCTCTTCATAAATACACAATCATAAAGAATCAATTTTTTTTGGTAAACATTATGAACATGGAACATAAGGTTTATTAATATGAACCAATTCTTTCTGTTTGTGTATTTATGAACCGACCTCTTGTTTGAATATGTAGTTTGAATATTTAACACTAGGTTCTCTACCAAGCTTTATGGTTTCATATCATGATTTTACTGGTACAAACATCCTTAAATTTGAAAATTGATGTAACGTCATCACTTTGTTAAAAATTTGCATGATTATATGACGTCACAGAATTTTGCAGCACAATTTTAATGGTCCAACAGAATTTTGACAATATTGCATTATAATTCAATATTATTCTATTCATTTGTGCGATAAAAAAACTATTGCAAATTGTTAATAGTAATTTATTAACCCAAGACATTACCAAGCTTTTTTTCTCCCCCATCAAAGGAGTGAAAGAGGAGGGGGAAGGCGAAATGACCCGCTATTTTTTTTTTTTAATAGTTTTAATAGAGAGAATAAGAATACAGTCCTACCAAGGTCGGAAGCCTTATGGGTAGGTGCTGGTGTACAAATTATTTAACATTACAGTGAGCTTAAATCTAGGGTTATAGAAAACTCGAAAAATTTTCAGCTTGATCTTGAAAAAAAAAAGCTCGAGTTGGCTCGAAACCCGATATTTCGAGCCGAAGCTCGAAAATCGAGCCAGGCTCGAAAATCGAACCAACTTCGAAAATCGAGCCAAGCTCAAAAATCGAGCACAATCTTGAAATGGCTCAAAATGAGTCAAAGCTCGAAAATAATATTTTTTGCTTTATAGATAACTGTGATATAATCTGGATAGAATCCATAAATACGCAAATTAATCATAACAAACTAAGGAAAAATGTTTTTAAATTAATTTTCGTTTTCTTTCAGTTTGTGTGTATTTAGTAGAAAAAAAAAACAGCGGAACTACAAAATTTATTTTTTTGTTTAAGTGAGGACCTTAAGTTATGAATTGTCAATTGAATAAACTATATTAAACCCTCTGAATAACGCCTACTTCATAGTCAAACAATTTTAATCTTAAATTTTTTATTTTATATTATTTTTTTCCAATAAGTTAGCTATGTTATATTAGTTCTGCTATTAGCGTAAACATTGAAGCATTCAAAGTTAAACAAAGTATTGTTATAACTAAGTCGTGTGAAGAAGTTTTAAGAATTAGTCGAGATAAAAATATATATAATATATATTTATAAATACCTCATTCTCATGCTAAACTTTTTGACCATTTTACCTGCTTGTGTCCTTGCATGTGTCAATCGCAGTGTGATAAAGGATTTCCAAGAAAGAACTTAACATTGGCAGAAAAATAAGGGATGCGTTTATTTTTGTAGAATAAAAATTTTAAAGCAAAGCTCTTTATTTTAATTTTTAAATATCAGTTAACCTTAAATACCGCTACTTCCTCCCTGCGTGTCTGTCCATCGGTGTTGGACCCTCCAGGTAGTATTTTTACTAGGTCAACAACACCACAAGTTAAATAACGTATAAGTATAAGAGAATATTCAACTAAAACTTCCATTAAGTGAAAACATGATGTGCAGTACCTATAGCGTATAATAGTAAATAAGTATATAAAATATATTTTTTCTGAATTTACATAGTAAAATAAAATAACAATTCAAGCAACGGCCCAATAATCGAAAAGCTCGGATTTGGTTCGAATCTCGAGAATCTCGATTTCGTCTCGAATGTCGAAAAGCTCGATTTCGGCTCGAAACTTGAAAAACTCAGTTTTCGGTACACAATAAAATCGAGATCCCGAAAATTTTGGCTCGATTCGACTCGAATCTTGAGATCGATTTCACAGCCCTACTTAAATCACATGTTCAAAAAAAGTTAAGTTTTTTCCTTAATATATTTTTTTTTTCACGGAAATAATATATATCTCGTTTGCTTACAAATTACAATTTTTTCAGAATTTTTAGAGATGTATTTTACACTTTTTTTCCGTTTTAAAAGATTTGCGGGTCGTCTCGCCCCCCCCCCCCTCCACTGTCCATCCATGATAATATGACATTTTTGTAATTTTATTTTTACTAAATATTTTTACCGTGTATTTTCACCGTAATATTATATAAAAAAGATTCCTCTGGATTATATTCTACCGGATATGGTAGGTATAATTCTTGCCTCTGTACGGTTTACTTCACAAAGCTGTATTTTATTACCTACTTTTCTTCCTGCATGGAGAATTTTTCATTTTTTAAATCTCTGTAAAACATTCTTCTGCACTTTATTAAGTTTTATTTTTATTACTACAAAAATCCGTCATAAAAATGACTCACTTTATTGTTCAGTGTCGTGTCAAATAAAGTCAAATTAATTATATTCCCGCTGAAAGTAGCTGGAAAAAAGAAGTCCTTCCTGTTTGCATTTGGAGTTTGAAATTTTACAGAGAATTTTGCAATATGAGGACTGACTTGTTTGCAAAAGTACAAAAATCAGACATGAACAGGAAGATTAGAAACTACTCACTTCCGGCTACTTCCGGTGGGAATTTCATGTAACTTTGACTGTAATTTTATCATGTTCTTCTCACATTCCATAATGAGGTGTCATGGTAATTTATGAAGAATTTTACATGTCCTTTTAGTTTTACAACTCAAGTGTTATTGTTACTTTCTTCTCTAGTTGAAAAATTACGTCTTCAACTCATCCTTTATACGTATAAACCTACCCGAGTTGAAATCTGTATTGACATGACTCATGTTGTACTGTGACAAATTTTTTGTCACTGTATGTACCACCTGTGGTCGAATAAATTATTCTATTCTATTCTATTCTATTCTATTCTATTCTATTCTATTCTATTCTATTCTATTCTATTCTATTCTATTCTATTCTATTAAATAAATTTCATCTTTTCTTAGCTTTAAACTCTCCTCTAGTCTTTTCTCCTTTTATTTTGCACCATTTTAGAAGTAAAAAAGACTTGAAAAAGGCGAGATTACATCTTTTTTCCACTTCTTGAATATAAAATGTTAGAAATATTGTCTTCATTTCATCCTCACTTTGAGTGAAGAGGAAATAAGATGTGTTTTAAAGATAAAAAGATTAGGTTTAGACGTGTAAAGGATCAGTTGAAGACGTAATTTTTCAACTAGAGCTGCTTCTAGAGGTGTCACTGAAAAATGAAACATGTAAGCGCACCTTGAAATTGTCTTCATGTATATTTCATATCTTTGCAGTCATATTAATATTTTACTATACCTGCGTATTTCAACTTTTCAATGGTCACATAATAATTCTAGAGAAAGATATTTTACTGAACCAGAGAGTCTCATTTAAATAGCAATGTATAAAATGTGATTTACGAATAAATCTATATATTTCTCTGTAAACCAATAACACATAAACCGTGGCTAGCTAGAAAGCTGGTTAAATACGTGAATTCTTTGAATAGCACCTATATTTAGCAAGACAAGTGCATTCATTGTGATATTATTATAATAAATTCACAAGTTTATAATTTAATATCATCGTGTACTTCGTTATAATGAAGAGTGTGAAAATTATATTGTTCTTAAGTACGTGATTATGACCTCCTTTAACTTGTCAAGCTTGGAGCAAGATGTATCATCAACAACCTGAATATATTATGTAGCATTGCTATTTTTAACTTGGCTTTAAAAAATGAAAACAAAAGAGGAAGAAATTAATTGAGAGAAAGTGTCAGATAAAACTCATGCAGAAAAAGTGAGAAATACCAGACATTTACATTTTATATTTACATTATAAATTTTAATATATATCAATGCAGTTAATTCTTCAACTTTTCACAATTAGGATTTTCCCCCTAACACCCTCTTCCTTCCTCCCCCCTCTCTCTCTCTCTCTCTCTCTCTCTCTCTCTCTCTCTCTCTCTCTCTCTCTCTCTCTCTCTCTCTCTCTCTCTCTCTCTCTCTCTCTCTCTCTCTCTCTCTCTCTCTCTCTCTCTCTTTCTCTCTCTCTCTTTTTCTATTTCTTTTAAATCTTTTTCTTCTTGTTCCTAAAACAAATTTAGTTTTGATTGTAATTTGTAATTATAAATTGGGCAACACAAACATTGCATGTTTCCTTGTTTGGCACGCAATTCTCCACCATGTCAGCTACTCGGACGTCTCAATACATGCAGATATAAACACGAAATGTAATCACGATTATTCAGGATGTAGCTGTCAAACTGTTAGGAATATGACTTTTCATCAAAATGCAATTATGTAATTTAAATATAGAACAAGCGATGCACTTATATAATATACACGACTGTATTAATGGATATTATTACAGTAAATTGATGTATTATTTCATTTATATCTGTATTAAAGGTAGAAATAATACAAATAAGCTATTCGACGTATAGTATACTCTTTGATTAACATGTAAAAATTAGCAAATTCACAAAAATTCTGAAATGTTTTTGAGAGGCAGATAGAAATGGAACTTTCGTGTTAAATTAGTCAACTTTAAAAATTAATATTTCGAAAACTAGTTCACTTTTGTATACAGGATAATATTTTAGCTACTGAGAGGGGATGTAGAGAAGAACATTTCAATTTTTTTTTTCATAAATTTCATGAATTGGATTTTTTTAGCATTCGGTCAGCTGATCCGTGTTATCTCTACCTTAAACTCTCCTCTCGTATTTTCTTCTCTTGTTTTGTACCATTTTAAAAGAAAAAAGAAGTTAAAAAGACAAGATTACGTCTTTTTCCTCTTCTTGAACATAAAATATTAAAAATATTGTCTTCATTTCATCCTCACTTTGAATGAAGAGGAAACAAGATGTGTTTTAGAGGTAAAAAAATTAGGTTTAGACCTGTAAAGGACGGACGACGTAATTTTTCAACTAGGGATTATTCTCTTTTCCCACTTTAAATTCCACCTCGAGAATTTTAAAACTAAAATGTAAATAAATACTCAGACCAAGGGATATTTAAACCAACCTTACTCGCTAGTCACGCTACCTTTTCAACATTTGATATATAAATAACATTAACATTACAAAAAAAAAATAATAAAAATAAAAAATAAAACACTTTCAAATATTTAGATTTTATTTTTATGACAAAAATATCTATATAATAAAAATTGTTTGTTTTACCTTTTGGGTCATAATGCTTGTTAAAAATTATATAAAGTTTTTGAATGGATTAAAATGATGATATTGATGATATATAAAATCTTAAAAACGAGATAAAAATATTTAAAAAATAACCTTAGTTATGTACTTTAATTGTAGGTATATTTTTTTATTTTTTTTATTCATACAAAACTAAAAAAAAGGTAAAATGCTTTCATACTTTTTTGTATAGAAAATGTTTCGATTGCCAGAGGCACTTTGCCTTTTTATCGATTTGATAATGATGAACCTTTTAAAATGCATTGATGGGAATTACTGAATAACCAACGGCAAATAGGAAGTGAAACAAATTTGTTTTTTGACTTATACTTTTATAACGTATTTTTTTTATAAATTTGTTCGCTTTATGAAATTGATTTTCTTACTCTAAATGTAGATGAAACAAAATCTAATTATCCACTATTCCATCAACATATTTCAGTCATATTAGTTTTAATATCTATTTTATGGATGGGTGACCATTTTCAACAAAAACCACATTTCCCACCCAGGGGTAAATCGTTGCGCTTTTCCACCATGTGGTTCTCCTAGCTTTGGACCATTGCACTTCCGGTTGATTGACAAAAGCTCTAGCGTCCATCCTGGCTGAGGTTTCCACGTTTTCCTCAGCCGCAGGCAAATGTCGGGATGAATTTGCAAGACCGTGGCCGCTCCGTTCCGGAAGAGCCCGCGAAACGCTCAAGTTCGGGTTTCGGAAGGTTCGGGGTGTCAAGGTAATGTAAATAGTAATAGTAAATAGTATGTAATGTAAATAGTAAATAGAAGTACTCAATAAGGTTTGATAAAAAAAAAAAAAATCTATTTTATACTTAAAATTATAAAATTTTATTTACTTTTACTTGGTTTTGAGAAATTTTTATATTTAAAGATTGGGATTTTCTTACAATTTGAAACATTATTACAATGCACCGACAGATTATGAATGTTCACTAAGTGTTGCTTAAACATATGAATTTTTATTTAAAATATATAAATAATTTGCATTTTACACAAAATAATATGTCTTTAATTAAATAGAAAATCAATGAAATAAATGATTTTACGTTAAAAAAATAAAATTTAAAACTAAAAAAAGGAAAAAATAAATAATTAATCATTTCTGTAAAGCAATTAATGATAACTTTGTATAAACAATTATTATTATTTTATTTTTTTTTTTGCAAATGTTAAGAGAATATCTAAATCATCAAATTTTATATTTGTATACTGCCATACAGTTTTGAAATATTTATTAGAGAATGTAATAAATTTGTTCGTTTTATGTCATTCATTTTTTTTTTAAATGTAAATGAAACAAAATCTAATTACCTAGTATTCCATCAACATTTCATCAATTTTAGTTTTAATATCTATTGATATTAATAAAACTATTGGTATTTAATTTTGCTTGGTTTTGATAGGGATGGGCAATACAATAACAATATTTGGAGTATCGAATTCTTGAAGTATTGGTATTGCGAATTTATCGAATACTGGCCAATACGATACAATACGTGATATCGAATATAGAATTCGCTTTTACGAATAACGAATGTTATTTTATGATAACGCTTCCGTACATTGACGCCAGAGTGCAGCACAAAGCAAATCCTTGCTATTTGATATTGAATAACGAATGTTCGAATTTTTTACGATAACGCTTCCTTATATTGTCATCTGGGTGCAGCACAATGCGAATGATATTGAATATTCAGATAATAATATATTGAAATAATATTATAACGAATGGTCGAATTTTTTTACGATAAGTACGATAACACTTCCTTACATTGCCGCCTGAGTGCAGGACAAAAGTGAATGATATTGCAATGAATAATATATTCGGTAAATATTGCAATAATAGATTATTTTACGAATAATCAAATTAAGACAGTTGCATAACATATGTCTTACTACTCTTATTATTATTTGATATTAATATATTTCACAATGATGAAAAAAAATTAAAGGTGTTACTGCATGCATGCGTCTCATGATGCATATGTGTAATATATTATAGTACAGTTGAAATTTTATTTATAATACGAGCAGCTATATATATTTTTATATAGGCTATATAGGCTTCCATGACTTACAGATATTCGTGGTCGGCCGTCTCTACAAACCTCGATCACACGGTGTATGCATATTATATGCCAGGTAATACATCAGGTGCATGCATAATGTATATTATATTTACGTACAGTATGCATGTATCATGATACAGTATTATTATTGCCAATGTCCACGCTCCTCTAAAAACACGGCGTATATTATATTATGCTGGCCAGCTTATTGTTTAATAATTAATTATTATGCGCTTCAATTAATGCATGTAATGGTGTTAAACATTTTCATTTTTTTTTTTAAGGCGATGATGAATCTCAGTTGATAAATTAATTGAGATCTCGGAATTATTGGCCCTGCCGGCCGGCCCCCTTTTAAATTTAATGCAACCTATCTTATACAAGACTTGCAGCTATATAAGGCCTCGACTTAAAACTCGATCGCCATCATTAATTAATAGATGATGCACGTACTGCAGTACAGCACATTATAGAAGGCATTATACACATTGCATATTATATGCAAAAATATCTTTGAGCTGTTGTGCCAAAACCACACCCCCTTGAAATAATATGCTGCCAAACCATAAAAGCGAGATCTCAAGCAGCATATATATGCATGTTAAATATCGTATGTAACTATAATGTATTATATATAAGGAAATTGGGTGCCATGTAGACGATGCAGATTCGAGCTTATGAACAGACCTAACTATATATAAATGTATACTGCATGTTGCAAATGATTATTTTAATAATACGGTATGCAATTACAGTATGCATATTTTATGATTACAGTACACATTATAGATCCATGATGCATACAGTACATATTATTAAACATTTCTATTATGTATTTATTTATATGCATACATCACATATATATGTTGTATATAATATGCATACAGTATTAGTTATTTAAACATCCCAATTTAATCTTTAAAAATTTTAAGTTTTATTTAAAAATATTATATATCCTATATTTTAATTTAATTGCTATTATTATTTTATTTTATTAAATTAACTTATGAACTACACGTATAATTTGGGAGCAAAAAATTGCAGTATAGAGCAATATATTGGAATAAGAATAACGATTCATATGATTATATCATCGTCATTCGTTATATTGCAATCCGCAATATTTAGCTTTTACGAATATGAATATGATTAAACGAATATGATATCGAATTCTCTGACTATATTGTAATACGAATATCGATTGTATATGAATATATTGTGAATACGAATAATATCGAATATATGCTCGATATTGCCCATCCCTAGGTTTTGAGCTATATATTATTTTAAGATTGCGATTTTCTTAAATTTGAAACAATAAAAACAGTGGACTTACAAACTGATTTCCCTGCAACATATTGAAAATGCAATAAGTATTAGACAGAAATATTAATTTTTAATAAATTTCAATTTTATAATATATAAATTATTTGCATCGTACACAAAATAATTTTTTTATAATTAAATAAAAAATCAAGTGAATTAATTTATTTTATGTTTTAAAAATAAAATTTAACTAAAAAAAAAAAAATAAAAAAAATAATAATTCTTTTAAAGCAATGATAAATTTGTATAAACAATTATTATTATTTTTTTTTTTACAAATGTTTAGCGAATCTCTAAATCATCAAATTTTATATTTATATACTGGCATATAACTTTGGAATCTTTATTATAATACTAGAGAATGTTAATAAAATATTCAAATATACGCCGTAAATTTAACAAAAAATATATAACTAGTAGGAATGCTGATAAAATTTCAAATTGGTTGATATCTATTCTTGACTTCATTTTATCGCACATTCAAACACGTTGAGTAGCTGAAATGAAGCTTCTATTGAGAGCTCATGAATAGACGGCTGAAATTGTGGAAACTCAACCGCGCAATATTGTCAGAATATGATGAGGCCTTTGATAGCAAATGGACATACATGAATACACTATCTATCATAATTGTGTACCTTTTACTATGTTAATATATTTAGCATAAGGAAGATATGAATTTTAAATTTAGTGTCAAAATAACCAAATTTTAAGTATTAATATAAATTTAATGAAAGAGTAGGAATAATATTTTTTGGGATTAAAATTAAATGAAGCATACGTAATTTATTTCAATTTAATATTTAAATTAGGGCTTATATGATTAGCACATCCAAATATTTAATTGAAACAAAACATAAACTTTGCAACAACAAAATACATGACAACTAATGGAGAATTCTCATTTTGTGGTAATTCATTAAAAATATGACAGGTTGTGCTAATTAAGACCAAGTATTATACGGTGAAGAATGCACTTAAAAACATCACAAATCTCCCTGCCTATATTTTGTCTAAATTCCATGTCCTTGTAATGAATTAAATTAACGTACATAATACTTAGAGTGTATATGATACGCAATAATATTGAATTATTTTTTATATAACCAGGTTCCTATTTTTATAATATAATTTATTATTTCTTTATAGTATTCGATTGTATATATACAAAATTATATGTCATAATTTTTTTTCAATCAGCGCGTACATACAAGCAAAAAGGTGTAAAAATAATAGTTATAGAAAAAATGTATCGAGAAACTAATTGAAGGCTTCAAGTCAGCTGATTTTGCGATATTTCAACCGTCCCATCCAAACCTATATGTATAAAAAAAAAATCGAATTCACTTTTTTGCCAGTAAAGAAATTTTTACGAGGAAAATAAGTTCTTGATTCATTTTCAGAAGACACTGAAATGGGGGGTTAGGAGATGATTTCAAATTAATAGCTTTAATAGTTACTGAGAAAAAAAATCAAATTTTCTAACATGGTGGCTTATGGAGTAAATTTTCCCACCTTTCTATTCACAAATATTAGTTCAAATGAAGGGAACTACATTTCTGAAATAGATACTAGCATGAAAATTGGTCGTTGGCTATTAGTGGCATCTGAATGTTGGCAGCCATGTGTCAAAGTTGGTGAGTCTGAATGGAAGATGACTCACAGAGGGGTGAGATGTTTTTATGAACATCAATCACACAGAAGCCCAACAAAACACTGACATGTGGAGTTAATAACGAGCATAGAAATTCCAGCATGAGATATGATGGTATGCTTTTATCAAGCTGGTTGAGTATCATGTATATTTGAAGTATAAAGTTTACATTTTTATTTCGTTTGGCACACGTCTTTATTTGATCACAAAATAGTTTGTAAATCCTACCACTACAGATCAAATAAGATACCATATATCGTGAATTTCATGCTATTTATGTAAATAATTAAAAGTTGAATGCTTATTGTACAGATGCAAGAACCAATCATGACAAAGAAAATTCGTAGCATAAATATATTCAAAGTAATAATAATAATTTTGCTTATTTTTATTTTAGTAAAATATACTTCAATGAAACTAAATTTCATCTGTAATATTGATCTGTTAAACGTGTAGAAATTTCAACAATCTAATAATATAACACTGAGTTAATTATCAAGTATACCTGCCTCTGTTCTGCAGCGTGAGAAAAGCCATCATTCTCTCTTACCCTCCGGTTATTAAGTGTGCAAACCAACATCTGATAAAAACAAGTGCATCACGCCAGTCTACATATAAATATAGTCAAATCGATGTAACATTCCTGCCGGAAGTGAGAGAATTCTCGTCGTTTTGTTCATGTCTGACTCTTGAAAATTTGCAAACATGTTAGTACTCTACGTACAAAATCTGTTGTCAAAATTTCAAAATACAAATATGAATTGGAAGGACAGAAACCCCTCACTTGGACTATAAAATTAATTTGACTATATATATATATATATATATATATATCGGTAGTCATCTGGCAAAACCGGTCAACTGGCTTTTTAGAAACTTTACAGGAGAGCCAAAAAACACTTTTTTGAGCGTTTAAAAATTCATAAATTATTTGTTTTTTTACTGATTTTTATGATTTTTTTTTGTGGTATCACTTAATTACGAATGTAGCTTATAGTGAAATTAGAAATTCAATACAATTAATAATTAATTCAGGAAAAAATAAAATGTCCCAAAATTAGCCAGATAGCCGATTTTGCCAGACTCAGATTCAGGAATTTGTAGCCACTTGGCCGGTTTTGCCAGACTACAATTAGCTTTTTTTCCACCAGTTATCCGCTTTTGCCAGACTCAAATTCAGGATTTTTTAAATTTAACATTATAAAATAAGTTAACAATTAAATTACTATTTTATTATATTAAGAGCAACTGGATTTTAATCTACATAAAAAATAGTATTATACAAAATAATAATTGCGTATAATAATCATCACTTGAAATTGAAGCTTAATTGTTGTGCTTCTTAACGGTAGCATTATAATTTATAACAATTATGCTTTGTAACATAATAAATTACTAGCGCTTTTGAACATTATTACGCAATATAATTCTTTATATACCAATGTACAACATGCACTTCAATTATAAATTAAAATAATATACTCATTAAGTGGGTATTGTAGGTTCAAAAAAAGTATATCTACACAAAAATAACAGCAGTGTGCTTGACCAGGTCTCGTCAGATCACTGAAGTCAAGCAACGCCGAGCGTGGTTAGCAGTTGAATGAGTGACCATTTTCAACAAAAAATGCATTATCCACCCAGGGTAAATCATTGCGCTTTTCCACTATGTGGTTCCCCTGGCTTTGGACCATTGCACTTCCGATTCATTGACAAAAGCTCTAGCGACCATCCTGTCTGAGGTTTCCACGTTTCCCTCAGTCACAGGTAAATTCCGGGAAGAAATGCAAAGTAAAGTGCGTGCCAGAAAAAAACGTTGAGTTAGTATTTTTTAAAAATAGTTCAAGTAGTCCTCCATATCTAACCAAAATTCAAAAAATTCTATCTCAAATAGGTTTGCAAGAAAAAAATTCCAAAGTCAGAGTGAACGCGTTGCTTAACATGGGGCCTTACCTGACAAAAACCCTCGAGTATCTCGAAAAATACACCATTAGATGGTATGAAAAAAATATAGTAATGTTCCCAAGCTTTAACCAAAAACCAATTAAAAAAAAAATCGCTCAAATCCATTTTTCCGTAAAAAAATAATAAAAAATCTTATGGGAATTAACATGATAGATTTTCTTGATTTTTTTACGGAAAAATGGATTCGAGAGAATTTTTTTAATTGGTTTTTGGTTAAAGCTTGGGTCATAGAATATAACTATATTTTTTTCATACCATCTAACGGTGTATTTTTTCGAGATATTCGAGGGTTTTTGTCAGGTAAGGCCCCATGTTAAGCAACGCGTTCACTCTGACTTTGGAATTTTTTTCTGGCAAACCTATTTGAGATAGAATTTTTTGAATTTTTGTTTGATATGGAGGACTACTTGAACTATTTTTAGAAAATACTAACTCAACTTTTTTTTCTGGCGAGCACTTTACTTTAAGGCCGTGGCCGCCCCCGTTCCAGAAGAGCCCGCGAAATGCTTACGTTAAGTTAGGGTTCGGGGATTCAAAGTAGTATGTTATTAGATTAATTAATAAATAGAAGTAAAATATAACCAAATACGGGGGTTTGATTAAAAAATTGCTTCTTCTTTATTTTATTATTTTTTTTTTTTTTCATTTTTTTTTTTTTTTTTTTTTACTACAAGGACACACCCCTAAAAGCTTACAGCTCGCGGCGGGGTAATGGGTAGGGATAAAGTAAGAAAAGGATGGCGGCCCATGGCTTGTTACGCATCCCAGCATTTACTGAGGTGAGACTGAATAAGGAATCATGGAAAACCTCAGTCTGGACGGACACCTCTACTTTTTATCAATGGACCAAAGTGATGTCCAAAGCCTGGGAAACCACACACAAGTGCATCACTGCACTGGGTGGAAAGAGAGAAGAGTTTACCGAGTAGCGTAATTTCTACTTAAAACGGTCACCCATCCAAGTACTAACCACGCGCGACGCAGCCTGACTTCGGTGCTCTAACGAGAACCGGTCGAATCAATGCACTGCGCCACGCTCGACCTACATATTTGCTACACCCTTCTTTTAAAATTAATTAATTATTGTTTGAAAATCATAAAAATTACAGGGATCGGATGCGGATGCAAGATGCACACGGATGCGCAAAAATGGGCTTGCATCCGCATCCGTGCATCCCAGATGCACAGGAAAAAATGAATGCATCCGGATGCGCATCCACGGATGCACGAAAAATAAATTTGCATCCATTTAACACTTTTTTTTTCTATTTTTTTATCAGGTTTTTTGCTAATGGCCTCTAAATAAATCTTTAACACAAGGCATTTTTTTTTTAAATTTATTTGCCACTTGTCGTTTAAAATTGCAAGAAACAAAGTCTATTATAAAAACCAAAGATCGGATGCAAGATGCACACGAATGCGCAAAAATGGGCTTGCATCCGCATCCGTGCATCCCAGATGCACGGGAAAAATTAATGCATCCGGATGTGCATCCCAGATGCATGGAAAATAAATTTGCATCCGGATGCGCTTCCCAGATGCATGAAAAATAAATTTGCATCCGGATGCGCATTCATGGATGCACGAAAAAATTAATTTGCATCCGGATCCGCATCTCGGATGTATGAAAAAAACGCGTGCATTCGGTCCCTGAATTCATAAAAAATAATTATCTATTATAGTCTATAATAATCAGTATATATTAAAAATAAATAATTTTAAATTAATAAAAATTAAAAATCTTCAATTATTTTTGTAACAAGATTAGAGCCAGATATCCGGTTTTGCCAGATTCATGAGACAGCTTTTTAAACCACTTGTCCGCTTTTGACAGATTCATGATGAACTTTTTTCAACCACTTGTCCGGTTTTGCCAGACTCAACTATGAGAAAAATATTTTCAAAAATCTTAATATTTTTGCCCTTAAATATTAAAAAAAAATAGTTGCATTGTTCAGATGACAAAATGCTTCTAGAATATCATAGGATTCAATGGAATGTACAGCACTATGCAAAAAAACGCATATCGAAAATTTCGCCACTTGACCGGTTTTGCCAGATGACTACCGATATATATATATATATATATATATATATATATATATATATATATATATATATATAACTTATGCGTGACTAGGGCCGAGCATGCAAATCAACGCTTTTCTAAACCTTTAGATTTGTGATACGTGGTTAAAATATAATATATCAAATGCCGTGGTTTTTGAAGAATAAAAAATCCCTGTTAGAAGTTTTACTGTAATAAAATCGATATCGAGTTGTTTCAAACCGTTCATATTATGTGTTGTGATAAAATAAAAAAAAATAAATAAAAGTTCTCATGAAATCAAATTGCTTGTTTCGATAAAAATCATAAAAGGTATTTTGATACAGAAAGAAACAAGTGAATAAAAAATTTCTTGATTTTTTTTAGATACAAGTTTTATGACCCCGTACATAATATGTTAACAATCTTGTAATGATGGGAAAGTTGAATGTGTCTTGCATATCAGGACGATGTATTTATTCTTGGCTTTCATATAGCTACGAAGCCTACAATTTTAAAATAAATATTGAATCAATAGGTTAAATATGAGAGTTCATGTGGCATTTCAAAAACCTTTCATAAAGACACTATTTAGTCTTAAAATTAAAATTGAGTCTGAAATCGAGCCTTCCAAAGTTTTAGCAAAAGCAAAGGCTCATTTTAATTTAAAGGACAAGCTGATTTTAGACACAAATTATTTTAAAAATTGGAAAAAAAAAATTTGTTTTAATATTTTTTTTTTGTCAGAATGGAGTATTGACCTTAATTTTTTTATTGCAGAAATTGATAGAGGGTGCGAAGTTATGCTACCCTGATTTTTTTTCAGATTTTTTAGAGCCCGGGAACTATTTTTAAAAAAATATTGAAAGTTATTTTTGTGACGTCACGAGACGCCGCTCCTTAAGAAAAATATAGGACTTGCCGCCGCGTGACGTCACAAAAGGGACTTTCAATAATGTTTTAAAAATACTTCCCGAGCTCTAAAAAATGTGAAAAAAATCAGGGTAGCAGAACTTTGCACGCTCTATCCATTTCTGCAATAAAAAAAATTGAGGACAATACTCCATTGACAAGCAGAATAAAAATATCATGTACTGCACATATATTGCAAGATGCAATTAATGCAATACGTATTAATTAGGGAGTGTCTTATTTTTATATTTTACTGTACTTTAATGTTTGGTAATAATTATAAATATTTATAGAAAATTTCCAAGTAACAGTATTAAAATATTATTTTTTATATAATGTAAAAATAATTATTAATCAATAATTTTATTTAAAAATAAATTAATTTTTTTAAAAAATATTTAATGTGATGTGATTTAAAAAATAAAAAATAAATTAAAAAACGATAATTTTAAAGAGAGAGAGAGAGAGAGAGAGAAGAGACAACGTCTCTTTCTTTCATAACTTTAATTGAATAAGATATAAAAATATATATTTTCTAATTAAATGAACTTAGGTACTGGAAAATATAAATTTAGATCCTACGTTTTCTATTTTAACAATATAATTCTATGTTGTATAATAATATAACTAACATAATTTTTTTTTAAAAGACAAATATTTTTTACTTTATACGTGCTATATATGAATATATTTTAAATATATATTTATATTTTTTTAAGGAAATGTATAGTACAGTTTTAATAATGTATATTAAATTTGTTATTTTGTATGCACTAGTTTTGTCTTGCATTGCATTTAATTATAGTACCTAAAAATTTTGCAGCTGTGTAAATATAATATGGAATATAAAATTTTGTATTCGTGAATAAACCCTAGTTGAAAAATTACGTCTTCAACTCATCCTTTACACGTCTAAACCTAATCTTTTTACCTCTAAAACACAATTCGCTCAATGTGAGAATGAAATGAAGACAATATTTCTAACATTTTTATATTGTGACGATAGTCTAATTTATATTTACATAAATTAGACTACCTCTAATATACGATTCGCCTTGTGTCGTAGCACTGTGCAAGGTATTGGATCAATAGTACTCGTTTTCTAGGAAGTACTTGTAAGCATACAAACATATATTTCTTATGTATTTACCATCTCTTCTAATGAGGGAAAGGCATCATTAACCCTTCTCGTCGTGTGTCCTGTCCACCCGCACTGACGCGCCGTGGGTTCTGCGCACCCTCACCGACGGGAGCAGGCTCATAACATTTTAGTACCCTGTTCCCGGAGCAAGTTAATAAATTTTTATGTGTTATTGTGTACCATATAAAGGCAATGCACAGAGGGAACAGACAGAGAGACAGGAGGGGGACGCTGTTCGACTCCAGAACACTCACATACACACCATCATGGTATTCATGGTGTTTGCAGTTATTGACACTTAGTTTTTTTACTGACTATTCCACTCTGAGCATCCTTCATTCTTCTGTAATTAAAATGTAAGTATTATTTCAACTGTATTTCTATTATTTCTATTAATAAATATATATGTTAAGATCAATGCTAGTTTTATAATTTATGATCTCACAATCATTAGATGGGTTTACGCAAGTAGACTTGGGTTTACGATCCTAGTGTCATGGAATAAGATTATAGAGAAATATGAATGATAATTAGACGCCCTAGTTAAAGACAGAAATCCCCGTGACAATATGTTCAAGAAGAGGAGAAAATACGTAATAACGTAATCTCGTCTCTTCCCCTAAAATGGTGTTAAACAAGAGGAAAATTGACGAGAGCTATAATAAATAACGAATAAAAGATGAAATTTATTTCAACTCGGGATTTAAAACAATTTTTTATTCAAAATATTAAATGTTTTCTGTTTCAGCATTGCTTTCCATTCAATCTGTATATAATTAGTATTTTTTGGTCTCTTATTTTAAATTCATTCATGAATCAAGGAATAGATTAACCATTTGTAACGCTTGTATTATGATACAATTTCGTAAAGATTTTTTTTTTTTTTTTTTTTTTTTTTTGCAAGAAAATTTAATCTTTATACAAGTTTGAAGTTTGAAGATTTCTTGTTAAGGAAAAATTGTATGAAATAATTAATGAATACTATATTGTGCCAATACCATTTTAAAGTGAAAATATGATTATTTCCAATTCACTGCATGGCTATATCCTAAAAAAAGTGATCCTCAAAATCTGAATGAACGAATCGAATTCATGCAAACTTGACAGATATAATACAGCATTTACAACTTGCTTCGTTCCATTCAGATAAAAAAAAATTATTGTAAATTTACAAATAAACCTATGAAAATACTAATCAGCAAATTTATAACTCATTTAAATAAAACCCATACATTTTTTTACTAAAATGACATAAATATGTCATCAATATTTGATATTACAAAGCCATATAACTAAAAAAATAAAGATATATTATAGCTTACTTTGTGTTAAGAATTAAAAGAAGCCAAGAGGAATATAAGTATTAAGGATAACATTTTAAATCTTCCAACTGGTTGATCTGAGTTAAAAAGAGCATGAGACAGAAACTGTGAACATAGAAATCGATCAAAAGGAATCACAGGACACAGTCGGAAACAAAGCTTGGAGCGTGATCAAAGTGCTTTTCTCTTCTTACCCTCTCATCGTCTTTTATTGCAACTTCAAGCAGCAGAAATCTCAACTATCACCACATGAGTACACTGAGAAAAAGTATGTTGTATTTGCTTTTATCTAAAAATTAGTTGAAAATGTACACTTTTGCGTTTAATGAAAGATTTATATAAGTTGAAAATCTGTCTTCAACTCATCCTTTACACGTCTAACACGAGTTGGAATAAATTTCATATTTTCTTTGCTATTAAACTCTTTTCTCGTCTTTTCTCCTCTTATTTTGCACCATTTTAGAGGAAAAAGACGAGATTACGTATTTTTTCCCTGATCTTGAACATAAAATGTTAGAAATATTGGCTTCATTTCATTCTCACTTTGAGCGAAGGTGAAATAAGATGTGTTTTAGAGGTATAAATATTAGGTTTAGACGTGTAAAAGATGAGTTGAAGACGTAATTTTTCAACTAACCAGTAAGGTTAGTTAAAAAAATCGTCTTCAACTCATTTTTACACGTCTAAACCTAATCTCTTTACCTCTAAAGCACACCTTATTTCCTCCTCGCTCAAAGTGAGAATGAAATGAAGCCAATATTTAGAACTAACATTTCATGCTCAAGAAGACGAAATATCATCTTTTTCCCTTAAAATATTTTCCTATTTTGCTTAAAATAGAGCAAAATAGGATAAAAAAAGACAAGAGCTTAAATAGCGAATAAAAGATGAAATTTATTTCAACTGTGGTAATTTAATTTTTTTATGTTTTTGGAAGTGAAAAGTATAATATTATTTTTACATGCATTTATAACAGCACTTTTAGTAAAATAATGTTTTATGAGAAGTTGGGAGTATTTTCTTATTAAATATGTTAAATGCTGCAATAGCCTCTTTTCATAAAAAAATTGTTCGACATTAAATTCATTTTTCAAAAAGACTTTACGATTTTCTATGTGCTGTGAGTTATGTGTACTTGCATAAGTTTAAGAAACTACGTTACAAATATTATATAGCAAAAGTAGTTTTCTACCTTTTTTATAGTTTTCATAGTTTCTTTAGTTATAATAGCAGATAGTTGCTTTCTGGGATGAATGAACATTGCTCAGTTGACTGAGATCTCGGAATCTGCCCTTTTGAATTCAACAAGACTTGCAGGGGACTTAAAACTCAACATCAATAGATGGCATACAGAAATTTGAATTTGATCTTTCAGATCATTGAGGTAGATATTTAACATTGGCCTTATGGACAGAAACCAAAAATTGAGTTTTTGTCAAAAATCCGTCTCCTTTAATTTGCTGAAACCATAATATTCGATAAGGTTTTAGAACATTGTTAAATTTTTTTCATTCAATTTTTCCTGCTAGAAATATCACATGAATCCGAAGTGAGGTTAATCATTAAAAAAGCTAGTAGAAGAATTTTGTATACAGTTATTGTGTATAAATTCAAATAAAAATAAAAGACAAAATATTTTCTCCGTGTAATTCCCGTTGAATGACGTCCATCTGAGTCTTTGTAAAAAAAAGAGAGGATGTTTACAAGAGTAAGAATGACCAGAATTCTTAGTACAACTAGATAAGTGATTACTTTCAACACGGACAAAAAAAGAATTCTTTTTATACTTTAATTTAATAGCTAGTAATTTATTTTATTTTTAATTGATTAATTTAAAAAAATCTATAATGTGATAAAAAAATTTCAAGCGTGTTAAATTATTGATTAAACATGACCTTCTATACGTAATATCTCTCAATCAACTTTAGAACTCCCGTGCTTGATTAAGTTACTTAGATAAAAAGTCTTGATAATAACTTTTATATATGTCTAGTTTAACATGCGGTGTTACATTAAAATATAATCATCAAGATTATAAAATTTTAAAACACACGTTTTATAGATAAATTTTATATTAATATTTTTTATATAACGTTTTTTATATTGCGCTGTCATGCCCCTGAAAGTATGGTGTGTTGATGTGGGAGAAAAAAAGCACAGACTAGCATACAAACAAAGTATGTTTTTTTACTTTTATAAAATAAATCGAGTATAAAAAATTGTGAGTACACAATTAAATAGCAGTACACGATACACAAAAAAAAATCAACAATAAGGATATTTTTTTTTCCTTTTTCTTCTAATGGAGGCTTCAAGTCAGCTGATTATATGGAGTTCCCACCGTCCTGTATAAATCTAGGAAAAAAAAAATATGAATTTCTTGATTCATTATCAGAAGACCTCTAAATTCGGGACTAGTATATGGTTTCAAATTCATAGCTTTATTTGTTACTGAGAAAAAAAATCAAATTTTCCAACATAGTGGCTTATGGAGAAAATTTTCCCGCCACACTTGAAACCTCCATTATGTTGCCAACATTATTTTAACCACCACCTTCCCCTCAAGCGATAAAGACCTCCGTTGTACCTCCCCTCCTAGCATGTAAATAACTTTATATCGTAATTTTCGAGACAGTACAGCGTTAAGGTGGATTCACATTGTGATTTCCAGGATCCGACGCGACGCGAATAATTCGCACTTATTGTAACATCCATTGGCGGCCATATTTGGTGATTAAAAGAAATATAGCATCGTAATAAACGCGATTCCCAGCGAATTCGCCACCGTATAGGATATCACAGCTTCTACGTCAAAATCGCGTCGCATCGCCGTTGTCGCCATCTGAATCCGCCTTAATTACGTATGATTCATTTTGTTGAATCTATAGCTGCAAAAGGCAAGGAAAGATTGATATTTTAGGGGATGAATTAACAAGGGAGAATCCAGCGTTCAGTTGGGGGGGGGGGGGACAGTGCTCTTTACGCAATGCAAATTTGGGTGGGGTCGAAACACCTCCTTTGTGTAGGACATTTTGGGGGGATTGAGACTCTTTCTTAAAATAAATTATAATAATATAAAATAGTATTGTTTTACTTTATTACATTTTATACTTTATGGAAAATTCAATTATCAAAACATCACCACTGCGAAGAATATCTTCAAAGCACTGTATACACAAATCCCATATGAAATGCAATCTTCTTTATCTTTGAAGACAATTGCTTTTTATATCCTTTTTTTTTTATTGACATTTAATATTACAGTAGTGTCCAGAGAAGGCAATGCACAATACATTATTTAACTAAGAGTATATAATAATTTTAATTTTTAATAAGTGCATTTTATATTGTGATTCTTTTTATCAGAAATTTATTGAATCTTATGTTCTTTTTTAATAAACATACTTAAAATGATTTTTAAAAAATACTAATATCAAAAATTAAGTTGAAAATTTTACAATTATTGCATAATAAAATCCTTAAGATCCTAATTACAAATTTATCATTGAGTAACATACACTGTAAATACATAACAAGACAAAACCGGTATACGATGAATTTCTGAAACAAAGATTCCTGAAACAAAAGATTCCTGAAACAAAAGATTTACCCAATTTCATCGACAAGGCCTAACCCTAAGCCAGGCCTACACCCACCGATCTCAATTTGCAACAATCAAAACCAAATTAGACCCAGGCCCTGCCCAACGCCCGACCCCATCCATGCGATTGGGTGATTGATTTTAGTATTTTGCATTAGAGGAAAAACAAAAACAAGACATATACAGTATAACTTATTATTTAGACTACTTATGTGTTGTTCACTTATTAGATTTCAATATTTGCGAAGTGTATTTTGAAAAAAAAAAACAAGTTTATATAAAAGAAGTAAAAAGAAATTAACAATCTAAATTTGATTCTAAGTTTATTATTTATAATTCTTCCTGTGATTTATTAAAATAGTTAATTAAGATTTCAATACTTATTAATATTATTATTTTTTTAATATGAAAAAAGCAGATTAACTTATATTATATTATATGATTAGCAAGCAATCAATAACATTTTTTTTTTCTTTACCAAATTTCAATACTAAATCCTGAAAATAAAAGGTGTGTATTAAGCTGGAAAAAAATATATTATTCATTAAGAAGGAACCATTTTTTCAAATCGGTTTTAACCCTTGCTTTATTTTCTAAATTTTTTAGATGAGGTGGTAATTTATTCCAAAGTCTAAGAATTATAAATTTACTAGTCCTTTCATCAAATCTATTTATGCTTCTAGGTGTAATTAATGGGTTATTACAGGCAATTCTTGTATCATTTATGTGAACTCTAGGCATACCATGTGACTCGTCAAAATATTTTTCAACTAATAATGAAAACTCAGCACATTTTTTCAATGACAAAACACCCCAGTATTTGTAAATATTATCTGTAGCATTAAATTTTTGCCCTTTTTTCATATTTTTAAGAATTCTTTTTTGCATTTTCTTGAGTGCTGTGAATGCCCCTGATGAAACAAACCCCCATGAAGTTATGCCATATATTATATGCGAGTGCACCAAAGAGAAATAAATCGATCTAATAGTTTTTTCATCAACAAATTTTTTAATTGCTTAAATTTGAGATAATGCTGATCTCAGCTTTTTAATTATATTATTAACATGAATATCCCATTTAAACTCTTAATCAATAGTTACTCCCAGATATTTGTGTTGATCCACTTGATGGAGATTATTACACTTACAGTCCAACTGAAAGTTATGCAAGCATTCATTAGTATGTGCTTTTAAGTTTAGTATTTCTCCAGCAAGTAAATATTTATTATAAATATGCATGACTTTGGTCTTTTTTATGTTTAATACTAGCCCTCTATCATGTGTATAATCAGTTAGAGCATCAATATTACATTGCATTGTATTTTGAGCTTCCTCAAAGTAACTATGAGAACAAATTACAAGTAAATTGTCTGCAAACATATAAACCTTGCAATTTTTTAAAAGTGCAAAAGTTTTATTTACATAAATTAAGAAAAATTTAGGGGCCAAAATTGATCCTTGTGCTAAGCCAATAGATATATTTTAAACTTCACTTGTTACGTTATTAACTTTTACCGTAATTTTTCTCTCTCTTATAAGTGAGCTCATTAATTTTAAGACAGGGCCTCTAATACCAATCTCTTCTAGATCGTTAATTAAAATATCATGGTTTACAGTGTCGAATGCTTTTGAAAAGTCAACAAACAAACAAATGACATGCTTATTCTGACTCAGTTCATTGTTTACATGATTAAAAATCTCACCAATCAACTGACTTGTACTCATATTTTTTTGAAATGCAAACTGATTTTTATCAATTATTTGGAATTTAATTAAATACTGTGACAGATGCATATCAATATACTTTTGTATAATGTTATCAATTATGGGTAAAATAGCAATGGGTCTATAATTTGAAAAAAACATTAAATGTACCCGATTTGTATATAGCACGAATAATAGCAAGTTTAAGTTTTTCTGGGAATTTAGAGGTCTTTAAAATTAAATTTATTAACAAAGTTATACAATTTATCAAATTATCACCACCTGTAATAATATCTTTAACAGATATATTATCATGTCCAGGTCCGTTATTTATGTTTAAATCAAAAATAATTTTTTTAGTAGTATCACATTTAATTGGTGGGATATAAAAAGATTGGGGTTGATTACAAGTGTAATTAAATTTACTTAATTTAATATTACAATTATGTATTATATTTTGAACTCCATCCACAAAGGTATCAGCAAAACCATTTACAATATTATGTATGCTTAGTTTATTACTCATATGTCGGAGTATGACATCATCAATATTACTAATTTTTCTACCCAAAATATCATTTATTAAAGTCTAAGTAGCTTTAATATTGCCTTGTGATAAATGAAATTTATTCCTATTATAATTAATTTTAGTATGATTTACTTTTTCATTTGCTACACTGTAAAAAAATTCTTTGTATTTTTACAAAAAATAATAGGAAATAAAACGCCAAATTAAAAACGTGTATTTAAACTTAAAATTTTGTAATTGGATATTACAAATTTTAAATGTATAGTTACAAAACGAAAACATTTGTAAATAAACATTTATTTTTGTTTTTAACCAAATACAATTTTTTCGTTTTTTTACACGTTTATAATTTGGCGTTTTATTTCCAATTTTTTTATGTAATTTTACATATAAAATGTTGTTTAAAAGCTACATAAATTTTTGTTTTTTTATAATATTAAAAGTTATGTTACAATGGGGAATTCTCCTACATTTATTTTAATTTTTTTTTCAGATGCTTCATGCCTTGAAACTAAATGTCCCAAAACAAAAAAGTTTCAATTTTCAAAATTGGAGACAATGGAATTTTTTAAAAATCTTCCTTCTTTTGAATTTAGCGCCAAAACGTGACGTAGAAACTGCTTAGCAGGCGAAATTTTCCTGCAATAAATTTATATTTTCGATTATCAACTCTTAAAGTAAGCTGATATTAGAGACAAAACTATTGATACTAGGGTAGAAAAACTCGCTGATTTTAATCGTGTTACTAAA
This sequence comes from Siphlonurus alternatus, assembly GCA_949825025.1. Classification (NCBI taxonomy): domain Eukaryota; kingdom Metazoa; phylum Arthropoda; class Insecta; order Ephemeroptera; family Siphlonuridae; genus Siphlonurus; species Siphlonurus alternatus. Next base: position 689,373 of record OX463786.1, on the reverse strand, counting down.
ATTTATAGCCAATCACTCCTTGACACTCAAACTATGATATCATCAGGCAGTTGTTGTGTGTTATCTAGGGAGTTTCTACGTCACAATTTTCAGGTTTGCGCGCGGGTTGCATACTTTGCCCCTATTCTAATAATCCCTTCAGAGTCCCCAAATTTGAGTTAAAAAAGTTGAAACTTAAGTCAAACTTATTGTTAATATGTAACCTATCATAATATAGTAGATAAATTAAAATTTAAGTTGTAAGAGAATTCCCCATTTATTTTATTTTTATTGCTTTTCAAATGAAGTTAATGAAAACTGTTTATTAATTCTTTCAGGATCTACGTATAAAATATTTTTTAAATATTAATACGAGAATTGCTACTTAATAATAATTTTCAGAATCTACCAGGAAAAATCACTCTTACGTCCATCGAACAGTAGTCTTGAAACAGATTTCTCTTACTAAACAGCTCGCACTCAAATTCTAATGTTAAAGTAAATATTTTACAATTATTCCCGCTTCAAAAATAGTCAATCGGCTTGACATTGCACAGACAAAATTAAATATTTTATAACCATATTTAACCAAGCAGCAGTTTTGAATCTCTCGGCGGAGAGGCAACATAATATTGCACTGTAGGTCATCAAATTAAAAAAAACGTATATTTTATAAAACGGATATCATGATTTAAGTCAATTTTCTAAATAAAAAATACCTTAAGATGAGCATAATGGATGCATGGGCCTATTGCCCTTTTTAAATACTATTGTAAAAAGGATTAAAATTTGCACAAAAACTATCGACTCCCCGGAACAAACAAGCTATCATGATGCTTTCATCATTGCTTACAGAAAAACACATAAATCGATACAAGTTACTACTTAAAATATAGAATAACACTTACCGAAGAATTCGAGAACTAAACTTGGCGTCTTATGCTAATTATACACACCACAAATCATTAAATTACTAAGCTGTAGAACTACGTGTGTCATGGCGTCTCTTTGTGACGCTTACGACTGTCTAATACATGTAATAGTACATAATATTTTGTAATTATAACAAACAAAAATGTATTTTTACATTTTTTTAAAGTAATATTACATTTATTTAGAGTAATTTTACGTTTTCTTATGTGTTTTCAAAAACATTTCCCGATGTAAAAATATTAAAGTAAATTTTTGTAACAATACATAAAAATTTGTAAGTTCATTATTTTAACGTTTTGCTCAGTGATTTTACGAAAAAATTAATAAATTTGCAATTTTTAATGAAAAAATGACAAAAACAATAAAAAAGGTAAAATTACCTGCCAAATTTTACGAAAAATTACAAATATTTTTTACAGTGTATGTTTCTAAATTTTTTATACAAATTTTGATATTTTTTGTTTGTTGGATTATTTTTACTTCGTTTAAACCAATAGTCACGTGTTTTAAATTGTATTTTCAGTTCCTCCGTAACCCAACATTTGTCCACAGTAATTTTTTTATTTGTATTGTTACCCATGTAACAAGGATATGTTGCAACAACGGATTTAATCCATCTTCGGATCCGTTTTATATCGGTGGTCAAAATACGGATTCAAGAGGTTTCCTAGGACCGGTATGTTTCCGTTGCGGAAACGTCGTGCAAAACAGCAAATAAAAACCTGTTCTGCAACCAAATTAATTACGGGGGGGGGGGGGGGGGAGGATTTTTTTTTTTGCCGCCAAAAATATTTTCTTGAATATTCGGCTCGTTTAGCTCGTCGTTTGTTTATATTAATTGAAAATTATTATTTTAAATAAATATTTGCATATATAAAAATTATAAACGCCCTACAACTAATATTTTTTTAAGCAATGGAGGCAAATGACTTTCTGCAAGTAATAAGTAAATTCTAGTTACTCACGGAAAATTGTTTCTGCTGTGCTATTAAAAATATTACACAAACACGTCATGTCAGTAATCATTTTAAAAATTACAACAATATTGCACTCTATATGAAATGTATACACTGCAATATTATATTTCCTTTATAAAATGAATTATAAATCGGGAGTTTCTTAACTTTTGAACACCAGCGGTACATAATAATAATTTAATACAGTTAAACTGGCATTCTACGCACACCATACATAGATCTATAGTTTCAATTAATTGTACTTCAGGTAAATTTAAGTTGAATTTACTTTATTACATGTCACTTTGTGGCTACTGTAAAAGGTATATATTTAAACTAAAAATTAAATTAATGAGTACTGAAGTACAGTAAATATTAACACTTTCAATTAAACAAAACTCCCAATGCACTGTTCACACGTCCTATCTCTATAAAAAACATCGCGGACTAGACGAAGAAAGGAGACTTTAGGCGTCACATATCGCCAAACAGCAGTTATTCAGACAACAGATGATCCCTTTCTTCCAATCAGATCGCGAAATGAATTCTTCATCATTGCCGGTTGTTAAATTTTAAATTAAATTTCGTTAAAACACATTAAATTTAATGTCTCCTCGCCGCGCCAGCTCCGGCGTCCGGCGTCTTTTCTCACGCCCACACATGATGCTGCTTGGCTGGTTGGCTGGATTGGCGCGATATCTTTTTTTTACCGTTTCTTTTCTCGACTTACAATATTTTTGCTCATTACATAAAATAATAATTTTTTTTCCTGAATTTTACTGTGAAATAAGTTTGTAATATTAATATTATTTTGAAGAATCTTATATTAGAAATATGTATACGCAGTCTATATTTTTCTTAACTCAATAAAATTATGGAAAATTAATGTGGTAATTTTTTTAAATTTTCTTATATATTTTCACGTTATCTTAATTATTAACCTAAAAAAAAACAAGTTAATTACTATATCCGACGTTATTATTTATTTACATTATTTTGACTATAGTGGCGTGTTAAAAAAACTCATTGTCCGGAGAAAAAAAACGATTAAAAAATGTATAAATGTAGTTATTTTTGGAACGATTTTATATCGCATGAAAAACATACTTTCGATGTACGTCATTCATGAAAATAATATTCAAAGTATTTAAAAATAATTGGGTAAAATATTTAATAAAATCATTTTAGACCTGTCTTGATATTTATTTATCACATTTAAGCATAATTTTAGGAAACATTAATAAAAGGCTTTATAAACGTTCTATATGCAACGAAAAATTTTTAAAACCAAAACATCCAAAAAGTGACGTTGATTTTCCGTTATATGTTACATGGGTAGTTTGTATTGTAAAGGTACAGTTTTTTTAATTTTATCAAACACATTTACAATATCATTATACAGCATATCAGGGTTATTAGTATCAGATATTTTATCCCAATCATAATGAGATACATTATTAGTAAACTTTTTAAAATTTAAGTTGTTTGAATTTAATATAGATTTACCATGATTTGAGACATTAATTGGAGTAAGGCTACCCATGTAGTGATCCGTTACTTTTGTTTCAATTACAGATGTTACACAATCCATTTTAAAAAGTTTTATAAATATGTGGTCAATACATGTAGAAGTTTTAATGTTATTTCGAATTTCTTCGCGAGTAGGATGATATATTCCTTTTAAAAAACAAAATTTTGCCAAATTATTTTTATATATATCTTTGACGTCATCATCGTCTGTAAGAAGGTTAATATTTATGTTATTACTTAGCATAACATTTTTTTTGTCAAGATTTTTTAAGTATTTTATTTTTCAAATCGGCTACAAATAACTTTTTATTTTCAGATGGTGGTCTATATATAGCAAATAAGGTGATATTATTGTTAATTTCAACCCCAACAATTTCAGCTGAGTCTAATGTTATGACAATTTCAGTATATTTTATATTATTTTTAATAAATATTAATATTCCCCCTCCTCTATTAACATTTCTAGGACGAAAAATATTTTGATAACCTGGAATATTATAAAAGTTGCCTTCATTTTCATAAATATAGATTTCAGTGAGAACAATTATATCAATAATTTTAATTGATCACAAATTTGTGAGTAAAACGTATCAAAATTCTTCCCTAAAGATCTAATATTTTGGTGTATAATATTCATTGTTTCATTTTTATGATCAGAACTTAAATTAAAAAAGTCTTTTATAGCATTATTTCTTTCACGTTTAATCAATTCCAGATTAGCAAAATCGTCTATCATAATAAACAAAAAAGGTAAAACTAGATCTCAATTTACATCTTATCTTATTAGTTTTATTTTCTTGCTGATATCACGTTAATTGAAAATATGAACTGTCCCCTCATCTTGTCTTTTTTTAGCAAAGATGTTTCCATTTTTTGACCATATGAAGTAATAATCACGCTCACGACCTGCCTCTCTTGTCATCCACAACAACTTGCGATAGTAGGGAGTGAGCTGCTCAAACACCTTGATCTTGCTACTGCTCGCCGTTCCGAGCACGCTCCCAGCAGTCAAATTCCTCGTTTTCTGCCGGTCGAGCCAGTCTGCCCTAGCTGCCGTTGCCTTGAACCTCACGACGAGTACAGGCGGTTGATCACGTAGTCTGGTGTTGCGCGTGTTTACAGGCATGCGGTATGCGTCCTCCACTGAGTCAGCTACAGGCGGTACACCGATCGTTTCCGCCAGTAGCTGCACGGTGTGCCCAACAATCTCCCCAAGTGGAGCCTCCAATCCATGCACTTTGACAAACAGCGAGTTTAGCCTGCACTAACTCATGAACCCTGTCTGATAAATTAATGATGACTTCATCTTTCTCTTTATCTTTCACAGTTAGATTATCCGCTTTGCCAATTAATTCAGTCACCAGTTTATTTTGTTCCTCGTATTTCATTGTAATATTGTCACGGAGCGGCTGGTTGCACCACTCCGTGTGTATCTTGAACGGGACCTTCCCGTGGATGGGAACAAGGATGCAGACTCGATGACTTTGTGGATCCACTTTAATTAATATAGTAATACATGCGACCGAGCCCGGCAGGGCCGGCCGCAAGGAGTACAATAATTAGAAGTATTTGTATTCTTTCAGAGAACCCCGTCACCAAGTCACGGGGCAGCTTATATAACTCCCAAACGTGAAGTGTCAGCAATACCTGCAGGCCATTGCACTGCCATGCTGATGCGGCGTCTAGACGCATCAGCATTGCGTGCATAACCAAAGAGCTGCACTTCGGCGTTACTTAATAAATTACTATTATTTTTAACTAAACCACCACGTGACACTACTCCCCCCTTACGAAAACATACGTCCACCAATGTGTTTAAACAAAATTATCCTTCCCTTCAAAATTTAATTTATTTCTCCCATTAATGATGTTAAAATGAATTATACATACACAAAATATTATTTAAAATAAATGTCAAACAAGGCAGGTGCTAATTAAACAGCAAAACACAAGTTACATTCTAAATATAATTATAAAATATATTTAGAATAATGCGAAGGTTATTAAACCTTCGCATTATTCCATAACAAACTTTAAATTATATTCGTAAATATCATGTAAAATAATTAACTTCATAAAATTCATAAATAAGTATAAATAAGTAAACATTATACCGTATAATATCTCATTAATAACATTAAGTGGCTGTGCAAGAGTTATCTTTAAGCACAATAATGCAACCTGACAAAGCCGACCAATTATTATCTACTTGATGAACAAACAAATCAATTTCTAATCAATCATGCCATTGTCTTTTGACAAATGCAAAAATTATTACAATTATCTAATTATGAAAATAAATAAATTTCAAATAGCAAATAAAACTCCATTAAGAAAACAAGACTATTTTCAGCTTAGTTAAATAAAATAATGGGGAAATAAGTAATAATGGGCTGACTTCTCTTGAGTCTCAAGTCACCAAATAATAAAAATCATCATACTCTTCATAATAATCATCATCATAATAATATAATAATATATATAAATCTTCCCATTTAATAATGAACTTAATTCAAATTAGCTTATAAACCGAATGGAGTTTACCCTGCTTATAATTATTCATAATAAAAACCAAAACAAACTAATGGCATGATTTCAAAAACAATTTCAAAAAATTTACCAAAAAGTCCAAAAACAATATATAAATTTATAACACTGATATTAAACAATTTTCAAAATTCTTGGGTGGGTCGGGGGATTAGAACATTATGAAATAAGTGAACAATGAAAAAGTGATTCAAATTAATTTGAAGCTTAAAATTTTAAATTTACATTAAATGATTTAGAGAAAAAAAAACAAATTTACGGGGACATTGCATTTCACTTACAAGATGTATGAACAACACTCCTGGTACAGCGTGCGTGGTTGGGGAGATGAGGTTCGGTCCATGGAGACGCATTTAGGCCGTAGTTTTATGGGAAGACGGATGACGCCAATCAGGAACCAGGCCGTAGAAGTCTGCTCTGCAGAGTCATGGCTGACGAATCCTCGAACCTTTTCAGCGACGAAAAGTGCTGGATCGGCTGCCGCTCCGCTTATCTCCGTCGAGTTTGTGTAGGCAATTGTAGTTATGATGTAGCAAGGTAGAATTTTGAAATTCTGGCTCCTCTGGATGACAGTTGTACCCGTCCGGTGTAAACGAACCAGACATGTCCACGGTGTTATCCGGAACCTCCACCAATATCACGGAGCGGCTGGTTGCACCACTCCGTGTGTATCTTGAACGGGACCTTCCCGTGGATGGGAACAAGGATGCAGACTCGATGATTTTTTGGATCCACTTTTATTAATTAATATAGTAGTACATGCGACCGAGCCCGGCAGGGCCGGCCGCAAGGAGTACAATAATTATAAGTATTTGTATTCTTTCAGAGATCCCCGTAACCAAGTCACGGGGCGGCTTATATAACTCCCAAACGTGAAGTGTCAGCAATACCTGCAGGCCATTGCACTGCCATGCTGATGCGGCGTCTAGACGCATCAGCATTGCGTGCATAACCAAAGAGATGCACTTCCGCGTTACCTAATAAATTACTATTATTTTTTACTAAACCGCCACGTGACAATATCATCATATTGCTGAGATATAAATTCAATTGATTTTTTTATATCTGCTAAGTCACTTAACTTGCCTTCCATTTTCATTAGCTGTTTAAGTAAGTCATTATTTGAGATGGTGGTAATTTCTTCCTCACCAGAATTTTCTTCATTTCCATCATTTTTAGTGCAACACAAACTGCACTTCCACTTCCACTCAAGTTTTGGCTTGTTACGCGACGCTCTTTGTATGCAGTTAACATGAACTTGTTTTACATGCTGAGCATTTCATTGCATCTTCAGCATCCAGAATTAATTTTTTACACACGTCACACACCATATTGATGAAAATGCACTTGCACTTTATATGCACTTTTACACAGTATTTCCAGAATACCAAAAATAATAAAATAGCACTCTGACAGTTTCTGTGACAACAGTTTAAGTATGACAAAAATAACTTTTATACAACGTCGCTGGCAGGAGCGCACAGAGAACACGTCTATCCTCTACGGAGCCAACTCCGCAACTTGAATGCATTGTAATCTAATTACAAATGCAATTTTCGGGATTTCCTTCAATAGTTAATTTTTATATTGCTTTTCTATTCAACTTATCAAAAATAATAAGACATTTTAATATTTAAACGCAGAAGGTAAGCCCCTGAAATTTTTATAGTTATGCAACCAGATGAACAGTCATGTATCAGAAGTTGCATAAGTTACAGATGTTCTAGTTCTGCGTGAGATGCCACCGTATTTATCAACGCAAGTTTAAGAGTAAAGGCAAATTCACATGGCGATTTTTATCATGCGACGCGACGCAAATAATGCGCACTTGCTGTAACATCCATTGGCGGCCATATTTTGACTAATACAAGAAAAAGAGCATCGTAATTATTGCGATTTCCAGTGAATTTGTTGCCGCATAGGATTTTACAGCTTTTAGGTCAAAATCGCATCACATCGCCGTTGTCGCCATCTGAATCCGCCTTTATACAGTTAAAAAAATCGTGCAAAAAAGTGAAGAACATACATAATTCGAGATCCTCTATGAAATATGCAAAAAAATACATAAAAGTTGTCCATTGTGAAATCACTATAGAGTCGGAAATTCATTGAAAATGCTATGATTTTAACGTACACTCGTTACATTGAAAAATTTCCCTTTTTGCAGCCTTGTTAATCACCATGCCCTGTGTTATTTTTACGGAACATCGTGATTAAGGGCATTGGGTTTAGCACCGGTAGTTGGCAACACTGATATATCTTCACCATGTTAATTTTTTATCCTTGCTCCTCGGAGTAATTTTTATGCTAGAGCTAAGCTGATTGCTGTAGTATCAAGATAATTAGTAGCCCAAGTGCACACTTTGGCTAAATAAAGCCTGATATAATGAAAAGTATTTTTTAGTAATTTTTTAAATTTACATGCATTTTTCTAAAATATAAAAAAATACTTTTCTTTAAATCAGGCTTTATTTAGCCAAATTGTGCACTTGGGCCACTAATTATCTTGATATTCTTGATATTACAGCAATCAGCTTAGCTCTAGCATAAAAATTACTCCGAGGAGCAAGAAAAAAAATTCTCATGGTGAAGATACGTCAGTGTTGCCAACTACTGGTGCTACACCCAATGCCCTTAAAGGCTACAAAGGGAAATTTTCTAAGACGACGATTTAACAAATCAATAACAATTTTCCTGCAAATGTTATGAGAACTTTTGAACTTTTGAAAATATAATTTACAAAATATAAGAAATATTACAAGAAGTTATTAGACGTATTAAATTCATTTAAGTTAACTGAAAGATGAATAAGAATGAATGAGAGAAGTTAAAATAGTCATAATGAGATGTGTTAAAGTTAATGTTTTTAACTACTAATTTTAACTTTGTAAATTATATAAACTTTATATATAAGTATTAGGGCTGTTAAATCGATCTCGAGATTCGAGTCGGATGGAGCCAAAAACGAGCTTTTTGACATTCGATCTGAAATCGAGATTCGAACCAAATCCGAGCTTTTCGAGTATTGGGCCATTGCTTGAATTGTTAATTTATTTTTACTATGTAAATTCAGAAAAAATATATTTTATATACCTAATTACCATTAATATCATTATACAATATAAGTACTGCACATGCAATGTTATTTTTACTTAATGGAAGTTTTAGTTGAATATTCTCTTATACTTATACGTTATTTAACTTGTGTTGTGGGGTTGTTGACCTAGTAAAAATACTACCTGGAAGGTCCGACACCGATGTACAGACACGCAGGGAGGAAGTAGCAGTATTTAAGATTGACTGACTTTTAAAATTGTAAATAAAGAGCTTTGTTTTAAAATTTTTATTGAATGCAAAAATAAACGCGCCCCTTAATTTTCTGCCAATGTTAAGTTCTTTCTTGGAAATCCTTTATCACACTGATGCGATTGCACATGCAAGGACACAAGCAGGTAAAATGGTCAAAAAGTTTAGCATTAGAATGAGGTATTTATTAATTATATAATTATGTTTTTTTATCTCGACTATTTCTTAAAACTTCTTCACACGACTTAGTTATAACAATACTGTGTTTAACTTTGAATGCTTCAATGTTTATGCTAATAGCAGATCTATATAATATAGCATCGCTAATAAAATATTGGAAAAAAATAAAATAAAAAATTTAAGAATAAAATTGCTTGACTATTAGGTAGGCGTTATTTAGAGGGTTTAATATAGCTAATTGAATTGACAATTCATAACTTAAGGTCCTCAATTAAACAGAAAAAAATCTTGTTTTTCTGCTGTGTTTTTTTTTCTACTAAATTATAGCACACACAAATTGAAAGAGAAGGAAAAATTAATTTAAAAACATTTCTCCTTGGTATGTTATGATTAATTTGCGTATTAATGGATTCTATCAAGATTATTGCACAGTTATCTATAAAGCAAAAAATAATATTTTCGAGCTTTGACTCGATTATGAACCATATCAAGATTTAGCTCGATTTTTGAGCTTGGCTTGATTTTCAAACTTGGTTCGATTTTCGAGCCTGGCTCGATTTTCGAGCTTAGGCTTAAAATATCGGGTTTCGAGCCAACTCGAGCTTTTTTTTTTCGAGATCGAGCTGAAAATTTTTCAACTTTTCTACAGCCCTAATAAGTATGTAATTATATTTTTTATATATGGCTTCAGTCCACGCAGTAAGAATCGTAAATGAAGTTTATTTTAACATTTATAATTGGTTTGAAAAAGCAGGCATATAAATATATAATATTAGTGTATATATGTAAGACTCTTTTCTTACGTATTTAATTAATTTATCTGTTCCTAAAGGTGGAGGAAAATTCTTAACTGAGACTCGTAAATACTGCTAATACTTAGAGTTTATTGTCTATTTACTACAGGTGTATGCGGCGGCCTGCGTGGCCGCCGCGCAAGACGCTCACGCGCCCGCGGCTAGCACCCGAGTGATCAAGTAACGTCATCCGGTTCTCTCGCCTTATGCACAAAGTGCTGACATGTGGTTCTCATGCCGTGTACAATACGGATCATGGAAATTATCAACCTGCACGTACTATCTGCTGGGAAGGGAACCTTACAGGCACCCCCCCCTAAACTTCGTCACTCCTGGGACGACACAAGTTGAATATTTATTGAAGCAGATAGTTTGAATGGGGTGCATTTAAATTAAACCACAATTCATTGATGACTAAACAAAATTTAAATATTATTATGAAATTATTACTTGATCATTCAAGGCATATTTAAAAAAATCCCAATACAATATAAAAATTATTTCTTCGTTGCGTGTTGCGATGACGGTGTTCTTGGTCTCTTGATCCGACATCTCCTGAAACATGAAAACAAAAAGGCGGTATCTTGGCTTGACCCAATAACAAACAAAAATTACTGTATTATACTTTTTGTGTGGCGATATAAAATATATGATATAATGATGTAATAAAATGTGAGCAAAATGCTTGTAGGTTATTTTCCTTTTCTTTCTTTTTCATTTTTTTTTTTAATTACTTTTTGTATATGAGAATACAATATTTTGGCCATTAATTTGATTTTAAACCAACTGAATATTTTTATGTATTATAATATTAGAGCTGTTATTATTTCAAAACAATTTGCTTTTCATAAAATTTATCGATACATTAATTATTATGGTGTATAAAATTATGCTATAATATATATATTGACTTTAACTTTACCAAAACAGTTCTGACTTTATCAATTAGTTAATTTAGTATTTTGCACTGGCCGTTGATATTACTCATTGCACAAATATTAAAAATTGAATAATATTGATTTAAAAAATTTTATTGACATCATCATATATTAGTTTTTCCTGTGTTTCCTGTTGAAGGGCTTACTGTTTCTGTCTAAAGCTTGTTCCTTTGACCTTATCATATTACTTACAAACTTGTCATGATATACATTATATAAAATTGCGTGTTATGCAATATGAACATACTGATGATTCCAGTTTCCGTCTGGACTTTGGCTTAGAAATATAAGAACTCTAGCATTTTAATTACAGTATGTTGAACATTATTAATTTGGGTATATCATTTTATGTGGGTAATACATGGCATGGCAAACTGAATATTGTTGCAATAATTCGCACCTAAACTTTTTACTTAAAAACTGTGCAGACTTACTGTTGCATGTATAGGGGAATATAAATAACAGATTTATTATTGTTATATCTCCTTGCATTATAGATTATATGATCCTTTAGTTTACATTTTCAATAACTGTGATCTTAAAAAAAAATACTTATAATATTTATGACATATTTTGCATATTAAGTATTGAATTTTTTTTGTAGAAAATTAAAATTTAAATTAATGCACATAAATTTATATGAAATTAATTATTTATATGAATGTAACTGTACACTTTTTTATAATATTCTATGATTAAATACCATATTCTGCGAATTTTCCCTTTGCGATTAAATGCAAGTTAATTGATTATGTATTAATTATTTTATGTTGAAATTAGTTTTTAGTAAAAGTACAGTGCTGTTAAAGAAAAGCTGAAAAAGAGCGTTATTTATTTTATGTTATGCATCTAGCACTATAGTACTGCTTATACATGTTGAATGCTTGGCTTACTGGATGGCAAGTTACTCTTTTTTATCTATAGTATGTTGAAAGCTGATCTACGCTCGCTGCTTGCAGACAGTGAGTTAATGTTACACACTCTTTCCCAAGTTCATTTACACTCTGCAACTTTTTTGTAGGTACAAATTATATTTAATATTTCTTTAAAATTCAGTTTGTATTTTATAATTAGCCCATATCATCTTGAATTGTGATTGATTTTTGTAATATGATTTGATAATAATTGATTTATGCAGTAAGACTTTTATTGGCTGAATTGATTGATTGTAAATTTAATTTTGAACTGACTGATCGTTTACATGAATTGCTCTGAGTTTCGTTTAACAGATCTTTTTATTGTTGTGACATTATTTTTTTATAGCTAGACATTTTCTTTATTTAATTGCTTCATTTTATAAACAGACTGCAAGATGAAACTTATAAATTTATAATTGATCAAGTTTGATGCGTTTTTGTGACTTTTCTTCTGCTTAAATAAGTCTATTATTCACTCTTGAGTAGCTTATTATATGGCCTGTGATTAGCATACTTGTATTTATTTACTATTCATTACAGTCACTTTACTGAAAATTGGGGCACATAGAGGGAGTGAGGATTGGTTTTTATTTAAGGACTCAGATATTTCACGAATTACAGCATCGCTCGTTGTACTATCAGAGCGACGGGCGTCCACTTGTATAGCTGTGACTGCGACGTACTCATTATTGCATTTTTATTATTAATAATATATTTAATTTATTATTGCCTATCAACCTGCAACATAGACTCTGGCTAGTGCAGTGCGATACTAAAAATAGTTCTCGTATATTATAGTTAGAGATTTTACGTTAATTGAGTTAATTTCAGCCTTGGATTTTTGTTAACCTTTTAAAACAAAATCACTGAAAAATTATCGCTAGTTTTTTTTTTATAGGGGATCAATATATTTCTATATAATATATCACATTTAAAAGAAGTTAATAATGAGAAAAAACGGTTTTAAACTCTTGAGGAGGCATTCACAAAGCCTTAAGGCCACATTTAGGGCTCGATAATCTAAGACAAGAAATTTTGTGTCTATAAAGCATGCCTAAAATCAGGCTTTAAATAATCAAGCCCTAAATGTGGCCTTAGGGCTTTGTAAATGTCCCTTTTGATGTTTTATAATTTAATAGTTTTATACATTATGCTTCTGTAATTCCAATATACTATGAACAATGAACGACAGATCAACAAAGTCAAGCCTAGTTGAAAAATTACGTTTTCAACTCATCCTTTACACGTCTAAACCTAATCCTTTTACCTCTAAAACACATTTTATTTCCTCTTCACTAAAAGTGAGGATGAAATGAAGACAATATGTCTTAATTTTAAGTTAAATAAAAAGAAGAAGAAAAACGTATTTTTTTTTTTTTTATTTGACCTTAAGTTGTACAGTAGTGTCCAGAAAAGGCAGAGCCTTATATTTCTAGCTCACAATACATTAATCTCTTGTCAAAATATAATATTTTTTTTTACAAAAAATTATTTAATATTTTAAATTTATCGTAGAAATGGTTTTTATAAATATAGATATATTTTTTTAATTCTCAATAGTTAAAATTAATTTAAACCAATAATACAAGTTACATGATAACAATTTTTTAACCATTCCCTACAATTCTAAATACAATTTGAAATTATTTCCACATATAGCTGAGACAAATTGAAAAACAAAAAAACAAGACACAAAATAAACATATTCGATGTTCATATCTGAAACAGAAGATAAACCCAACTGCATAGACAAGGCCCAACCCCATACCAGACCCGGACCCCATCCATGCAATCAGGTGTTTGATTTTAGTATTTTGTACTTTGCCAAAACATAATAGAAATAACCCCTGTATTTTAAGATAGTAATTAAATCATTGAATAAAGCTAAGAGAAGATGTTCATATATAGAAAGTAAGTTACTATTATTATTTATCAAATATTTAATTTTAATATAAGAAAGAGTAAAGGATATATTATAAAGAATTAATATTGTTATATTAAGTAGTTGCTTATACAATTTATGATCAACATTTTTTTCCCGTTTTTAATATTATTTTTAAACAGTTGAATTTTTATATTAAAAACAACAGTTAAATTTTATTTGAATTAATTAACTGCAATTTAACCATTATTTCCCTTTAAATTTCAGAAAATGAGTAATGTGTGAATATTTATATTGTAAATTTAACATAATACCTGAAAAAGAAGAAAAAAAAAATATTAGTTGCAAAGAAGAGTTTTATTATGTATTATCTAGGAACCATCTTTTTAATTCAATTTTAACTTTAGCTTTCGTATCAAAATGTTTAAGGGATGGCGGTAGAGCATTCCAGAGTCTTGGCAAAATATAATTACTGGTCCTCTCTCCAAATCTATTTAAGCTTCTAGGGGCTATGAGTGGATTATTACCAGCAATTCTAGTCTCATATATATGAACTCTGGGGAGGCCATGCGACTCATCAAAATATCTTTCTACTAATAGTAGGTACTCAGAATTTTTCTTTAAAGGCAATACACCCCAATATTTAAATATGTTATCATTTGAGTTAAATTTTACCCCCTTTTTCATATTTTTTAGTATTCCTTTTTGCATTTTAGCGAGTGCAGTAAATGCCCCAGAAGGAACAAAACCCCATGACGTTAAACCATAATTTAAATGAGAATGAACTAATGAAAAATAAACAGATCTTAGGGTCTTTTCATCAACATATTTTTTAATTGCAATAATTTGAGAGAGTGCCGATCTTAGTTTTTTAATTAGATTATTTACATGAGCATCCCATTTAAAATCTTGATCTATAATGACCCCCAAATATTTATGTTGGTATACTTCTTGAAGAACATTACACATACAACCCAGCTGAAAGTTATGTAAACATTCATTAGTGTGAGCTTTCAAAGTTGATAATTCTCCAGCCTTTAAAGATTTATTAAATATATGCATAGCTTTGATCTTTTGTAGATTAAGCACTAATCCTCTATCATGTGTGAATTCAGAACGTAAGTCTATATTGCATTGCATTATGTTCTGTGCTACTTCAAAATTAAGGTGAGAGCAAATAACAAGTAAATCATCGGCAAACATATAAACTTTACAGTTTTTTAACAAAGAAAAATTTTTATTTACATATATTAGGAAAAATTTAGGTGCCAATATTGATCCTTGTGCTTAGCCAATGTATATATTTTTAATATTACTAGTTTCATCATTAACTTTAACAGTAATTTTTCTCTCCATTATTGGAGAGAAAAATTATCTCGTCTTTCTCTCTCTCTAAAATGGTGTAAAATGAGAGGAAATAAGACGAAAGGAGAGTTTACCCGAGTTGAAAAAAACTTTATATTTTCTTCGCTATTAAGTTCTTCTCTCGTCTTTTTTCCTCTTATTTTGCACCATTTTAGTGTGAAAAAAGAGATAAAAAAGACAAGATTACGTCTCTTTTCCTCTTTATGAACACAAAATGTTAAAAATATTGTCTTCATTTCATCCTCACTTTGAGCGAAGAGGAAATAAGATGTGTTTTAGAGGTAAAAAGATTAGGTTTAGACGTGTAAAGGATGAATTGAAGACGTAATCTTTGAACTAGGGTAACCTCTATTGACAAACATTGCAGTAGTGTTACATTTTGACTGAAATTTTCCTTCCAGAAAATCCATTGATGAAGATAACATACAAATTATAAATAACATTTTCATAAAGTTTGTGTTCTTCGAACTTAATTTACATAAATATAAAATATAAAGTGAATCTTCTACATACTCTAACTGTGTCACCAATCTTAAACTTCGCTGGCTTTGTAGGTACAACATCTAATTTATATACATTTGAAAGTAAACGCTGTTCAATTTTCTTCGTTACTTGAGCTGGTTTGAGTGAAATAGTGCTATGAACAGTGTGGTTGTAGTTATAAATTAGTTTTGGTAGTAAAGCAAGCCATTTATACGAACCCTGCCTACTAAATTCCTTCCACATCTTATTTTTCAAAGTTCTATTAAAACGTTCACATACAAATGCCTTCATGGTACTAAAAGTACTATAATGGTTAATATTATATTGCTTCATGAGAGCTGCAAACGTAGTTATAAAACTCTTTTCCCGCATCACTATGGCAATTTTTAGGTACGCGTCCTTGTTTCAGCACACTCTCCATTGCAGCAGACACTTCTTTTGCTGTCTTTTTCTTAACAAGAACAGCCCAAGAATATTTTGAAAATATGCAAATTATAGTTAGAATGTAGTTGTAGCCATTGTTGACTCTTGAAAACTTATTCATCTCCACAAGGTCAATTTGCCAGGTATCGTCTATTCCTTTCATCACAAGCTTTCTTCTTTTGTAGTGGACGCGTGCAGGTTTATGCAGTTCATTTACAATGATATCCTTAATTTTTTTTTCCTCCATTCTTTTTTTTTTTTTTTTTTAATTCTAGTTCTCCTTGACGGTTAGCATGTCCTTTATGTCTTCAGACTTCACAGCAATTGAAGTTTCTGAATTGTGGGTACCATATTTATAATCCAATGAAATGGCAGAAAGGTTTCCTATTTCACCGTATAATAAATCATTAACTGTCTTTCTAAATTCAGCCAATGAAGATTGTTCTTTTTCCACAATGCTTCTTAACGTTTTTTGTTCGTCTTCCAGCTTGCTGCACTTCGAATCAACATAATTTTTGTTGGTTGCATCTTTATCATGAACAGGAGGAGTAACATTAACAAGTCTACGATATTTTACATTAATATAATCTTCGCTAACCAACAGAACATTTTCCTCCAAGCCTAGTCTTTTTTGAGCATGGACTGACATGCGTCCAAACCTGTCAACGTTCATGTTTCTAATGTAAAGCCTCTACGTCACCACTTTATTTTATTCTATTATAGAAGCTTCTCTCAATTCCTCAATGATGGCTAGTACCTCATTTTCGTGATTATTATTGCCAGCTGCCTGAGATGCTATTAACAAGCGTAGTCTGTCAACGAGCTCATTTGGGTCATCCCAGTATTCGTACTTTGGTTTAAATGCATTCATTCCCTGACCTGTAGCACCCCTTTTAAATAAATTCATTATGACTCTTTTATATTTCATTCCTTTATTTGAATTTATTTGCCTAGAGGACTCGTAACCCTGTTTATACGCACTTGTAATCGTAAGTAAATTTTTATATGTTTCTAAATCTGCATCATTATATACTTTTTTATCAGGATCTTTTAAAAACAGCAATTCAAACAAGCCAGGTGTTCCTGTATATTTCTTGTCTTTAACATATATGCTGTCATCAGCTATAGTGACACGCGTATCACCAAGAAGCCAATGATTTCCATCAGAACGTATACCATAAACTTTATCTAGGTCCTTGTCATTTTCTCTTTTAAGATGTAGTAAAACATATTTTTGTGCTATACCGCCAAGAGCTCTTGCTCTTCGCTTTGCTTCATATTGTCCTTTTGGTGTATCATAAACATTTTGAGCTGCAGGTATGTCAATTTGCTTTGGTGAGTCTTCATTTTCGTTTTTTTCAAATTCACTTTTCTTATTAAGTGATGTTTTCTTAACAATATCCTCTTTAATTTTGATTATTTTTGCTAAAGGTTCCAAGATTGGTTTAAATGTTTTGTTAAGTTCCTCTTCTTCGTTTGCCTTGCTCATCTTCAATTTGTTATATTTTTTTCTAATAGCCATGCTGCTGTTTATTATATCTTTTGTCACAGCTTCAGTTTTTTCTAATGTTCTCTTCATATTGAATGGGTGCTAAATTGATTGTAATTATTAATATGGCGTTCAATATATAGTTATATGCCGTTCTTAACCGTTCAACTACTGTTTTAGAGCGTTTAGTAGCCGTTCAACAGCCGTTCCTAAACCGTTCTTGAACCGTTCAAAATGCCTGTTGACTACTAGAAGTCGTGTGATGGAATGAGAAATTTACATCACTGGAGAGGCATTTATACAACATATTCGTCAAAACCTCTCCTGAAACGTCCATTTTTTAAATCGCACTCTTTGTCTATGGTAATAAAACTAAAGTTATTAGACCAACACATTTTACAAATGTCCTTAAACTCTTCAAATGTTATATCTGGCGCAACGTGGTCTTGATAACAATGTTTCAGGTTAGTTTCATCTTGTTTAAATAAAATTATTAGGTTTGCATTATCTCTTATCAAATGCTTTGGAACTTTTGCGTACGTTTGACACAGGTAGAAGGAGTCAATGCACCGATGGCGTCCCATGCTAAAATAGTTCTTCATATTCTCTTGTTTGTCACATATAACATCATCAAAAATAAACACTGAGTTTTCCTTGGCCTCATTTGGTGAAATAACTTCATTTGTTGAAGAGAATGTTTCATATGTTATTTCTGGTATATTCTTCATGATATCAGCAAGTTGTACGTACTTTGGCTGGTACAAAGATTTACTATATGCATAAAGGTTTTCAAATTTTAGTCCATTTTCATTTGTAAGAAGGCAACACATCATATTTGTCTTTCCTGAAGCTGAAGGACCGCAAATTAAAGCCCTTTTACTGTCTGGAAGCAGAGGTACATGTTTTTTTCTTACTACTGGCTTTGCAGAACCATCAATATTTTTTATAGGTAGCCTTACATGTTGCTTAATTAGCTTCATTATGAAAACTGAGCATAATATTACATTAGCACTTAATAAATACATACACTTTTTCCTAAGGAGCAAAGAAAAAATATTTTTGGGAGGGTCAGTGATTCGAACCAGTTAACTACATCACTGTCGCTCCTCAGACGTGGATGCAATCGTGTTAACTCGTTCGACCATGACTTCTCCCGAGAAACGTATGAAATTAATATAAATATGTTGTGCTGGCAATAGAAGCATCATAATGAAGTCAAGAATTGTTGGAGGTGGTTGGATAACAGACGCTCTGAGTAAAACACCAGCTGAGTTGCATATACCAGGATATCAATTTTGTGGCCCAAATACAAAGCTTGCTGAACGCATTTCAAAGGGAGAAAAAGGCATTAATCCACTTGACAGTGCCTGCCGTGAGCACGACTTGTTTTATTCAAGAACAAAGGATACTTCAGAAAGACATAAGGCAGACAAAATTCTTGAGGACAAGGCTTGGAAACGTTTTAAATCAACTGACGCATCAGTAGGTGAAAAATTAGCTTCAATGCTTGTTACAGGAGCAATGAAGGCAAAAATTAAAACTGGAGGAGCACTTCGGCACGTTAAGAAGACAGACAATTTCAAGACGAACTTGTGCTGTGTTAAAAAAGCTGTTAGATCACCTGGTGTTAAAGACTTGAAAGCTGCCACAAAGATTGCTCTCAAAGAGGCCCGAAAAAGAATTAAAAAGAAAACTTCAAAGCAGAATACACCAAGAATAATTCCAGTGCCCAAGACTGGTGGTGTGCTACCTTTTCTCGTACCCCTGATGGCTGCACTTTCAGCTACCGGCGCACTGGCAGGAGGAGCTTCAGCTGTTGTCAGAGCTGTTAATGAAGCAAACGCTGCTAGAAAGTCATTGGATGAAATGAAGAGACATAACGGAACCATGGAAGCAGTAGCATTGGGGAAAAACTCACGAAAAAACGGGTCTGGGTTTTACCTGCAGCCCTACAAGAATGGTTATGGCTTAGTTATAAAATCAAAAAACTAATGTGTGTGCTGCCAGACAAACCTCTATCAGATATTGAATTAAAACATGCTGTTAAATAACTTAAAATAAAGAATTTTAGAAATGTCTTTATGAGAGACAATTTACCACTTAAACCTTGGTGCCAAGAATGTGGAAAAATAAATTTAGATGGCAGCACTGGCCCTGGAACTCATTGGATTGTGTACCGTAAAGTTTTAAGTAATGTTTACTACTTTGATTCATTTGGCAATTTACTGCCCAGTTCAGAGTTTCTCAATTACATGAAAAATTGTAATGTATATTATAATAGAAAAAGCTACCAAACATATGATTCTGTAATTTGTGGACATTTATGTCTTCTTTATTTATGTACAAATAACGAATAAATGAAAATATTACTGCAGTCATGTCTCTTACTTTGACGTTGTCACAACCTTCAAATGTTCTCTCTGCTGATTTCTTTCCACCAATAATACTCGATGAAAATGTAAAATATGAAATTGGGCTTCTCAGTTTTGATAGCTACAACACAATTTCTAATGTTGATGATTCTAATAATAAAATTCATTTAAGTTCTGGAGATATTATAACAATTCCTCCTGGAAATTATGAAATAAATGACATTGCTCTTTACGTAGAGAAAAATTTTAGTGAATTTGGAGAAATATTTCTAATTCAAGCAAACAATAATACATTAACATTATCAGTGAAATCTTCAGTAGATATTGACTTTACTCAGAAAGATTCTATTGGCTCTCTCCTTGGCTTCAATAAAAGAGTTTTAGAGCAAGGAGTAACTCATGCTGCAGATAGAATGGTTGATATAATGAAAGTGCACACAATTGATATAACAAGTAATATATCACGAGGAGCGTATGTAAATGGTAAACCCTCACATTCATTACATAGGTTTTCACCGAAAGCTGGCCCTGGTTTCAAAATAAGAGAGAAACCAAATGATGTTATATACCTTCCAATAGATGGCACTATAATTGAAAATATAACTCTTAAAATATGTGACCAAGATGGAAATCTTGTCAATTTCAGAGAAGAGCGCATAACTATAAGACTGCACTTAAAAAAAGCTTAACATGGGTCTACGTTTTCATAATACATATAATAAAGAAATGCCGCGAGCTTCAAGCATTTCATCTCCAGCAAGCAAGAGGTTAACAACTCAAAACTTACTCTTCCTACAACAGATCGGTCTACGTCTGAAGAACAACCATGGATGTCTTAAACCTTGATGCTAACTTGGAGTTTGACACAAAAATAACTAGCTATGAATATCATAATCATGAAGCATATGCTGGTACAAAGAACGATAATAACGATGAAATTAGAATTGAAGTAAAAGACCTTGACTTGTACACGCATCCTTGCAAAAGCTATTTATACCTTGAAGGCAAAGTTTTAAAAACAGACAAAACTCCTCCTACTCATACCAAGCTTGTAAATAATGCTTATGCTCATATGTTTTCTGAGATTAGATACCTAATAAATGGAGTTAAAGTAGACAAAGTTAGAAATGTAGGTTATACTAGCACCATCAAAGGTTTGGCCTTGTTTACACCCAGCAAAGTAAATCGTTTATCTAATGCAGGTTGGTCTATTAAGCCTACTTCAACTTTGCTAAATACTGATGGATCTTTTAATGCTTTGGTACCACTCAATACTTTGCTTGGTGTGTTTGAAGACCATACAAAACTATTGATAAATTGTAAACAAGAACTTGTCTTATTTCGGGCACAAAATGATTTGAATTGTATAATTTCTCAAGAAGTTGGGGAGGGGGAGGCAGCTGTCGTTGAAAATTTTGTGATAAAAATTTCAAAGTTAGCATAGCGGGTTCCTCATGTACAAGTAGATGATGAAACAAAGTTGAATTTACTCTCGTTTCTCAAGGCTGACAAGTCTCTTTTAATTGGATTTCGAAGTTGGTACTCCGCAGAAAATCCCATGTTCTCAACATTAAATAAGCTTGAATGGCAACTTCAAATAACATCAAGTTTAGAGAGACCTAGGCATGTTATTGTAGCTTTACAAACCCAAAAGAGGAATTCATGAACCGCTGATGTTAATAAATTTGATCATTGTAGGTTAAGAAATGTAAAATTATATTTAAACGGAAAGAATTATCCATATGATAACTTGCATTTGAACGTAACTAAAAATCAGTGTGCCATATTATATGAAATGTATGCCAACTTTCAAGAATCTTACCATGGAACAGAACCCAGACCATTACTTAATTATGAACATTTCTTAAAGCAGGCTCCACTGGTTATTATTGACTGTTCAAAACAAAATGAAACTGTAAAAAGTGGTACGGTTGATGTACGTCTTGAGTTTGAAGCTGAAGAGGACTTTCCACCTGGAACTACCGCATTTTGTGTAATAATGCATGACCGCATTGTAGAATACAGTCCTTTGACTGGCGTAGTACGTAAACATGTATAAATATAAGAAAAATATTGTCTGATGCCACTTCTTAGAAAAAATTTAACATGGCAACAGCTGTAATCGACTTCTGCTTAACCTCTGAAGAAAACTCACTGCTGCCAGGAAGAATCGACAGCATCAAAGAGCTTTCTGTAGTGGATGTGAGCGCCCAAGCAAGTCAACAATGGAGATTTATGTCACCAGACTCTGATGTGTCATACAGTCCACTTTCAACAAGCTACGATGTTAAATGTACACATATGGGTAGAGAAGTTCCATATAAATATTTGCAAGACATTATAAATAACAAATCTTCAAGATACAAAATATTGTATACATATGGAGATGAAAAAGTAGAGAGGTTAAAGTCTTTACTTAAAAGATCCACCATCTACGACTTACAAGTGCTATTTGATATTGACATCAACATGCTTTCAAAGACTAAAGGTACTGAATGTCTGTACCACCATCAGATGAATGCTGGACATGTGTGTCCACATTTGAAAGCACGTCAGCTAGCAAAATGGTGTTACGAAAATTGGAATAAAATTAATATGCTGGATACTTCTGTTCGACTACAAACATTCAAGGACTGGCATCATGAATCTTTGCCCAAGCTTGACTTGGCTACCTGTGGTTTTGTGCATATCCCTTCTTCAAAATATAAAAATTTAACTGAATGTATGTTTTGTGGCTTACAAATATTCAACTGGATGGAAAATGACAGTCCAGTTAGTAAGCACAGAACTTTAAATAAGTACTGTTTACTATTTAACTTTGCTATACATGAGGGAATTGATGTTGTTGATACCTCAAACTAGACATTTTAATGTTTTTATTAATATAAAATATTTTACACTTAATTTTCTTTGTATGTGCTTTAATGTTTCTTTTACTGAATAAAAATATTCTCTTTGCAAATAAAAAACCTTGTTATAATTTTAAATATAATTTTTCCATATGCTTATTATATGTTTCATGTGATATAAAATTAAAATAAGAAGACAGAATATATTTAAATGAAAATAATTTTATTATTAAATTTATTACATGGCAATGAATTCGATGTCAAAACATCTGCCTAACATTCCTTTGAACATAAGCATTACAGTAGGGGCACTGGCATTGTATTCATCAATGTTTTCAGCTGCAAATTCTGTGCCATCAAGCCTACTTGGTAGGAAATATTTACACATATTGCCATTTATATTTAAGGTGGCGATCATAGTTTCTCCGTAGCCAAATTGGGAAGGTTTGGTCTCCAACTTGACGATGGGGAAAGGGACGTTGGCTTCCAGCTCCTTCAGTGATTTAGTAGAGTTGAGGTGTCCAAGCTGCTGCAGCTTTGTGAGAAATGAGGACTGAAACATAAAAACAATATATTATAATATTTAGCTTTATGTTATACTCTAAATAATTTTTTCAAGTAGTTCATAATGTTTACTTACCGGCGGTGACATTATGTACTGTAGTATTTAGATTGAAGAGCAGAGAGTGCAGATGAAGTGAACAGAGCAAAGACTGAAGACTGTATGTGGATCTGCCACATAAACGTGGCAGTATTTATACCAAAAATTTGGCTGAATCAGCTACAAACTTAAAGAAATAAACAAACGCATAAGGTTCATTTTCATATACCTTAAGAATTTTTGGTCACGTGACTTTTAAAAAAAATGACTTGGTGATATTCGCTGGGTTGTGACGTCAATATATATATATATATATATATATATGTATATATATATATATATATAGAAAAATAATTTCAATATCGATCGGATGATTAAAAAAAAATAAATTTATCAATAAATCAATAATCAATTTATTGATTATCGATCGATAGATTTATTGGAACCAATACCAATTCAATCGATCATGAACACCCCCCCCCCTCCCCCCATCAATGCATTGATGATCGAGTGACAGCTCATGACGTCACATCCTGTGACGTCACAGGACGTGACGTCAGAGATCCCCTGATCCCCATATGCAGAAGTAACCCCACCTTACTACTGACACGGTCAAGCGCACTGCGCCACACCTCCCATTTATTTTAATTTTAAGGTTACCTTTCTTATTGATTCCCCTTGAAAAGTTTTCAAATTAGTTTAGAAATCAAGCAGCATTGAAAAACCTGCAAAACGTTGTGACCCCGAGACGATGGGAAAGCTACGTTACAAAAATATCAGAGAAAAAGTTGAGATAAACTTTATTAAAAAATAATTTAGTTTTAAACATTGGCAATATTTTCCTGATTTTAAAATGGAGGTCATATATCAAGCAACGCTATATGTTTAGTTTGTTATTGGATGGGTGAGCAGCTTGACAAAAATCACACTTCTAAATCGTTGCACTTTATTGGACTCCCATAGTTGAAAAATTACGTCTTCATCTCATCTTTTAAATGTCTAAGCCAAATCTGTTTACCTCTAAAACAAATCTTATTTCCCCTTCGCTCAAAGTGAGGATGAAATAAAAACAATATTTCTAACATTTTAAGTTCAAGAAGAGGAATAAATAACGTAATTTCATCTTTTTCATCTCTTTCTTCTCTAAAATGGTGCAAAATTAGGGGAGAAAAGACAAGAGGAGAGTTAAATAGTTAAGAAAAGATGAAATATATTTCAATTTGGACTATGTGGGTGGTTCCCCTGGCTTAGAAGTCTTTAAATTACAGAGGTAAATGCATGGAAGGATTTCAAATGAAGATTCGTCCAACTCAATATAAGTTTGTGAAACACATTACTAATTAAAATCATTATAAATATCATGGCTCATGGAATAAAACAAAAGAATATTTAAATGAAGAGAAAAAATTATTTTGTAAAAAAATTAACTTCATTAAAATTTACCAGAAAATTCATATTATTTTTTAGTGTTAATTATTAATTCGAGTTTTAAATGGAAATATATTTTTCAAAATTTAACATTACACAAGTGCCATTGTTGATTTTGCTGCTTGTATTTCGTTGATTTTTGACATCCTCCATGTTGTACTTACTTGTTAGAGTAATTTGATTTTTTTTTTTAATTTTAAATAACCGATTTCAATGTTCATATATAATATATATAAAATTGCAGTACCTAATAATGCTGCTAAGAAATTGCTTAATATAATCATACTTCCAGTATGGTTCAGGTTATTATATTTATATAAAAAAAACAATAATTAAAAATAAAATAATTTTAAAAGAATTTTTAAAATTAAAGTTAATATATTTTATAATTTTTTCAACAATTTAACAATATTTTATTATAAAAATAATCACAATAAATTATTTTTTTTTTATTTTAATATTTTTTAAAATTATAATTATATTTAATAAAATTTTATAATGTTTGTAACCGGTATTACGTTAATTATACAGTATATAAAAAATATTGAAAATATATTCTTTTGTCAGAGGCTATGAATTATTAACATCTCAAAATTAGATTGCAACTCCCTAATAAGGAGCAAGATATTGTTACGTGTCGGTTTAGTTAAACATAATAGTAATTTATTAAGTAACGCCGCATCAGCATGGCATTGCAATGGCATGCAGGTATTGCTGACACTTCACGTTTGGGAGTTATATAAGCTGCCTCGTGACTTGGTCACTGGGTTCTCTGAAAGTATACAAATACTTCTAATTATTGTACTCCTTGCGGCCGGCCCTGCCGGGCTCGGTCGCATGTATTACTATATTAATTAATTAAAGTGGATCCACAAAGTCATCGAGTCTGCATCCTTGTTCCCATCCACGGGAAGGTCCCGTTCAAGATACACACGGAGTGGTGCAACCAGCCGCTCCGTGACAATGTAACTAAAAATACTTTTAGTTGAAAAATTGAAAAATTTTTCAAAATTTCTTTCTGTTTCGTAAAAATAGAGAATGCATAATTTACAATAAATTAATTTAATGTACACTGGTCAATGATGTAAAACTCCCCAGTAATAATTTTTTGTCCTATCTCTAAATTTCAAATCTATTTGTATATTAAATTACTGGGTATAACGTATATTTTAGAGTGCACGCAAGAGTTAATTTATGTCCACGAAAGGTGGAAAAATTTTCAAAGCGGAAGTGGTTTTCTCGTGCCAACTTTCGGTGACATCTGCAGTGAAATTTGTGACCGGAAAATATAATAACTAATACATTCATATTAATTTAATATTCCCGCCGGAAGTGAGAAGCTTCTGGACTTCTTAGTCGTATTTCAGCGTTACAATTTCACACAAAGTTCAATATTTCTACGTCAATCCACTCTTTTAAGTTTCGAAACTGAATTACACACAGAAGAGCTGCAACCTTCACACTTCCGGCTACTTCCGGAAGGAATATCAAATAAATTTGATTGTAACCAAGTTTTACATCTAGCTGATTTTCTCTTAGAATTTGTAATATCTACGTGGGAGTTCTCTAATTTACTTCTAAGAATTATTAAATTTATTTTATTATCATATTTTTTTTTTAATTTAAAATTTTAATTAATTTACTTTATATTATTTTTTTATATTTTTATGACTAAAAATATTAATAATTATTTTATTATTTGGATAAAAATAATTATATATTTATGTTATAATTTATTTAAAACAAAATATTTTCGTTTCCTGTTATTCGTAAGAAACGAAAGCATTGCAAACCCCCTTTAATTAGGATAATTAATAATTGTTAATATGTATTTAATAACATAGTAAAAATCACCCAATTTTATCGAGGATATCTCAATTCAATTCAATTCAATTCAATTCATTTATTTAATCACTGGATGTACAAGTACAACATGGATTACGTCATTTTACAAAATATTACAAACAAACACTAAAACACTTTACAACAAACATAATATAATACTAACAGTTTATTAATAACCTGGCAAATATAATTAATATTAATTATTTATACAAAAATATTTAGAAAATCACACTAGACAATATATCTTCAGGCAACTTATTGCTAAAAAACATCTTTACAGAATAAAACTCTTTGTTAATAAGTATTTGTTTTAATTTTTCTTTAAATAAATTAATATTTTCAACCTCTCTCAGACACGATGGTAAAAAGTCATAAATTTTAGATGTCTGATAAGCAAAACTTTTTTCCAAAAAACTTGAGTTATGCACTTCTAAAGCTATTTTTTCTTTATTTCTTGTATTATTTCTTGTATTTATTTCTTGTATTTATTTCTTTCACTGTAAAAAAATTCTTTGTATTTTTACAAAAAATAATAGGAAATAAAACGCCAAATTAAAAACGTGTATTTAAACTTAAAATTTTGTAATTGGATATTACAAATTTTAAATGTATAGTTACAAAACGAAAACATTTGTAAATAAACATTTATTTTTGTTTTTAACCAAATACAATTTTTTCGTTTTTTTACACGTTTATAATTTGGCGTTTAATTTCCAATTTTTTTATGTAATTTTACATATAAAATGTTGTTTAAAAGCTACATAAATTTTTGTTTTTTTATAATATTAAAAGTTATGTTACAATAAATTTTATTTATTGCTTTTCAAATGAAGTTAATGAAAACCGTTTATTAATTCTTTCAGGATCTACGTATAAAATATTTTTTAAATATTAATACGAGTATTGCTACTTAATAATAATTTTCAGAATCTACCAGGAAAAATCACTCTTACGTCCATCGAACAGTTGTCTTGAAACAGATTTCTCTTACTAAACGGCTCGCACTCAAATTCTAATGTTAAAGTAAATATTTTACAATTATTCCCGCTTCAAAAATAGTCAATCGGCTTGACATTGCACAGACAAAATTAAATATTTTATAACCATATATAACCAAGCAGCAGTTTTGAATCTCTCGGCGGAGAGGCAACATAATATTGCACTGTAGGTCATCAAATTAAAAAAACGTATATTTTATAAAACGGATATCATGATTTAAGTCAATTTTCTAAATAAAAAATACCTTAAGATGAGCATAATGGATGCATGGGCCTATTGCCCTTTTTAAATACTATTGTAAAAAGGATTAAAATTTGCACAAAAACTATCGACTCCCCGGAACAAACAAGCTATCATGATGCTTTCATCATTGCTTACAGAAAAACACATAAATCGATACAAGTTACTACTTAAAATATAGAATAACACTTACCGAAGAATTCGAGAACTAAACTTGGCGTCTTATGCTAATTATACACACCACAAATCATTAAATTACTAAGCTGTAGAACTACGTGTGTCATGGCGTCTCTTTGTGACGCTTACGACTGTCTAATACATGTAATAGTACTTAATATTTTGTAATTATAACAAACAAAAATGTATTTTTACATTTTTTTAAAGTAATATTACATTTATTTAGAGTAATTTTACGTTTTCTTATGTGTTTTTAAAAACATTTCCCGATGTAAAAATATTAAAGTAAATTTTTGTAACAATACATAAAATTTTGTAAGTTCATTATTTTAACGTTTTGCTCAGTGATTTTACGAAAAAATTAATAAATTTGCAATTTTTAATGAAAAAATTACAAAAACAATAAAAAGGTAAAATTACATGCCAAATTTTACGAAAAATTACAAATATTTTTTACAGTGTTAGTTCTTGTATTTCTTGTATTTCTTGTATATCTGAAACAAGGAGAGAAGATAAAATAATTTTACTTTGTAAAATATTGAAAAACATAAAAATATCGTTTTTTTAACAGGGCATTATATATCGTAATATATAAACATGGCACTGTTTTGGTGCCAATTATAAATTAATATATCCTCCCTAGTTGAAAAATTACGTCTCCAACACGTCTCAAATCTTGTTACCTCTAAAACATATCTTATTTCTTCTTCGCTCAAAGTGAGGATGAAATGAAGACAATATTTCTAACATTTTATGTTCAAGAACAGGAAAAAAATACATAATCTCGATCTTTTTCCTCTAAAATGGTGCAAAATAAGAGGAGAAAAGACGAGAGGAGAGCTTAATTGCGTAGATAAGATGAAATTTATTTCAACTCGGGCTAATAATAAATGTTAATTAATATCAGTTAAACATATTCTTAAACAGAATGAATTAAAAACAGTTGATTTTTTTATATAAATTTTTTTTCCTACTTTTCTTTCATAATTTTAAAAATAAAATGAATGATTTGTACTTAAAGACCTTATGAACCTTTTCACAGTTTTAGGTACACGGTTAGCTTTGCTTCAGTGTGATTCGGCTGCATAAATTTTTTTGTTTCAGTAGCACAATTATCAGAGATATTAGCCGATAAAAAGGAACCTGTGACGTCACTCACGCTCATTCAGCGGCGACAATATAGGGAAATACCTGCAAAAGATAGGTTCACTACAGCTTCAACCACGGCCACAATTCTACTTCTGGAATTTTGAAACTTTACCATGGCAGACTTGATAGTATTTGTCAAATTGACTGAAAGAATTTTTTGGTGGCATGTATACAGACTGAGTTATTGCGGTAGCAAGATAAGCCAAAAACTTAACTTTGTTTTCCTATACAACATTTTCGCTCCTCTTTCTACCGCAATAACTCGGTTTGTATGAGTGTCATAAAAAAAAAACCTTTCAGTCTATTTGAAAAGTACTATCAAGACTGCCCTGGTAAAGTTTCAAAATTCCAGTACTGAAATTGTGGCCGTGGTTGCAGTGGGAGTGAACCTATCTTTTGCAGGGATTTCCCTATATTGTCGCCACTGAATGAGCGTAAGTGACGTCACAGGTTCCTTTTCATCGGCTATTATCTCTGATATTTGTGCTGCTGAAACAAAAAAATTTATGCAGCCGAATCATACTGAAGCAAAGCTTATTATACCATACACTTAATATTGTGCAAAGGTTCATAAGGCCTTTAAGAAATATGAATTGCTGCAGTAATTCTGGATGTATGACGTCACATTCTAAGGTGTAATTGAAAATTGAAATGCTTGACCTTCTGAAGGATAAAGATGATGTTTAAGATTGCAAGAGGAGAGTGCTTTACTTTAGTAACATCAAATGGCATATAAACAGAATGTTAAACTTGTGGCCTTTATTTTATGTTTGTACCTTTGGAAATGTAAATATGAGATGTTTTGAGTACGCTTAGTTATCAGTTATCACCCTTTTTGTACAGTTAAATTGATTTGATGTTCCTCCAGGAAGTAGCCGGAAGTGTGAAGTTTGCAGCTCTTCTGTTTATAATTCAGTTTTGAAACGCTACAGAGTATTTTGAAGTAGAAGTAGTGACCTATGTGTGAAATTATAATGCTAAAATATGAATAAGAAAACCAGAAATCTTACACTTCCAGCTACTTCCGGAGGGAATGTCATGTAAATTTGACTGTAGGCAGCGAAAATAACGAAACATAAAAAGAAGTACTTAGAAAAAGGGGAAACTTCAATGATTAGTGAACAGCAGAGATTTTCTACATACCTGGTTTAATGTTTCCCTTAGGGTAGTGTGTGTGACTTTTTGAATTTCTTTCTATTACTTCACATGTAAACATTATAAAGTGACATTAAAATAATAAAATATTATTGTAACAATTTATATTCATTATCAAAGATTTAAACTACAATGAAAAATACTAGGGGAGATAATTTTTTGATTCTATTGCAAGAATAACTTGCATATCTATATATATATATTGTATATATATATATATATATATATATATATATACATATATATATATATATATATATATATATGTGAGTTATTATTAATATATTTACCTTGAATGAACTGGGCTGTCACCCTCGCTGATAGTTTAAAATTTTAACACGATACACTTAAAACACTTGCACACACAGAAACACGTGCACAGTTAAAATATAAAGTCACATTAGCACTTTCGGCAACTTTTACACTGTTACCATCATCAGATGTTATTTTGACACTAAACTCAACACTCCACGTAAACTGCTTGCTCGCTAACACCTCGTGGAGCGCCTAATAGAATTTTTTTTAATTTTGGTTTTAAATGGAAGACTACTTGAACTATTTTTAGAAAATACTGACTCAACTTTTTTTTCTGGCGCGCTCTTTACTTTAAATTTAAATAAGTACTGAAAAATTTCAACAGGATTATATTATTTAAATATTATTAAAAATATATATTTTAAAATTATTAGTAATTTAAATATTATTCATAAAAAATATTAAACATGTACATTTATTATTTTATTTAAAAGGCATTGTTTACTGATGGTATAAATTAAATAATTCGTTACATTTATTCAATTTGATCTAATTCAAAATCCCATGTCACCTATCATCCGGTCTTATCGCTATATATAATATACTAGTGGTGGGGTGTAAACTCGCCTACGCTCGTTTGGTTTCAAGTCTTTTAAATAATTTTGTCAATCATATGTTGCCATCTATATAAGTATTCAGAACGTGATATCATAACGGTATTTTAATGCAAATTGGACAACCTACATGAAAATTTTTTATTACAGAAATGAATTGAAGGTACCAAACTATGCTACTCTGATTTTTTTCATATTTTTTTGAAACCCAGAACTATTTTTAAATAATTATTAAATGTGCTGCCACGCCCCCTGGAGACTTCAATAGGCATCTCTGTCCTATCCTTTTTATTAACGATTCAGGGGTGCCAACTTAAATTACAGAACGTTCAATAATTTTTTTAAAATA
This sequence comes from Siphlonurus alternatus, assembly GCA_949825025.1. Taxonomy (NCBI): domain Eukaryota; kingdom Metazoa; phylum Arthropoda; class Insecta; order Ephemeroptera; family Siphlonuridae; genus Siphlonurus; species Siphlonurus alternatus. The sequence continues at coordinate 657,618 of OX463786.1, read as the reverse complement.
GTTGGAGTACTCATAAAAATCTAAAAAAATTCAGAGTAGAGGTGGAGCGTGGCGTTATGCATTGACCGGTTCTCGTTAGATCACTGACGTCAGGCTACTACCACTACCACTACCACTACTACTACTACTACTACTACTTAATACTTGGATGGGTGACCATTTCAAGTATAAAAATACGCCACTCCCTCCCTACAATAATTTCTTCTTGCTTTCCACCCAGTGCAGTGATTCACTTCCAAATCTCTCAGACCTATGTTGACAGTTATTTTAGTGCTTTAAATTAGCGAAGATGAACAGGCTCAGATAATGACTCAGACATAATTGTTAGGCCTCTACTATTTTATTATTATAAATATTTATTTTATTTTATTTAATAATTACTGTAAGGAGTTTGGGGACATTCGAATTAATTATTTTCTGAGCATCCGGTCGTGATCGCGCGAGCAAGGCAATGGGCTTACTCCGGACACTGCCCATCTTCAACATAAAGAGGTAACGATATATAATTAAACCTCGTAATGCTATGATGTACCGAACGCAAATTGCCCCTAAAAGTAGGCAACCACAACCTACATGCCCCTGAAAGTATGCAACCTACATTAATTACACCTTAATTTGATACCCCCCCCCCCTAGACCTAATTGGGAGATGATCCGAGCATTATTTACGAAAATATTCGTTTTATATAAAGTTATTATAAGTGTAAGACTTTTTTCTTACGTATTTAATTAAGTTATCTGTTCCTAAAGGTGGAGGATAATTCTTAATTGAGACTCGTAAATACTGCTAATACTTAAGAGTTTATTGTCTATTTACTACAGGTGTATGCGGTGGCCTGCGTGGCCGCCACGTAAGACGCTCACGCGCCCGCGGCTAGCACCCTAGTGATCATCCGGTTCTCTCGCCTTATGCACAAAGTGCTGACATGTGGTTCTCATGCCGTATACAATACGGATCATGGAAATTATCAACCTGCACGTACTATCTGCTGGGAAGGAAACCTTACAGCCCCCTCCCCTATAATTCGTCACTCCTGGGACGACACAAATTGAATATTTATTGAAGCAGATAGTTTGAATGGTGTGCATTTAAGTTAAACCACAATTTATTGATGACTTAACAAAATTTAAATATTATTATGAAATTATTACTTGATCATTCAAGGCATATTTAGAAAATCCCAAAACAATATAAAAATTATTTCTCCGTTGCGTGTTGCGATGACTGTGTTCTTGGTCTCTTGATCCGACATCTCCTGAAACATGAAAACAAAGAGGCGGTATCTTGGCTTGACCCAATAACAAAAAAATTACAATAATTTATTTTTTGTGTAGCGATTTAAAATATATGATATAATGATGTAATAAAATGTGAGCAAAATGCTTGTAGGTTATTTTCCTTTTGTTTTCTTTTTCATTTTTTTTTTTAATATTACTTTTTGTATATGAGAATACAATATTTTGGCCATTAATTTGATTTTAAACCAACTGAATATTTTTATGTATTATAATATTAGAGCTGTAATTATTTCAAAACAATTTGCTATTCATAAACTTTATGGATATATTAATTATTATGCTGTATATAAATGTGATATAATATTTTGGCTTTAACTTTACCAAACACTTCTGACTTTATCAATTCGTTACTTTAGTATATAGCATTGGCCGTTGATATTACTCATTGTACAAATAATTTAATTTGAATAATATGAATTTAATAATTATTATTGATATTATCATATATTTTTTCTCTTTAGTGTTTCCCTTTTAATTTGCTTACTGCTTCTGTCTGAAACTTGTTCCTTTGACCTTATCATATTACTTACAAACTTGTCATGATATGCATTATATAAAATTGCGTGTTATGCAATATGAACATACTGATGTTTCCAGTTTCCCTCTGGACTTTGGCTTAGAAATATAAGAAATCTAGCATTTTAATTACAGTATGTTGAACATTATTAATTTGAGTATATCATTTTATATGGGTAATACATGGCATGGCAAACTGAATATTGTTGCAAAAATTCGCACCTAAAATTTTTTACTTAAAAACTGTGCAGATTTCCTGTTGCTTGTATAGGTGAATATATAACAGATTTATTATTGTTATATCTGCTTGCATTATGGATTCTATGATCTTTTACTTTTTCAAGTTAAATAACTGCGATCTTAAAAAACAATCTTATGATATTTATGACATATTTTGCATATTAAGTGTTGAAGTTTTTTGTAGAAAATTAAAATTTAAACCAATGCACATAAATTTAATTGACTCGATCTTACATAAATAATTATTATGCAACACGTGATACAGGGCTGTATGTATGAAACGGCTTTGTAAAATACTTTCATTGATATTTATTTAATTCCTATTTTAATTTTTTAAATGGTTTGGTGACTTAAATTTCTTAGGATATTATTGATTTTTTTTATCTAATTTTGCAATACTGTAAAAAAAATTGATGAACTTTGGAATATTAGTATTTTGTATAAAATTATTTTTTATCGTTACGTATTTGAGTCAGACAAATTTTTTATTCAAATTTCTTAATTTATTTTGGTTATTTACAAGTAAGATTTGATTTTGTTGCAAAAATGTTGAAACCATTTAATTTTTACTATTCTTTTCCTCAGAAACATGATTTTGTAGCTTCATTTTATTTCATTGTGTTTCTTTACCAGTGAAAATAGTATAATTTATTGATATTAAACTTATATGTCATGAAATTACTTGTTTATTTTAAATAATACATATGCATTTTCACAGAATTTTTAAATTGCAGCAGACTCAATGTTTAACCATTTGTAAAATTTAATGATTGATTGATAATATTTATATTGCGCAGCATTGGTCGATATTTTGACGTAGACTATTCCACATTAAATTTGCTATTAGCTTAAGACGATCATTTCAGTTATAGTATTTGACTTGATATTATTGTTAATTTATTTTTATTTGTACGTTTTTTAGGCACATGAAGATAAGTACTTTGAAAGCCTCTATTTTTTAATTTAATATTTTCCCACAAACACTTGATTTGAACCGAAAGACAATCAATTGATTTGAAAATTGCTTATGTTTTTATAAATATTTGAACTTGTACTTGCTTAAAAATTGGATAGAGAACTGAATTTTTATTCAGTGTTAGTGTTTTGATGCTAATTTTTTATTTTAAATGAATTTTTATGAATATAACTGTACAATTTTTTATTGTATTCTATGATTCAATTTCATATTTTGCGAATTGTACCTTTGCGATTAAATGCAATGTAACTGATTAAGTATTATTTATTTTATATTGAAATTTTTTTTTTAAAGTACAGTGCTGTTAAAAAAAAGCTGAAAAATAGCGTTATTTATTTTATGTTATGCATCTAGCATTATACATGTATAATGCTATGTATAGTATGTATAGTACTGCTTATACATGTTGAATTCTTGGCTTACTGGATGGCAAGTTACTCTTTCTTATCTATAGTATGTTGAAAGATGATCTACGCTCGCTGCTTGCAGACAGTGAGTTAATGTTACACACTTTTTCCCAAGTTCATTTACACTCTGCAACTTTTTTTAGGTACAAATTATATTTAATATTTCTTTTAAATTCAGTTTGTATCTTATAATTAGCCCATATCCTCTTGAATTGTGATTGATGTTTGTAATATGATTTGAAAATAATTGATTTATGCAGTAAGACTTTGATTGGCTGAATTGATTGATTGTTAATTTAATTTTGAACTGATTGATCGTTTACATGAATTGCTCTGAGTTTCGTTCAACAGTTTTTTTTTGTTGTGACATTATTTTTTTTATAGCTTGACATTTTCTTTATTTAATTGATTCATATTATAAACAGACTGCAAGATGAAACTTATAAATTTATAATTGATCAAGTTTGATGCGTTTTTGTGACTGATTTTCTGCTTAAATAAGTCTTTTATTCACTCTTGAGTAGCTTATTATATAGCTTGTAATTAGCATACTTGTATTTATTTACTATTCATTACAGTCACTTTACTGAAAATTGGGGCACATAGAGGGAGTGAGGATTGGTTTTTATTTAAGGACTCAGATATTTCACGAATTACAGCATCGCTCGTTGTACTATCAGAGCGACGGGCGTCCCCTTGTATAGCTGTGACTGCGACGTACTCATTATTGCATTTTTATTATTAATAATATATTATATTTATTATTGCCTTTCAACCTGCAACATAGACTCTGGCTAGTGCAGTGCGATACATCTTTTAGGCTTGGAAGTACAGTCGCTATATACTACAAACAGATATACTTGCGTGAATATGACACTGGCTGCCCCTTAGAACATTCAATTTTAGGGTTGCTTCAGACGTAAGGTAGATTCTGCAATTCTAGCAGCATCAGATGGGTTGGTCTTCCCATAATAAATGCGTTTACATGTTTCTGTACCTTGTGCTAACAAAGGCTGAGTACGGTTTTGATGCCATACTCAATACAATGTGCCACGACTATATAGCCCTAATTTTTACCAATAAGTCATTTCATAGCATACCGTCATGTAGTTTGTGGATTCCATTTCCACAAGGTGAGATTCAACAGTAACTAGTTGTATTTTATATTTAATATGTATTTGATATACTTTTAAACTGAGTAGCCATTATTTATTATTTGATTACCACCTCTGCTTTGACACCAGCATGTTATTTAACGCTTGATCACTTGATGTTAGATATTACATTTTGTTTTTTTTACTGCAGTTTAAAGTATTTTGTGATTTTATTATAGTTTTGATGATATTTGATTACAGTTACGGCTTTCTATGTAAACCAATAAGTTTTAAAATAACTATTTTTTTCCACTGTGTATTTGATTAACTTTAAATTAGTTCAGTGTAAAATTCTGGAATTTGGGAAAATTATGAAACGTAAGTGAAATCCGACAAATTTCCTTCAGTAGAATTGGAAATAAATAGATATCATGTTGCAATACATTGGTATTTTATTGCAATTATTTATTGCTTTTTCAAAATATATTTCCTCACGTAACTTATGCAATTATCTTATCAAGAAATATTGACAGTGTAGCGATATATGCACTTCATTCTTAATCATTTCATTTTAAATCGGGCATTATTTTTGATGATATATTATGTGTCAAATTTCATTATTTATTTTTTATTTTTTTTTTTGCAATTTTGTACAGTACATTTTATACAAGAGATTACATTTTACAAATTTGAATTGATTGCGATCGATTAACAAAAGATGTATTTTCTTTATTCTACTTTTTTTTACAGTGTAATTGATTTTTACACGACTTTCTTTTTATTAACTTATTTAAAAAAATAATTTTGATTGCAAATTGATTTTTTTTTTTTTTACAGAATAAAATGAATTTACTATTACATCGTTAATTTTTAAAATTCCGAGAAAATATTGGCAATGCTGACAAAATTTTAAAACACCCGAGTGATCAAGTAACGTCATTTGGTTCTTTCGCCTTATGCACAAAGTGCTGACATGTGGTTCTCATGCCGTGTACAATACGGATCATGGAAATTATTAACGTACTATCTGCTGGGAAGGGAACCTTACATAAGTTACCTCTAAAGGTAGGCAACCTTCACTTACATGCCCCTGAAAGTATGCAACCTTACCAAAATTCCCCTGAAAGTATGCAACCCCAACCTTGATGCCCCTGAAAGTATGCAACCTGCATTACTTGCACCTTAATTTTATAACCCCATTAGACCTAATTGGGAGTAAATCCGAGCATTATTTACCAAAATAATCAATTTTATATAAAATTATATTAATTAAGTCACACCTGAAAGTAGTTTGCTTGGAATGTGCTACCATGGCATCTCCATCTATGGGAAGAATATCGAACTTCTGAATGTCTACAATATCCGTGCTCACGTGATTCCATTTGCGGGTGGCCATCATCTTGAAACTATCTTACGCACATGTGCGCGCACATGCGCGGATGTTCGCATGCGCATTTTCGCAGACCAATCTTCGCGCGAATATCACATCACTGCACTGAACAGTCAGATCCTCTTTTGCAATGTTGCCTCTAAACGGAAGCAGCCAATGGGATGGCAGCAGTCACACAAAGGAAGTTAATAATTTCACTTTTAAACATTGGCTATATGCAAAATCTACAGTCAATCCCTGTTAGCAGAATTCTGTCTACCAATGGTAGACTTGCATTTTTCCACCAACATTCAAACTTGGACGACAAAGAAGCTGTTGAAGATGGTAACCATAAACTTTCCCATGGCAGGAAACACTGTATGCATAAAAAATGGAAAAAATAGCTCTAGTTCGTTGTGTGTTGCATGTTTACGTATCAGAAAACACAAATTGAAACCAACGAAAAGATGAATTCAGGGAGGAGATCCCCTAGCCGTGGAGTCACACGGCACAAGGTCATCCCGTGTCCACAATGTCCACATTTGTGATTCAAAGTGCATGATGGAGGGCTTGTCACATCAAAGTGACACGTAATGCGTCGCAATAGCATGACGTCCTCACTACATGGCCACGACAACACACCACGCACCAACACTCGAACACACTGTGATTCAAAACACAGACCACACGACACCGAAGAGCCCAAATTTCCAAACGTAACCTCACAGTTGGCGTGCACTGCCGAAACGGTGTCCGGTGTCCGGAACCGAACACAACTTGGCAGCAACAAAAGTTCACCGGGCAAAGACCTCCACTGCCCATGGCCAACGCAGGGCATCGGAGGAGCTCGGAGGCCGAAAACCCCCAAAAATCTAAAAAAAAAGTTCACATCCAATCCCCCCCCCTCGGACGTGGATTTTTTATTATTTTCCCGGTTAAGGCGGCCACCCCCAGGAACCCCCAGGAAAAGTTTCGTCGGGTTCCGACGAACCCAGACGCTCTCCCAAAGGAAGTGCGTCCAAGCATAGGAATACGCTGGTTAATTTTGGGGTCCCGAAAGTGATGTTTAATAATAAAGTTTAAAAATGAATTTTTTATCTTCAATTATTTACACTGTAAAAAAATTCTTTGTATTTTTACTAAAAATAATAGGAAATAAAACGCCAAATTAAAAACGTGTATTTAAACTTAAAATTTTGTAATTTGAGATTACAAATGTAAATGTATAATCACAAAACTTTAATATTTGTAAAAATACATAAATTTTTGTTATGAAACAATTACAACATTTTTCGTTTTTTTACACGTTTAAAATGTGGCGTTTTATTTCCATTTTTTTAATGTAATTTTACATTTTTTTTTGTCATCTGAAAAGTTACAAACCTGTCTGTTTTTTTACAATAATAAAAGTTACATTCAATACACGTTATTTACTATCTCTCGAATCAAATTTAAGGAAATAATCGATCCAATTTTTTTTATTAAAATAATTTACTAAAATTGCTAGTAACAATTTTTGGAATCTATCACGAAAAATCATTCTAACGTCTACGGCATAGCAGTTTTGGGCCTTATATACACGACTATACGAGCATATAATAATAGTCGAGTCGCTCGGAGCAGCTGCATGCTCTCGCCAGTGCTCCGTGCCTGTATGCTAATAGATCATAGCTACGCTTGACTAGGGAGTGTTTTCTGTACTCGAAATAAGCTCTGTACTTCAAGGTTTTTACTTTTTTTTTTTCTCAGTTAAAGTAATATACCATATATTGCATTGTGAGTTACGTTTTTGAACTGTTTTTGTGTAAAACAAAAAGATAAAATATTCAGTGTGTCCAATGTGAAGAAGTCATTGAAGATATTGACTTTATATCTTGCAAAATCTGTAAGAAGACTGCTCATACTGAATATGCGAAGACACCTACTGGCGCAGGACGGACTGCTAAAAATTTTAACAAATTGGCATGGTTTTGCAAGGATTGTGGTAAGGAGAACAAAAATCCAGGTAAGCAATCCAGTGATGCAAGTGATACAGTTGATGATGATAGTAATAAAAGTATTTTACTGAGATTTGAACAGAAAATTGATGATTTAGTTGATAAAACAAAAGAAATACCTGAAATAAAAAAATCTTGTGAATCCCTGAGTAGTTCTTATGATACTTTTTTAAAAAAGCAGGATGAACATTAAGTTAAAATTAACTCTTTGATTAATCAAGTTGACAAAAACTCAACAACTATTGACAAGTCAGATATTGCAAATATTTTTAATCAGTTTTTTATAAATGCACCATTTAAAGTACACAGTGCGACACTAAACTCAAACAGTAGAAAACTTTCATATTTTATAAAACCAATAAGTCACAATTAAAGAATGCTATTTTTCAATCCAGTAACTGTAAATGAAGTTAAAAAACTAATTATGTCTGATTCTAATGCAAACGATGTAAATTATTTATCCCCTAAATTATTCAAAACATTTGTTAATGAATTAGCTGAACCTATATCTCACCTAATAAATGAATCATTTGAAACTGAATGGTGATAAAAAAGATCCAAATAATTATAGACCTATTGCTATATTACCAGTGCTATCTAAAATTTATGAAAGAGCTATATATAATAGGCTTGTTAATTTTCTATCTAAAAGCAATGTTTCAACAGATCACAGCACGGTTTTGTTTGCAATAAGTCAGCAACCTCTGCTTTGTTTGAATTTGTCGAAAGTACATTAAAATGTTTAGATGACAGAGAAAAAGTATTTGGTATCTTTATCGATCTATCGAAAGCTTTCTATTGTGTAGATCATGATATATTGTTATGCAAGCTAGAAAAATATGGTGTTAGGGGTGTTGCATTAAATCTAATCAAGAGTTTTTTAAGTGATCGTATGCAATATGTATCAATAGGTTCAGATAATGGTGACATTAAATCCAACATGTTATGCAATCCCATTGGCATAGGTCAGTGTTCAATTCTCGGCCCGCTACTTTTCATTGTTTATGTAAATGATTTAATTATTGATAACAAAAATATTGACATTACTCAATTTGCTGACGATACTAGTTTCAAAGTCAGCAGTGCGTATTCACTTGAACTTGTTGAAATTATAAATGATCTCATTTTAGAAATTAATTCTTGGTTTCAGTGCAATAAATTAAAACTAAATGCTTCTAAAACAAATATAATAAACTTTCAATTAATTAACAATCAAAATATTGACTTTATAAATTCAGTAAAATGTGAAGATGAATTTTTACAAATCTCAGATCATACAAAACTGCTTGGTGGCTTTAGAATCGATAAAATTCTAAAATGGGATCAACATGTTGATTATCTGTGTAAGAAAATGTCAAAAAACTTATTTGTTTTGCGTAGGCTAAAAAATTTAGGTGAAGCATCAGTTTTAAAATGTGTGTATTTCTCATATTTTCATTAAATTATGTCTTATGGTATTGAAATATGGGGACATGCTTCTCAATATTTAATACAGAGAATATTTATTTTACAATAAGTAGCAATTCGTAATTTTGCAGAGGTAGCTCCAAGGACTAGCTGCAAATTTTTGTTCAAAAAATTAAATGTACTTCCGCTGCCTGCTTCGTATATTTTAAAAGTACTGATATTTGTTAACAAGCATCCTCATTATTTTGTTCACTGTAAATTTACGCACCACTACTGTACTCGAAATAAGGATCAATATTTATTGGAACGACATAGAACAGCTGCATACGAAGATGGACTTATGTATACTTCCCAAGTGTTTTACAATAATCTCCTAGTCAATAGAAGGAGTGAAAATAATCTTATTGTGTTTAAAAAGAAAGTTAAAGAGTTTTTAATTCTCAAGGATATATACAAAGTTGATGACTTTATTAATACATAAACAATTACTCTCTCATTATCAGGTACTCTGTATAGTGTTGACTTGTCTATGTTGGTAGATGAATAAATTTCTTATTTCTTATTTCTATATTTTTTTTAATGATCACACAAAGTGGGAAGTTCCTTGCTTTGATTTATACGATGTGAATTAAACTTGAATGGTGGTAAACTTCACTATATATAAAAAAATATAAAATATTTACAAAAAATGGTAGTTAAATATTTTATATTTTAACATGATTGATATAAACTAAAACAAGTTTTTAAACATTAAATTTTAAATCAATTTTTTTTAAATATATTTGATATTAAATAAAAGTATTACATATTGATTTTTAAAAAATATTTAAGAGATATTTTTTTTTTTTGTTTTAAATTTTTTTGCATTAATTTTTGAAGCAGTTTAAAAAGTTGAATATTCCACATTCAATAAGTTTCGTGTTCTCATTATATTTGATAATAAATATTCAATGCTAATTATATTCAGTTCATCTTTTGTTTATTAATGTTAAAATTTTCAAATTAATTAATTATAGGACTAAAAAAACTTTATTTCGTCCTGCTTAAGATATACTCACTTTCAATAACAAATTTATAAAGTGATTGGAATTGAAATAATTAAAAGTGCATAAAATTATAAATATGAAGCAGTCGTAATTAATATATTTCCAATTTAATCTGAAAGGGATATTATTTTTTTAAAAAAATTGCATTTATAATATATATTTGGAGAATTGATACACTACATGATAATGATTAGATAAATCACTTAAGAATATTTACACCCAAGTTGAAACAAATTTCATTTTTTTTTTTTGCTATTAAACTCTCCTCTCGTCTTTTTTCCTCTTATTTTGAACCATTTTAGAGGAAAAAAATACTAGATTTTTTCACTTCTTGAACATAAAATGTTAGAAATATTGTCTTCATCTCATCCTTACTTTGAGAGAAGAGGAAATAAGATGTGTTTAAGAGGAAAAATGATTAGGTTTAGACTTGTAAAAGATGAGTTGAAGCCGTAATTTTTCAACTAGGGCATTCTTTAAATACATGCATTTTTGTCAATCAATTTTACATATCTAAGAATATTTTTATGTTGTATATTACAATTTATTAATATTCAGAAGTATTAATAAATAAAACAAGAAATATAATTCTCTGTTAATAATACTTTGAACAAATCTGACACCAAAGAATTCTTGTCACTTAATTTCCAGCACGTCTAAAACATCTGAAGTCAGTGAAGCGCACACGTGACACTTTCTAACGACACTCTGCGTGTCTAACGACTTCTGGTGGTCTAACGACGGTTCTCCTGTGACCACGATCGCCCTAATTGATCGGTGCCTCGTGACACCACGTTTTTTGATCTTATATACGTGTCACTGTTTTGTGTTACTTATGTAACGTATTTCAAATTGTGTTAATGTTTATATGATTCAAAATCAATATTCTTTACTTGGGAAAACCTATGGTGAAATAATGGTTTTAATGAAATTGTTTAAACCAATTATTTCTATTTCTATTTGCATATTCATTTATACTGCATGTAATTTAAAATTTGCATACGAAGCACATGATTTCATTTATAACTTCTATTCTCGACATAGAATTTTCAAGATAAAAATATTCACTCATATGGAAACAGAGGGTTTTCTGTAATTTATGCTCAGTGATTCAATAATTAGGACATATAAAAATGCATGCCATTTGGTGTAAAAATAGGATTCTTAATTATAAATATTAAAATAATGAAATATATATATAAATTAAATATATTTATATACTCAATTTTGAATTAATTTTACATATATCTAAGAAAGAATAGTTATTTATTTTTTAGTATAAATCATCAATCGAATATTAATTATTAATATTATCTTCATTATATTTATAGAACAAAAATAATTATTTGATAATAATATATATTAAAAATATAAACAAATTATGTATTTTAAACTATTTTTAATAATCATAAAATAAAAAAATAAAAAATAATAATATGTTTTTAAAGACATATATTATATTTTTTTGTTACTAAATTTTTTATTATTTATATTATCACAAATGAAAGATAACTTATAAATATTATATTTTAGTATTTATTTTTCAAACTACCTTGTTAATACGAGAGCACAGTATATAATATATCATGTAATATTTGTCAAATGTATCTTGACAGTGAGTGGGAGTCTTTACGATCAAACTGATATCAAATCAACAATTTGGGAGTTTCAACATCATTGAGTGGATACAAGAAAGTAACAATGAAGTTGAGATGACAATGTTACTGCTGAATTCAATAATATTGTTGCTCAGCTTAAATTCTACAGTGGTTTTCAAAATAAATAGAACAACAATGATCCTCTGTGTTCATCGTACTACATACGTCAGTTTGCTTATTTTGCTTCTAGTTTCTCTTGATCATTCTCGTCTATCAAATGTTAATTTGACAGAGAGACAGAGAAAGGCTGGCTAGTAGGAGAGTATGATCGAGAGACTCTGCAGAGAGACAGCAAAGTACTCTTAAATAAATATATATTTTTGTTGTTTTATTATGATAAACACTGTACAATACAATACTATTTTTTTAATCACACTTTATTGGGTACTTCTACTTACTAATTACATCCTAAGTTTGAAACCCCGAACCTTCCGAAAATGCAACTTGAGCGTCTTGTGGCCTCATTCGGAACTGGGCAGCTACGGCCTTGCAATCCATCCCAGCAATTGCACACTAAACTTTTTAGATACTGAATGGGTTTTCAGTACTTTTATTTTCACCTTACAGCAAGGACTTTTTAGGACTCAGTACATTAAATGGCTGAATTAAACCTTATTTTCAGTACTTTATGCACTTTTCAGTACAAATTTTGTACTGAATTAAACAGGGTCAATTTAAGTACACAAATTGTCCTTAGATTCAGTAACTAAAAGTTAAGTGTGTGACTGCGGCTGAGGGAAACGTGAAAACCTCAGCAAGGATGGAGGATACCACTTTTGTCAATGAACCGGAAACTGAAATGGTCTCAAGTCAAGGGAACCACATAACGCAATGATTTACCCCTGTGTGGAAAACGTGTTTTTTATTGAAACTGGTCACCCATCCAAATACTAACCACGCTGGACGTTGCTTGACTTCTGTGATATGACGAGACTCGGTCAAGCGCACTGCGCCACACCTCCTCCTATAATCCAATCTCTCCACTCCCAATATTATACATGACTATCCAATGCTCAAAATAATCCATGTATATGTAGATATGGTGGCGAACCGTTAAAAGCCCCCCCCCCCTCACATTGTTACAACACCAGAAAACAAGTGGAGAAGAAGAAATCCGTTACTAACGTCAGATTTTGTCGTGATGGAATTTAATAATGTTATCGCTAGTGAAGGAATTTTACTAATATTTATTTTCTCCGTGTAATATTAGCTCCAACTTTTTCTCCGGTAGAACGTTACGTTCAAAATCAATTTTTCATCGCGATTTTTTTTTTTATTTTATATATGACACTATTTATGAAGAGTTTATTAATTAATTTATTTTGAAATATTTTATATAAAAAAAGTGTTAGATTTTAGTATTAAATTTAATAATTGTTAGTAACGGTTTAAGCAACTTGATAATAGAATAAAGTAAATCAAGCAACGCCGAGCATGGTTAGCAGTTGGATGGGTGACCATTTTCATCCAAAAACACGTTTCTCACCTAGGGGTAAATCATTGCGCTTTTCCACTACGTGGTTCCCCTGGCTTTGAACCGTTTCACTTAAGGTTCATTGACAAAAGCTGTAGCATCCATCCTGGCTGAGTTTTCCACGTTTCCCTTAGACGCAGGCAAATGTCGGGATGGATTGCAAGGACGTGGCCGCCTCCGATTTTGAAGAGCCCGCGAAACTCTCAAGTTAGGCTTTCGGAAGGTTCAAGATTTCAAAGTAGTATGTAATGGACAACTTGCATGACTTTTGGAAATGCGATAAATCGAAAGATAATGATGAAAATGGTTTAAGTAATTTTTTCAGATTTTATTGAGCCCTATTTACTTAGATATGAGCAAATTAAAAACAGTGCATGACTCTTGATGCGGTTCAAATTACATGCCTCCGAAATCATCAAAATCATCGCGCATGCGCAAAGTGTTCCTCATTTTTTTTTCTCAACCAGTAGAATTCCTGTGGAGCTATCTTCACAAACGTTTCACTAAAAGTAAACAAAAATATCACTGCTGCGAGTTTTTGGTATTCTTCCTTCAATGTTTAGTTAATTTTTGCCTTCATAATCTGCTCATATAAAATTATTAAATATTTTTCAATTTATATATTATTTTAATAAATAAAGTTAATAAATTTAATAAAATTCTTTTATTGTGTGTATATAAATACTGCAAAATCTTTGGAATATTAAGCTGTGCTGTCACTGTGCAAATACTTCTATGGAAGAATAAATCTTATTTACTTATTTATCGTGTACACGGACAAAAAATTTAGCCAACGGTTAGTAAGATTTTACTAACAAAAGGCGGGTCGAATCTCACTAAGACAGTAGCTGTGTAAAAACTTAATATTTGAGTTTGCTAAATTTTGTCTACTGAAAAGTAGCTAAAATTTACTAACTTTTGCAGTAAAATATAACACCATTGATGATGTAGAAGTTAAAAATGTGTTGCGTAGTAAAGTTTTACGGCATGTTGGTAAAATAGAAGGTCAGTAACTTGGTAAAATTTAACTGGCAGTGCTAGTAAAATTGTTCTTCCTTTTACTGCAGGATTTTACTAACTAAATGTTGGTAATTTTTTGCATACCTTAGGCTTTTAAATTTTACATACTTTTGATTGTTACTAAATATCTACCGCCTATATGCAAAGATGAGGTCAAACTTTAAGTCCGGATTAACTTTGTTGATTTCGATTGATGCAACAATAAAAATCAACAAAGTAATCCGGACTTAAAGTTTGACCTCATCTTTGCAAATCAGTGTTAGAAATTTAGTAACAAATAAGTATGTAAAATTTAAAACCGAATCTTTGCGCAAAAAATTATTTACACTTAAAAGAGCTAAATATGTTAAAAATAATTTTTTTTTTTATTACTACTACTTATTGTCATGTATTGATCACATGATCACACACATAATTCACAAGAAATTAGTATTAAAAATAAGTATTTGATATCATATTTTAAAATAATCATCGAGTGCTAATAAGTTAATTAAAATTACAAATTATTAAGGACGGGAACACTTTTTTATAATTACAAAAAAAAATTTGAGAAATTAAGTTAATGCATTTATTGGATGATGAATACTCAGATTTACAAAAAAATGAAGTTTGAATTAAAATCACTTTAAAATGTTAAATAATAAAATTATATGTAATCCATGTAAGTCTTTTGAAACAAAACGATGACTGTCGTATCTCCAGTACAGTACCCACAGTGTAGAGAAGAATGTCCCCGCGAGGGTACCGTACGAGGGTCAGTCGTGGGTCGTGGATGCCGTGGGGGTCAATCAGTGGACGAGGGTCGGTTACTGATGTTCGTGGACGCCGACGACGCCGTGGATAGTTCGTTTTAAAGTGATAGTGCGATCTAGGTCTGCGGTTCGCAACAAAAAATACTCATCCCACATCGCGATGTCACACCAAACTGCGCATCGTTGTCCTGCAAACATGATAATAATTAGACTCGGTACAATTAATGCAATGAACGTTACATTATCCAACAATAATTTTGATATGGTACACTGTACTTTTGTATTCCAATTTTGTAGTCCTTTCGTACTATGACGTGCGTTTACAAGTTACAATTACGTAACTTGTAAACTTGTAAAATTACAATTGTGTGATATAGTGCATGTTATTCTTATGAGGCGTCGTCAACGGATATTTATTAAACACCGTCATGTGAACGTAGTAGTGAATTTTGCAATATCTAAACTTGCAATACATATCTCCTGTGACAAATTAAAGTAACTAAACAGAAATAACAAAGAAATTCTACAAAAATTGTAATGATCGACTGTATGTACATTGCATACTTCTAAAACACAAGAAAAATCAACAAAATATCATATTTGCTTACCTTATAATATAATCAGCCTGATAATCAGCTTGATGATCATAGTCATTTCTCGATAAGTTGCTTATTCCTGGGGTACTTGGAGCACTTTTAATTAGATATATTTCAGCACAGAAAGTTTTTGCAACCAGTTTGCTCAAATCACAGAAGCCGAATGAAGAAGGCCAACGGTTTTTTTGAAAACAGGATGTTGTAGTTTGCAAAATTTTACCACGTATGGTAAGATTTTACAATTCAGTTATGCTCTTTTTACAACGTTTGACGTGCTAGCGCCAACGTTCTGTGGACGTTGTAAACTTCAGCTACTTATAATAGTAAATTTTTACCAACGTTCTCGAGTAACAATTTACTACATTATAACATGCTAGCATCAACTTGCGAGCATTGTAGATTTTAGCTACTACGTGGTAAACTTTTACTAACATTTGATAGTAACATTTTATGACGTTATAATATGCTAGCGCTAACTTGCAAACATTGTAAATATAACTTACAAAATGGTAAACTTTTACCAAGTATTTTTTACAATGCTGAGATTGTAAATTTTGCAAAGCCCGTAGTAAAAATTTACAAGATTTGCTGTACAATTCAACAAAAAGATAGTAAGTGTATTTCTTACCAAGTTTGCCTAGTAAAATTTTTTGTCCGTGTACTGTGTTCAAATAATATTATGGAAGATATTGATTGTCCACCCGCCAAAAAGGCACGCATTTTCGTGAAAAGGTGCTTTGTACCAGGATGTGGAAGTGATTCGGTAAAAGAACCAAATAGGCTTTATTTTTGTGTGCCGAAAACTGAGCCTAAACGTGCCACCTGGATCTCTGCTGCTGAGAGTGGCTGCAACAGACATTTAAACATATCATCAAGCACATCTGGACTGTATTATTGTGAACTGCATTTTAATGTAAGTATAAAGTATTTAGTGTCATAATATAAAAAGCAGCAATTTGGTGCAGGTATCTATACTAAACTAGATATATGTATGCATATAATATTCAAGTATACATACAATATATATAATATGCATAATATATCTTGTGTCCAAATATGCATAAGCTAGTAATATATATTAATATAAATAATGTTATAAGAACACAGAATGTGTGTAATTATATGAATACCAATTGTTGATCAATTTAAGGAGCTTTCACATACCCTGAAATGGCTACATCATTCATGTCGTCAGACGCTGTATCAAAGTAAGCTCTGTTATCTGTTATACTACTGTATATATATTTTAATATTTAAATGCCAAAAAAAAAAATCTTCATTCAATTCAATGTATCTATTTTCATTTCTCCAATAATCCAATTGTTATTATCTACAGTAACATTCATTTGTTGGCATATACCATACTACAAAATAAATAACTTGTCTCATGGGTGTCACAATGTAAACTGTACTATTTAAAAATTATGCATCCTGAACTTTTTTTTTAATTATTAACAATACAATGTTTATTTACAATCCTGTATTTAGTTATTTATTTATTTTTTTCATTCTTTGTTGAATACTTAATTTATATATGTATTTATTGAGTTTTTTCATTATATGTGTTTATTTTGTTTGTTTCAGTTGGACATAGATGTACTTCAGTGGCCAAAATATGACAAAATAAAAGATGAAGTCACTGATGTAATAAGCCTGAAAGGAAATGTAGTACCTAGTAAATTTCGTAAGTATTTTGAATGAATACTGTCTGAAAAAAGTTGTCATCTCAAAACTCCCATGTGAACATATAATACTCTATAAGGATTCTGTCAACTTTAATTCCTGTAAAGCTGACTTGACTGGGACTTGAGTACTTAGTGACCAGACTATTAATCTTTAATTATGTTAGCAGCTTTTTCTTCTGTCAAGTATGAAATAAATGAGTCTTCAAAATTGTAATTTTAAATTATCATATTTATTCCTTATTAATTAGAGGTAAAAGATGTGAGCATATATAAAAAAAATATATAATAATAATTTTAAATTTGAGTTTTGCTAAACAATATTTAAATTCATGGTGCCCCATCAAAGTGGAATAACAGAAAATAGATCATTGTGGGACAATTAAATTATAATCACGGTTGCTCGCTTGCTTACGGCTGACTTTCTCAGCCCCTCCCTGAACTTACCAACACTCTGAACCTCCACAAGACCAGAGTCCAGCAATATATTAAAAAGTCTATATGCCTTTAAATTTACTTACAGAGCAGATGAAATTCATGCAAACTTTGTTCAAACTTTTGTCGTTTTTTCCTGTGTGTTCCAAGACATAGCGTTCTAGAGCTGTCACTTTGTCCAAAAAAAAAAAAAACTTTGTGTTGTTTCAGTAGGCATTAGGCAACCAATTTTACCCCCTCTTTACATTTCATAAAACTAAGTTTAACCAAACTTAATGATGAAATTTTCTTTTCTTTTCAGAAAACCTCGTATTTCAGAATGAAAAAAAAGAAGAAAATTGTTAAATCCAAAAAAACACTGAGTGCAAACACTAAGAAAGGCAAGAAAACAAAAAGTACGTGTAAGAATCTGAACTTTGGTATAATATCAAGTGTAAAAGTGCCCCTTGGCCATGTTTCTTTCTTCCAGTCGGATATCAGCTACATGATATGTCATGACGTCAGAGATATTTCTCAACAATCTCTGAGATCTAAAATACTGTTACTGCTCATCATCAGTAATAATTTCTTGGCAATCTAGGATATAGAATACATAAATTCTATTGATATTGCTGCACATGCACAGTAACATTTCAGATTTGTGACGTAGGGTGCGAATCTTTTCTGATGTTTTAAAAAATAAAATCCTGTATTATTTACTGTTTTAATTTTCAATATCCAAAGTCTAGATAGTTGTCCAAATAGAGGCTTCAAGTCAGCTGATTTTTTGGTGTTCCCACCCGCTATACCAAACCTATGTAAAAAAAAAAGTGAATTCGTTTTTTCACTAAGAATAAGATATTTCAGGGAAAATTCCTTTACGGAACTTTGGTCCAAACTGAAAATAGAGTAGATAATTCAAGATTTAGATTTTTTACTTGATTTAAAACCGAGAAAAGTTAAAAAACACTTTGCTTCATTTTCAAGTGCAAGATGGACCTTAGCGACAAACAGTTGCGCAGCGAGAGCGCATCACTTGAAGCCTCTATTGTATCAAATAATTTAATTTTGTTTTTAATCAAACTTTATTGAGTACTTCTACATACTAATAAAATACTACTTTGAAACTCAAAACCTTCCGAAACCCTCACTTTAAGGCTTCACGAGCACTTCCAGAACGGGGTCGGACACGGCCTTTCAATCAATCCCGGCATTTGCCTGCGAATAAAACGCGGGAAACGTGGAAACCTCAGTCAGGATAGACGATACAGCTTTTGTCAAAGCCTTATATATAATATATATAAATAAATAAACATATAAATAAATATATATAAATATACAATTATGAAATATAGTAAGTTTTTTCAACTTACAGACATTATAATAATTTATTTTATAATAATTTTAAACTTTACCGTGTTTACCCGCGCGCCATGACATGAAACGAAAATTTGTCAGAAAATTTAAAAGTCCTGCAAGGTGGGACTCGAACCCACATCCCTCGCATTCATGGCTAGTGCCTTATCCCGTTAGACCACTCGGCGACCTTCAAATCTTTTGAACTTTTCAATTTTCTGACATTTTTTTTTGTCTTGGCGGGTAAACACGGTAGAAATATATATATATGGCTAAATACTAAATATGGTCGTCATGTTTGCATTATATCATAAAATGCTTTATTGCTTGTTACAGATAATGGTTCTCCAATGATGGTTGATGCTTCAACACAAACTGAAGGAACAAATTTAAATGCATTTGTTACATGTTCATCCTGTTCTTGTTTGGAACAGAATGAAAAGGGTGAAACATCAAAATCAACTGATGTGTTTGCAGTAGACAGTGAATCTCCTAATTTGTGTTCTCAACTGAGTGACCTAAGCATTTACCAAAGTCAAGATTCTGAAAAGTCAAAACAATCAAGTGATTTCATACCACCCAGCTCTCAAACTGAACAGTCTCAGAGTACCATTGACAGTGACGTAGAAAATATTGATAAGAAATGCTTTGATAGTAATGTTAAAACTGTAAATAAAACAATTATAGAAGATGATCCAAAAATATTTCTTGGTATAGAAATTGAAAAACTATTTATTATTCAGTCACTAAGTGAGAGAGTTAAGCATGACAACTCAGTTGAAAGAGTAGAAATAGCTTTGAGAAAAATAAAATTAAACGAAAGTTATTCTATTTTAAGCCGTTATTTTAGACTCAGTGAGCCTCAAATAGCAAGAATAGTTTCCGAAACTTTGCCAATTTTGTCATCATGTCTAAAACAACTAATTTATCAACCCTCTAAAGAAATCAAAGTCATGAATTTACCAGTAGAATTTAGAAGCAAATTTAATGAAGTTGATGAAATAATAGATTGTCTAGAAATACAAATTGATAAGCCAAGTGATCCTGTGCACCAAGCTTTAACTTGGTCCCAATACAAAAAAGCAAACACAATTAAGTATCTGATTTCATCTACAGCAGATGGATTTATAACTTTCATATCACCTGGATATGGAGGAAAAATATCTGATGTAGCTCTAGTTAGAGAATGTGGATACCTGGATACGTTGAGTGTTGGTACCACAGTGATGGCGGATCGTGGGTTCAAACATTTAGATAAAGATTTGAACGAGATTGGATGTAAATTGTTAAGACCTCCAAGCGTTCCTGCTGGTGAAAAATTACCCAAAAAGTTATGTACTGAGGCCAAAAAAATTGCAGCCTTACGTATTCATATCGAGAGGGTAATTGGACGTGTAAGAGAGTTTTCGTTGTTAAAACCTCACGCGTGTGTAAACAATAAGTTAGTTGGTATGTTGGATAATGCAATAATTATTGCATGTGGTCTTGTTAATATGCAAAGCAGTCTAATCAAGGTTTAAATCATTTTGTTCACCCAAGTTTAGTATCTATCAAAAAGAAATGTTGAGTTAATACTTTCAAAAAATAGTTAACAAAAGTTCGTTCCTTAAAGTAGCACCTAACCTGACAAAAAACTTCGAATATCTGGAAAAAATACACCGTTAGCTGGGTATGAAAAATATATAGCAATGTTTCAAGGTCCAAGCTTTAACCAAAAATGGATGAAATTTTTTATCCATTCAAACCATTTTTGAATCCATGACAAAATAAAGACAATTGTTCTACAATGTTAATTCCCATCAAATTTTTCTTCATTTTTGTACTGAAAAATGGAATCGAGGCTTACATTTCAGCGAATTTTTTAAATAGTTTTTAGGTTAAATTAAGCTTGTTTCATAATAAATTATTGCTATTGCTATATTTTTTTCATACCACCAAACGGTTAATTTTTTCGACAAGATTCAAGGCCCCATCATATTAAGTTAAGCAACGCGTTTAAAAATTAGAGTGAGCGATTTTATTTTTTGGAATATTTAATTTTCTAAAAATAGTTTACCTTGCTCTCTATTGAGAAGTAAAAACCAAGAAATTCCATCTCAAATAGCTTCGCCACAAAAAATTCCCAAAGTTGGTGTTTCGGAGGCCTTTAACATGCAGCCTTATTAATTATATGTGGAACAGAAAACAGCTTTTTACTCAAACTTCGTCTGAACTATGGTACCAATTAAAAAATCCGTACGTAATCCATGATGAATGCTTAAATGGATTAAAAAAAAAAAAAAAAAAAAACGGAGCCGTTTTTCCGGAAAAAAATCTTGAAAATCCTAATGGGAATTAACTCGCAAAAATATCAATTTTTTTTCGGAAAAACGGCTCCTTAATTTTCTTTTTATTTGAAAATCCATTAAAGAATTGATCATAGATTACGTACATCTTTTTTAATTGGTACCATAGTTCAGACTAAGTTGGAGTAAAAAGATGTTTTCTGTTCTATAAGGATGCATGTTTAAAGGCCTCCGGAACACCAACTTTGGGAATTTTTTGTGAAGAAGCCATTTGAGATGGAATTTTTTGGTTTTCATTTCTCAATAGAGGGCAGGTTAAACTATTTTTTGAAAATAAAAAATCGCTCCCTCTGCTTTCATTCTGATTTTTTTTTTTTTTTTTCTGACAAGTGAGTTCTAGAGTTTTTTGCTTTTTTGTTCAATATAGAGGACCACTTAACTGACTTAACTGTTTTATGAAAATCCTAACTCAACCTTATTTCCTAATAGTTATTTTACTTAAAGAAAAAGAAATTGAAAAAATTTATTTTTGTCTTATTTGATAGCAATTAAAGATATTTAATTTTTCTTATATTAACAAAAGGACAGTAATATAGAAATATCAAATTAATATATTATATATGTCCTGGAAGAAAAATATTGAATAAATAATGAGTCTTAACCTAACATTGATTACCGGAAATTGATGGTTCAAATTTAATTTTTTTTAACAGTTCATTCCTTTACTCGTGTAAGAAAGCAATTTTTTTCAAATATTAGTTCAGATAAATAAAGTGCTAAAAACTCTGCACCCAAAGTAAATTTACATAATGGAAATTCTAATTCTTTTACTTCCCTTGAGTTTATTTAGCTTCAGGGTATATTTTCTTTTAACGTTTACTATAAAGCCTGTAGGATAAAATCATGTTAATTCTTGTCATCTGTTGAATAAATAAAAAAGTTGTATCAAAAATCATTCTGTTTTCTTTATTATAAATCAAGCCATGTAAAATTATTAAATAACAGAATTATACATGTACATATTTATATATACATTAAATATTTGAAAGCACTAACTTGTGTAAAGAAATTATGGAAGGAAAAAAGTATAATTAAGGGTACTTCAGGGTAACACGCCCAATGTTAAATAAATCCTACAAAAAAAAATTATGACAAAAATTTTAAACTTTATCATTTACATCCAGTAGCTATAATATCATATATACAAATTGGAGCTAGTTAAGCAAACTCTTATTGTGGCAAGCTTTTAGACTCCTGCAAATCTCATTAAAACCAAGGGGGTCGTTTCCGAGTTCCAAATCAACTGAAGTCAATCCTTAAATTTAAACCAATAAACACAAAAGATCAATGCATTTTCTAAAGATAAAAAATAACCAGGTAAAAACCTAAAAACATTGACAGAAAAAATAATTATAGCTAAACAATATGCTTGGTGGTTTTGATGAGTTTGGGGAATATGTTTTGCATCCAAAATTTGTTGGCCCTATCAATGTAAGGCAATAAAAATTTATCATTTCTCTCAATTTTAATTATTGTTACTTTTTTATTTTCTTCAAATTTTGGATCAGCTACACAAAAATAACCATAATTTTTCTCAGCAAGTAGCATTTGTAGCATTATTTGTATCTTGAATTTTATTTGTGGTTCTTTTTCATTTTTTATGTACAGAGAGACAGTCTTTTCACTACTTGGGCATTTCACCTCAACTACAAATTCTTTATTAGTTGCATCAGCTGAACTGCCTAGCAGAGGAAATTTAGGATGCAAAATTACTCCTGTTCTTTGCAAAGGCTTTTTCAACAAAACTGCAACATGTTTAAGGACTAATGGCTCCAAGTCCCTACCTCTTTTCATAAATTGTGTATCAGGCACATTTTGAGCGCCCATGATTATATTTGTTAAAGTACCCTCAGGGGTTTGGCACTGAGCAGCTTCATATAATTTCGAGGCAGTGATTCTCCCATAATGGATTTCACACCATAATGGGCAAAGGAATTGCTCGATGGTGAGTTTTGTAAGCATTTTTAAATCCTCACTGACCAAACAATCTGAGACACTTTGTATAAACAATAAAACATCATTTTTTCCTGATTTTACAAAATTTATAATTAGCTTGTGCATTGATAAATTATGCAATGATGATTCACTTTGCCTTAGTAGCATACAGTCCAAGTTTGGCACCATTTTACACTGTTGTAACAATTCTGACTTAAAATCATCATTGCATTCAGTAGGGACACACTTTGCTTTCGACCCTAGATCAGTTGCTTTTACAAATCTAATAGTGGAGCCAATAGATGATAGTCTTCCAGTTTTCCAGTAGCACTCAACTTCTGTAACGGAGGGATCACTGGAACGTCGATGGACCCATGCCGCAAAGGCAGTAGCATGTTTGCAGCCTCCTATAAAAACAAAAGAATGAGACAGTTAACTAGGTGTGTTGTCTTCTGCTTAATTTCTTACTTTTAGATGTATGCACAGGTGTGGTAATTAACAAATTGATGCCAGGCATTATACTCATGTGAACAATTTATTATTTTTTTTTATTAAATTAATTTTATATTTTAAACCTAAAACTTGAATATCACAAAAAAAATTTTTTTTATACAAAAAAACATTTATACCTCAATGAGCTAAAGCTCGAGAAGAGGAATGAAAATTTTGTTTCATCTGGAAAAGGAACATGATGACAGAAATATTTCACTACATAATTAACAATAACAATTAAGTTAAGAAAAAAATTTGATGTAGCTTATTCATATAAACACTATAAGTTTGGATTATAATATATTAAACAAATAGTCAAAGCTAACACAAAATTGATACATAAATTACACATGTTTTAGAAATAATATTATATTGATTGAATATTAAATATTATCAAATCAATAGTTATTTATTATACAGATTGTATATTATAATACGGTTTTATAATTATTAGGCATATTATAATAATGAAGAATATCTACATGTTTGCATATTTCTACTTAGAGCAAATTGTTGAGCAATATAGTATTTTTTTACTCTATCTGAGAACATTTTTATTGAAGTTATATTTTTTATGTTATCAGGCAGAGCATTATATAAATGGGTAGCTTTACATAGGATGGAGAATTTACCTAGGTTGTTCTTGTAAAATCAATATGAAAATTATTTGAACGCCTAGTATTGTGGCTATGTACATCACTATTTAGTACTAATGAGAAATTATTTTTGATGAGATTGTTCATAATTTTATACACAAATAGGCAAAGATTTTTTGAATTTAAACCTGTAATATTCAGCATGTTTGCTTCAGTGTACAGTTCAATAGTATTTTTCCTCCATTCATAATTATACAGTATTTTTAAAGCTTTATTTTGTAGGATTGTCAAAGGTTTCAATAAGGGGCATTCACAAAGTCTTAAGGCCACATTTAAGGCTCGATAATTTAAAGCTTGATTTTAGACGTGTTTTTTAGACCCAAAATTTCTGGTCTTAAATTATCGAGCCCTAAATGTGGCCTTAAGACTTTGTGAATGCCCCTTAATATAACTTGGCAGGCATTTCTCCAAATTCCTACCATATAATTTAAATGTGAATGGACTAAAGAGTAATAAATTTGTTTTTTAACACTGGGAGGGATATAATGTCGAGTACGCCATAAGATTCCAATAACTGGGAGATTTTTTTTTTTTTTACAAAACTAATATGATTTTCCCATTTTAATTGCGAGTCAATGATAAATCCTAGATATTTGTATTATTACATAATTTAATGCCTACAAGGACAGTTAAGATTATATTTAAATGTAAAAGACACCAAAATAATTTCATAGAAATGGCCTTTTTTTTTCCCCTGCAATTAACATCATGGAGATACAAAAAAAAATCTAATTTTACAAACCTTCAGAGGCTGCACAGTTACACTCAAGATTTTGGTATCATTAACTTTCATGGACACATCATAACTTTCATTTTTAATATGATTCTCTGGACACACTTTTGCTTTGAGATGCCATACTCTTCTTATGTTCTTCACCTGCACACGGTCTATGGCAGGTTCTCCATATTGAGGGCGCAGAGCTCTGTAAGTATAAAATAGGCAATTTAAATTCAAATTTGTTTTATATAAAAACGTAGTTGACAGTGAGAAATGACAGCCAAATAATTTCATAAAATGGTTCAAGCAAATTGTATGCATACTTCAGGTCCAGTCAAATTATTTAGCTGCCCTGCTCTTGAAAATTTGCACATTCAATGAACTTTAAGAAGGGGTCAATTTTGTGTATGATATGAATTTTGTGTATCCTGCAATATGTATCTGAATAAAGATTATGCAAATGATTTTATTACTGCGAGCCACCGTGGTGTAACCACAATTGCCGCCTAGTATCAACTTCATCTTAATAATGCATACAGTATGCATGCAGGACCACAGTGTCAATTTATTGTTGGGTCCATACAAAATAGTAACCACCAAACCACTATGCATACTGTTCATTTTATTCAACTTACCTCTCTGTCTTCTTATTTCTATACTCAGGTTGGACAAAATTCTCACTGCTAAAATATTCACACAACATTTCTGAATCAACGTACGGCAAATTTTCGGATGTGGCAATTTCAAATCCAGGTTCTAAATCAATTTTCGGCATTTTTTTTTTTTTTTTACTATGCAGACATGTAAAGTAAATACAATAATCCTTAAGAAATTGCGTGCGTTAGAGAATATTTATAATTTTAAGTACAGTATCTTACAGTAATATAACTATAGAATTATTTAAACACTGAGCAGAGCTTTATCAATCACAGTGATCATGTATGTACCATGTACCTATTAAGATTTTGCAGTATTTATATATAATATATACACTTTAAAATAATTTTATTAAATTTATTAACTTCATTTATTAAAATAATACATAAATGGAAAAATATTTAATAATTTTATAAGAGCAGATTATGAAGGCAAAAATTAACTAAACATTGAAGGAAGAATACCAAAAACTCGCAGCAGTGATATTTTTGTTTACTTTTAGTGAAACGTTTGTGAAGATAGCTCCACAGGAATTCTACTGGTTGAGAAAAAAAAATGAGGAACACTTTGCCCATGCGCGATGATTTTGATGATTTCGGAGGCATGTAATTTGAACCGCATCAAGAGTCATGCACTGTTTTTAATTTGCTCATATCTAAGTAAATAGGGCTCAATAAAATCTGAAAAAATTACTTAAACCATTTTTCATCATTATCTTTCGATTTATCGCATTTCCAAAAGTCATGCAAGTTGTCCATTAGTAAGTAGAAGTATACCCAATATGGTTTGATATAAAAAAAGAAAAATGTTGAAAAATATAAATTTTGCAACATACAAATAAACTCAAGGCAAAATACAATGACGTATTTATACAAACATAAACATATATATTCTTCAAAATTATTTTTCAGTTGGTCGAAATCTCAGAATGGGCCCCTTGAATTGAACAAAACTTCCTGAGAACTTATAATTCCCCATCAATTATATAAATGGCATATAAATTTTGAAGTGGATCTGCTTAATCAGTTTTAAGAAAATTGAAGTAAAAATTTATTGGCCTTATGGAGGGAAACCAGAAATGAAGCTGTTGTAAGGAAATAATAATAAAGGACTTTATTTATAAAAAAATTGCTCCTTAAATCTGCTCATCTCATAAGCAATTAAGTTTTAGATTATTCTCAAAATTTTAAAATTCATTTCGTTCGATTTCGTCGGACAGAATTTTCGTTTGACTCGCATATATAGCAACTGGAAAACCTCAATATTATTGTATTGTATAATGTTTTTGTTTATACATAAATCCGATACAGGATATAGTTCTTGTGTGTAGTTTTTCATTAACAGAAAACTTCAATAGCTATAATTTTCTCTTTGCATAGAAATGCACCTTCAAAGTTTATTAAGAACAAAATGGAATTAATTCGTTGGTATTTTGGGACAAATAACAACTAATGGAGATTACAAATGGTACTTATAAACACTTTAATTGTTACATTAAAGATTCTATTATCTCAAGATATACAACTCTGGACAGCACGGACTTTACTCCTGCCTCACTTGCTAGAGTTCCAATGGGGTAATGACAAAAAAAAAGTTTTAAGTTTTTGTCAATAATTCAAAAGGTAAGAGAATTTCATTAAGAAAAAGCCCTATTACAGCATTCTACGACAATTTCCTGATTTTATATGAATTTTTGAAACCTCTCAAAAATGACGTCATACCATTGAATCTTAAATGGAAAAATGGATCAGTTAGCATTGCCAAATCCCATACTTAATATTGAAATGTAACCAAAACTTCATTTACAAGGTTTTTAGGTGCTAGAATCACGATAATGAAGATTTCAAATTTCTAGCTCAATAACTTTTCATTTCAGCATTGTTAACTGATGCATTTTCCCATTTAAGATTCACTGCTATGACGTCATCATTTTTTTTTTATAAATTCATATAAAATCAGCAAATTGTCGTAGAATGCTCTAATAGGGCTCGTTCTTTATAGAATACACAGCACTTTTTATTAGTATTGCTAACTCAAATACTGGTCAGTACCCCATAGTCAGAGAGATGAAGATTTGCAATTTCGGGAGATGTAAGAAGAGTATCTAGCTATATACTCCATCAATATCAAAAAAGTTTTGGTTCAACACGCCTCCACAGACTGCGTGATAAAGTCTACATCATACAAAATTCGTGTTGTTTAGAAGTGCACAGTAGCTGTAGGTAAATTATGAACACTCACCGGTCTCGGCGGCGGCGGAGGCAAGCAGAGCAAGTAGAATCCACCTCAACATGCTGACCTGAAAAAAATAAACATTGTTAATATATCTGAGAAAAGATCTTGAGTTCGAATCCTGGTGTAGTTACAATTTTTTGTATTTGTTATAAATTTAAAGTTAATATTCATAATATACCTCCTCAAATACTATATTCTAATTGCTGTGCGCATTGCTTTCAATATTCATACGCTCTCAGGTAAAGTCCGCCAGGTGGAAAATTTTCCTCACTGCGCACCAAGTGACGCACCTCCGTTCCCCATGCTGGTGGCTCGGCAAGCGCCCAGCGGTCAGAGAGAGCTGGACGAGTAGACGAGCGAGCCTAACGTAATTCTAATCTTGCGCACTTGTTATAAAGTGACTTGTGTTTAAGTAAAATAAATCTGTTATTTTTATACGTGTGTATCTATTATAATATAGAACCTCTTCTATATAAGTTTGATAAGAGATACATGACAGTATTAAATTGAAACATTTGCTTATAGTTTTTAAAAAGTTCTAAGAGACAATTAAGAATAATTAATTTCTATTTTTTACAATATTAAAAAATAATATTACAATTTTTATTTGTAATTGTTAAAATAATATTATATATATTTTTTATATTATTTTTTTTTAAATAGTAACTAAAAAATTAAAATTAAATTAAAAATTGAAATAAAGTATTTTTTAAATTAATTAATTAAAAATGAATCACAGCAATATACATGCACAAAATTAGCAACTTATAAGGTCTGTCGCTATGTAGGCGGCCACAAGAGGCGCGACGTCTGCCTTTTAAAAAATAATTATTGGATGAATTTTGTTCGGCATCTTCTGCAGAACGATAAATTATATTACATTTTTAATGATACAATGTTAATCATACATATATTCTTTAGTAAACCTAGTAATATAAATTCGTATCAGTAAGAACTTGATGACTTTCTGAGTAGGAAAAAATACATATAATATTTCTCTTCTTACTCAAAAGCCATCTTGCTGATTTTTTTTTTTTCGCCGCAGATGTACCGTACTGTACATTGTTCCATTGTTGGGGACGAGAGGCCTGCACCTCTTGCTCGCTTGCTGCTCGCCAGCGGCCAGCAGCAGGGCAGGCGAGGAAGGCCACTTGGCCTGCAAACTTTCACAAGGGTTGGCGCTTCGGCGGCTCGCGCTCAGATATTATATATGATTGGGCCTGAACTTTACCTATTTATTGATTTTTTTATGGCATTCTTTTACTGAGTGAAACAATAAATAAAGCGCCTAATTCGCATAATACTAGACATAAGGATTCATTTGTTTTGGAATTACATCGAACTGCAGCATATGAAAATGGTCTTATGCATTCTGCAAAATTGTTTTTTAATAACCTGCCTCAAGACATAAAAAGTGAAGAGAACAATAATTTGTTTAAAAAGAAAGTTAAGTGTTTTTTATTTGATAAAAATGTATATAAAATTTATGACTTTTTTGCAAGATAGAATTTTTTTCTCTACGTGTATTTATTGTATTAACTGTGACTTGTCTTCTAGGAAGATTATAAATAACTTGATTTGATTGATTTGATTGGAAGATACACGTATACAATTATATATAAGTGATCAAATTTAAAATTAAAATTAATGTAAAATATATATATATATATAGCAATGTAGTTTGTACTTTATAAGTAATTATCTGTTTCTAGCTAAAAGTATACTCAGGGACATAACACAGTACTTTTCGAAAAAAAAAAAAAAACAAAAAAACAAACAAACAGAAAGGTTTATGAATGAGGAAAAAGAAGGGTTTAGGGGAGTAAAATATAAGTCATTTTCTCGAGTTCAATTACCCTTTTAATAATAATAATAATAATAATATTTGTTTATTGGGTTAAATAATACAAAAGAATGGGGGTAAAGACATGAAAAAAAAACAAAAAACAAACAACAACAAAACAAGAGATGACTTAAGAACAAAAATTAATAAATACATAATAAAAAAAAGTAAGAATACATAACCCAAACGGTGGTACGAAAAAGGTATAAAACCTATGCATAATTAATATATGATCAACCACCAATAATTATCAGATAATAAACTACATCGTCAACATTAATATAAAGGAATAAAATAATATAGCAAAAAAGAAATATAATATGCTATATTAACAAAGTAATAATAAATATATATACATAATAAAATAGAAAAAGATAGTAAAATAACTATCATTGTCAATACAAGCTTTTAGTTGTGACTTAAGGAATGGGGAAAGGATAACGCAGTGTTTCAGGCAATTTGTTGTATGCATTTACAACACGAGGGAAGAAAGAGGAGAGGTAGGCAGACTGACCCCTAGGAGTCACCAACACAGTATTGGTTCCTCGTAACCCTACTCTTCTATCCCTGACTGAAACACGATTCTCCCAAAAGATACTAAGATCATATGCACCTGATAGGCACTTGTTGAAAAATGACATATCAATTTTATCCAACAATGCAGATATACTGGTTAAATTACACTTAACCAACCTCTTCGCACTATCATCACATGACCCAAATCCACTGTATCCCAAAATAAACCTGGTTGCTCTGCTCTGAACACGTTTAAGTTTAAGAAGATTAGAGGAGGTGGTAGGATGCCATGCTGGAGCACCATAGAGTAGCAAAGGTCTCACCAAAGCTTTATAAAGTTGCTTTTTGGCTCGTGGTTTACCTCGACCAAACCCCTTACAAAGCATACCTAGTACTTTAATGGCTTTACTACGAGCAACTTTAGTCTGCATATTCCATTTTAAATCTCCTGAAACGTTAACCCCTAGTAACTTTAAATTTTTACAGACAGGAACAACACAGGAATTTATGGTGTAGGGAAGTTCAATTGGAGTTTTTGATCTGGAGAATCTAGTGTGTTCACTTTTTTCAGGATTCAAGTTCATATGATTTACATTGCACCACACAGATAAAGAGTTTAAATCATTCTGGAGGTCCACAGTGTCAGCCACACTTTTGATCTCTCTGTAAATAGTACTGTCATCAGCGTACTGAGCCAATGACGATTTAACACAGTCAGGAAGATCAAGCATGAACAAGTTGAACAAAAATGGACCAATAACAGACCCCTGAGGAACTCCAGATGTAACACATACAGACTCAGATACCATCCCTCTGAACGCTACTCGTTGTGTTCTGTTACACAGAAATGAAGAAATCCATTTCAAAACATCACCACGTATCTTAAGAGCCCACAGTTTGTCATGTAGTCTATCATGAGGGATGGTATCAAAGGCTTTAGACAAATCCAAAGAAATTACATCAACTTGTTTAACATCTTTTTTATTCAAACCATAATACCACTCATCAAGGACATGTGCAAGCATTGTAGCACAGGATCTACCAGGCAGAAAGCCATGTTGATTGCTTTTTAACAGATGATTGTCCTTCAAATGCGACAAAATGGCTTTAGATATTATTCTTTCAAAGCATTTAGATACCAAAGAAGTCAAAGAAATGGGCCGATAATTATCAATGCTATCTTTGGGGCCACTTTTGTAAACTGGGATAACCCTAGCCTCCTTCCAAGTCATTGGTACAGCTCCTTGCGACATAGAATACATGAAAAATTGATGCAAAGACCCAGATAAAGAATGAGCACACTTCTTTAA
This sequence comes from Siphlonurus alternatus, assembly GCA_949825025.1. Classification (NCBI taxonomy): domain Eukaryota; kingdom Metazoa; phylum Arthropoda; class Insecta; order Ephemeroptera; family Siphlonuridae; genus Siphlonurus; species Siphlonurus alternatus. The sequence goes on along the minus strand of OX463786.1, from coordinate 625,609 downwards.
AACAGTCGCTGGTATATTATCTGGGCCATAAGAAGACCCCTCCCTTATAGTCAGAAGACTGTTCAAAATATCAGATTCATTACATGAAATTGTATTTAATAATGGAATATTATCAGAAGTGGTGGGAGGACACAGATTGTGCACATTCAAATTTGGTATAGAACAATTTAATTGAAATTTGATACTAAAAGCATTACATATATCTTGGGGTTCTGTCAATGTTTTGCCTTTGTATGTAAAGCAAGGAGGCGCACTGGACCCTATCCTGGCACGCAAGAATTTCCATAACGCTTTTACATTACAAGAAAGCCCAAGATCCCATAAATAATTATCATAAGCTTGTCTAATTAAACGTTTTACCTTGTTACGGCACAACCTGTATCTTTCCCAGAGATCCACTGTATTTTTCTCATTGCATTTCTTAAAAAATCTATCCCGCTTCTTAATTTCATTAACAATGGGTTTGTCAATCCATGGATGTTTTTTACAGAGTCTCAAAGAAACCTGTGGGATACATGAATTCACACAATGGAAAAATACATCAGTCCAATGTTTCCAGGCTTTATGAACATCACAAAACGATTGAAAATTTGTAGGCAATTTAGACAACAACAGCTCATTAAGCTTATTCCAATCACATTTTTTGAAGTTATAAACATTACGCTTCAAAGGACTAGGAGGAACAAGTTTAAGGTCATAAGCAAAATAAATTGCATAGTGATCAGAAATGCCTGGTATAATATCACACATTGGTATTTTGGATTTATAACAAATAACAAATCAAGAATGGAACGAGAATCACCTTGAACTCTAGTAGCCTGCTTAATTATTTGCACAAGAAAAAGATCATAAAAAGCTGACAAAAACTCATTAGCAATAAGATCATGCCGTACTGGTGTCTCACTCCATTCAATATCCAAATTAAAGTCCCCCAGCAGAATAGTATGATCATATTGACTTTGCACAGTAGAAGCAAGTGACAGTGACTCTAAGATTCCCGTATTAATAGCATCAGAAAGAGATGTAGCTTTAGGAGCACGATAGGCAGAAACAAATAATATTTTACTGCTGCCTATTGTCAAAGCAACCCACACTATTTCTCCATCAGTTTCAAGTTCAGTAACTCGTACTGCTTGTATATTGCTTTTAACAGCTGTGAGTACTCCACCAAAACCTCTATCATCAGTTCTGTCTCTTCTAAACACAGTATACCCCACTGGCAACGCTTGACCATCAGTCACACCATTATGTAACCATGTTTCACAAATGACAATCACATCAGGGTTATACGTTTCAATCAAAGCTAATGTATCCGCATGAGTTTTAGGAGAATACAGACTCCCTGCATTGAATGACAAAAACGTAAGACCCTTAGACTTGGTAAATGAATGGCTAGAGTTATAGTCAGATCCCCCAGACGAATTTCATGTATTAAAAAAGGAATCCGAGAAACTGGGAATAGAACATGACCAACAAATCCATTTAAAACCCTTCTTGTAATTTCTAAAATCCACAGGAGAGATTTTAGAGCATGTTCTGTGATAAGGCTTATTGCAACTTGAACAGTTAATAAAAACTTGGTTTCTCCTCCCCGATTTATTACAACAGCCGCAAATACGAGCGGTGCGGACAGGAGAGCTACGTTTGTGTGTTGCGAGTCCAGCCTGAGAAGAGGCGACGTTTGCCGCTGTCTTTTGCTAACCACGAGTAGGACGGGGGGGGGCCAGGATTTGGACTGACGTCACCACAGCACAGCAGCAACAGAAAGAAGATGTGAGCAAGTGGCTCACTAGGTGACAGCAGGCACCGCCTGAGAAGACACGAAGCAAACCGTGCCACAGCAGGACGCGAGAGATGAGCGGGGAGCCGACCCCGTGACGTAACAGCTCGCCTTTGCGTCATCTTCCTCGATAGCCGTCTGCGTCTCAAGGTCATCCGACGTGTCACACGTCTATTACAAATTTCCTCATAGCGACAACGATCCGATAAGAAAAGCCAAATAGGAATACGGCAATTAAAACTTTGTTTGTTCACGTACTCACAGCAACGATATCGGATCTGGCAGCGGCGATGTTCATACACTCGATTATAGTTGTAGTTATACACAGTGTACTCGGCAAACGTAAGTAAACCGAGAAAAACAATCACAGCAACAATCAGCCACAACCTGGTCACCGCCATGTTTTCTCTCAAACCTCAAAATAAAATTTATTAACGTATTTTTTAATATGGTTGAAGAGAGGGGAAATTTTAGTGAAGGAAAGTTTCCACCAACTATTCACCCTTTTGAACTGCTCGCGATGCAGTACATCCACATGGTGTACCATCACAAAGCTGTTAGTGTGATTTTCATCACGCACGTATTGTATCTCTGCTACTCTCTTATTACTCTTGTGAAGTATCCTGGTAGCACACTAGTGGAAATCATGGTGGAAAATTGATTAAAATGAGGTGAAATTTTCATTTCCACCAAAATTCCACGTGCGTTCATTGTTTTCTTCACCATGTTAAAAAAGTGATAAATGGAATGAAAGTGGCATAACACGTTTTATTTATTGGTTAATGTTACTTTAAAATTAAATTTAAAATTTTTAGAAATTATTTTTTTTTTCTTTAACTTTTTAATGTAAATCGCGTGAATAGTTGGTGGAAACTTTCCTTCACTAAAATTTCCCCTCTCCTCAACCATATTAAAAAATATGTTAATTAATTTTATTGTAGAGTTTTTACAATTTCCTATTGAATATTACATCATGCCGTCTTGTAATAAAATTATTAAAGAATGTTGAATATTACGTTTAAATATTCCACCGAGTTTCCGCGTTCCGCGTAGTTAAAATTTTTCTAAGTCCAGCTGACGTCATAATTCTGTGACGTCACTTACTTAAAAATTTAAAATGGCTGTTTGAGTAAAGAAGCAGGTTTGCAGTGTTGCAACGAGAAAGTGATTTTGAGCAAGATTGTTATATGATAAGTGATACTTCTTTCATTAACTTGGTTCTTAAATACTTATTGAAGAATGAGGTCGTTGCTTTGTGTGATAATTTTGGATCTAGGTGGCCTGATAATCCGTCAAAATTGGATTGGCTTTCTGGACCCTTTTACCAAGGCCCATTTTTTTTCTAACAGTTTTATGCTGGGACCATGGAGGGCATATTATATGCCATTTGACCGGTAATCAACTATCTGAAAGGTAAGGTAACGGAAATTAATATTTTTAAGCATGTCCATTATGCATGATTAGTATGCCTCCTCATGCAACATAATATGCATACAGTACTACAGTAGTTGTCCTATAATAGATTTAATAGATTTAATGAATTTATTCAGTTCTTTAGGCTATACAAATAGCATAGAACAAGTCATATAACCCAAGTAACCAAATTATGTTTATAAAACGGATTTTATCCATCTTCGGATGCGTCTATTAACGGAAATTAATTTACGGTTCTAATACGAATCAAAGGACCGGTGTTTTTCCGGTGCAGATGCGTTGTTTTGAAAACTGAAAAAACACGTTGTCAAGACGTTTACGTTGCGTTTAAATATAGGTATATTTTACGTTTTTAAAAGGTTTTAAACCTATCCTACAAAAAACATTTTTTGGTTGTCATATAATTAAAATAATGATCGCTCTAAAAAGGCTCGCATTATTTGATTTTATGAGAACATATTTTAATAATTTATTTTAGAATCATAATTTCAAAATAAATTTATTGAGATTTATTGTGCAAGCATTTTTTCTGTGACCACTATATAATATAACCTACTTATCATAATAAAGTAAAAAGAAAATAAAAATTAAAAGCAAAATTTATATCGGGTTTGAATATTTCTTTTATTTTTTTATCCAACACAAAATGGCATAAGTAAAATCTAAGAAGAACATAATTGATAACATATTTTGCATGCAAATAGTTTTCATGTTAAGTGTTAAAAATTATAAACATGCTTCGTAATGAATTAAAAATGAATCCATTTTTTTTTCTTATGATATATAATCAAACGGATGATTTAACATAAAAAAAAAAAAAAACAAACATAAACATAAACGGAATATGTTATGTAATGTACATAATTTGATTCATAACCTCCACAGTCCTCATACTATACTTTTCTTATTAGAATTATCATGCATTGTAATTAAAAATAGAATGAGTAGTGCCTAATTTTTTTCCCTCAATGAACAGTTTGCGTAAGAGAAACATCATATGTAAAACTATTATATATACACTTTGTTTAGTTTTCAAAGTGATGAAGTACCATTCATCTAAACTAACAATATCAGAGCAATATTATTCTAATTATTATTTTATTGTCAGATATTTATATCAAACATACAAGGTTAACTTAATTGAATTAATGCTATATATTATTATTAATAAATTGGTAAAAAAGAACATAAACAATGAATACAATATACATTTAAACATGCCATACATAATAATTTTGAATGTTGTACACATTTCATTTTAATAAATTATTATGCATATTCATGCACAAATATAAAATAACTTTACACACAATGCAATGTATACGTATAAGTATATGATTATAGAGAGCAAAAAAAACTCTGTTAAAAAGTAAATATTAATTATTATTGCAGACATTTACAATTGAATTGAAGCTGTTAAACGCTTGGCTGAAATCAAAATAAAATATGGAAATATTTTAATGCAGAACGTTATTGCAGTTACAAACATCGCATGCACAGAACAACTCCAACAGCCAGGGGGCTGATCCAGGGCGCGGCGCTGAGGGAAGGGGGGCGGAGGGGGGGGGGGTTGAGAGCGGGAGAAGTGCCCTACCCCGCAATGTTAAATTTGGGGTGGGTGGGTGGAGCGACGGGTGAGGGGTGGTAACACCTTCAATGAGGGGGCGATAGTCCCCATCGTCCCCTCTCCTTGTATCCGCCCCTGCCAACAGCAAGAAATTCGAGAAGGCAAAAATAAAACTTGAACGTGTAAAAAATTAATTAAAATTAAAACGATGAGATTTTAATTGCAAGGTGAATGCAATTGAAGCAATTTTGAAACATTTTTATATCAATTAATGTTAATGGTTTCCAGACGTAAATTGTTTTAATTTTTAAGCCGCTTCAGTTGAACAGGTGCATTCTTCAGCCATCTTTTGATATGCGCCTCTACTAGAGTCTCATCTATGGAGTTTTTGAATTTTTGCATCACAGCTTCTGTAACAATAGAATATCATTGTAATTAAAAAATATTCATGTTAAATGTTAACACGCAAGTTAACATTTCAACGGTGAAGATTGGTATAATATAGTCGTCTTGGCGTCTCATTGGTTTGACGTCATGCAAACTTCCATTTAGAGTATTGCACAGGAGGACAAGGGAAAAGGTTCATGACGTCACACCAAAAATGAGGCAAGATGACTGTACAGTGAGTGTTATGTATTTAAATGTTGTTTAAAATATTTGCAATATTTAATATTATGTTATGAGATACTACAGTGTATATTTAATTACCTTTGATTATTGTCGTGATGTTCAAATTTATTATGGGAAGTTTATTTTTGTTTTTTCCAGTCCAATTCATTTTTGCAGCCAAACTAAGCGACATCATTCTTTTCATTACGTTCCTAGTTGTAGTTTTGTAGTCACCTCCGCCAGTACGAACGAGTTTTTTCGTCTAAAAAAAATATTAATACATAGTTAAAAATGTGTTTTTTGTTCATGTATTATTTCAATTCGAACGTAAGATTTAAAACACCCACCCAATATGAAAGTTTCGTTCTTTCCTCATTAATAGAATCCTCAAAATCATCTAATGCTCGTAGACTTGTAAGAGGCAGTACGTCGTCTTCTTCATCACAATCATCTGGCATATGACCACCGCTCTGTTTATGGAGAATTTCTTCCAGAAGCCTCTCATTGCGGCCACTACGTTTATCAATCTTTAGTAGCAGCGTTATCATTTTTTCAAAAGCAACATCTGTAAAGAACCAAATCAAACAAATATTACTATATTTTTATATTAGATTTGTCTTTTATACCCGTTCGTTTGTTTGTTATTTATTTATATAAATATTTATTTATTTTTATATATATATATATATTTATTTATTTATTTATTTATTTATTTATTTATTTATTTATTTATTTATTTATTTATTTATTTATTTATTTATTTATTTATTTATTTATTTATTTATTTATTTATTTATTCTCTTTTAGCAGAACATAATACAACGTAGAGACATTAAACATTAATTAATAACTTTAATTTTTTTATCCTTCATTTATTTTAAATATTTATTCAATAATACTAATAATAGAGAAACATTATATATAAATAGACTAACTGATTACGTGTAGTGCAGCAACTATTAAATGCATAATATGTACTGTACATATAATTATGTGTCATCTCTCAACTCCGTTCTTTTAAAAAAAGGTAAATTAATGTATAAAACTTTAAATTACCTTGTCTGGACTGGTTTTGGGTACTTGTCTCCTTTGGAGCAGGTGGCTTATTACGTGCAGTTGCAAATATATCTGGTGACATCGACGAACGTTGTAAGCGTTGTGTCACGGCCATATTTGATCGAGGAACTAAAGCAGTGAGAGAGTGACGCCTAGGTGAACGACGAGTTGGTTAGGTAACTGGCTGAAATGAGCGTGGCTGTGATGATATGGATGGCCGACGCACTGTGGTCGCGGGCGAAGGATATGGAGGGGTTGCGGGCGAATGGTGAGTTGGTGTCCACGGTGAACTTCGCGTGGGTGTGTTGTAATTTCTGCGGTAAGGAGGGATGAGAGGAGAGCTCTCCAGATCAATCATGGCATAAACATCTGTTTCCTTGTTTTTGCTCGTATGTACCGCTTTTCTAGTGTTATGATCTAAAAAATGCAAACCAGTTAAAAATGTAATCAGTTAGTTACAATATTTACCGAAATTTATAATAACCACTAAATTGTAAGTATGGTGATTCCACTTAAGGATAATTGTCATTAAAATAAATATTTTTATATTGTAAAAAATATTAAATTTTGATCAGAACATTATGAACAATATGACTGTACACTTTCCGAAGTAAAAAATAATAATAATAATAATTATTCGGTCCATTTTTTGAAAATATTATTATTATTCTTTTTTAAAAGCATGCCGATTTGGATATTTACGAAATTTGTCCTCTTATTTTGCGCCATTATGGAGGAAAAGAGACGAGATTATTTTTTTTTTCTTCTTGGGCATAAAATATTAGAAATATTGTCTTCATTTCATCCACAATTTTTAGCGAAGAGGCGATAAAATTATTTTAGAGGAAAAAAAGATTAAGTTTAGACGTGTAACGGATGAGTTGATGTAATATTTCAATTATTAATATTTTAGCCAAGGAGATTAATATAAAAATCATCTCACTATAAGGCAATATTCGCAGGGTATATTAAATATTTAAAATTATTGGTTTACCTTCAACTGGACTATACTGAAACATTCTTGATGTTGATGGAAATGGACTAGCAGACTTCCTTGCCTGAAAATTGTTGGTCCGTGACACTTTTCTGGGATCGTAGCTGTATATTAAAAATAAAAATTATTGTAATAATAATTTGAATATATTATTACACATAATTATTGTAAATAAGGCCACTATTTCTAATGTTAATGGGAAGGAAATTGCATGAAGTATTAAAAAAATGAACGCAGTCATGAATGGAAAAATTACTCTTAAGGTAGAGACAACGCCGGTCAGCTGTTCGACGTAGGTCCCTTTGATTAACATGTAAATCTTAGCAAATTCACAAAAATTCTGAAATTATTTTGAGAGGCAGATATTAGTGCCTTAAAGCCATAAAAAAAGAATCAAAACAATTTAACAAGCTGATTTTTTTTAATTAATTTATTTAATTTCCAGCATAAGGCTTACCCATGGAGAGACAAAGTAAAAAATTAATTAAGAAAAATCAGCTCGTTCAATTGTTTGAAACTTTTTCAATGTCTTTTAAGCACTAATATCCGCCTCTATAAAAAAAAACAGAATTTTTGTGAATTTGCCAAGTTTTACATGTTAATCAAATGAAGCTAAAGAAACAGCTGACCGACGTTATCTCTACCTTAAAGAAAAAGCAACGTTGTTACAGTGCTCACTTATTAAGCACGTCATGGCAGTTGCAAGAGAAAAATATATTAAGAAAAGGTTGACATCTATAAAATAATTTGATTATATTAGAAAATAAAAATATAATGATGAAAACAAATATATTGTTCACCCTAAACAAAAATAAGATTATAAACTATTTTTGTTTTACATACCATTTGATGTATGCCGGGCAATCTTCGCCGATCCTTTATTTTATGCAACACTACAATTAGCACTGATTTTAATAATATTTAAATTAGACAAGTAACAACACGCGTCGGGGTAGGTCAAGGAGGAGGGGGGTGGGAAGGTATATGGCAGGGGTGGGTGTGAGAGGGGATGTTCATGTTTTTGTAACGGTCGTCGGGTGACTTGGAGACCTCTGGCTCGCACATTGATGCCCGCTACCGCCGTCGGCTACGCTCTTCTTTCTTCGCTTGCGTTCGAGTTAATTTTCCTTCTCTCGCTTTCTCTCTCTCTAGTGTGGAGAGGCTTGCTAGCAAACGAGAGAGAAAGCGAGAGAAGGAAAATTAACTCGAACTCAAGCAAAGAAAGAAGAGCGCAGCTGACTGCGGTAGCGGGTATCAATGTGCGAGCCAGAGGTCTCCAAGTCACCCGACGACCGTTACAAAAACATGAACACCCCCTCTCACACCCACCCCTGCCATATACCTTCCCACCCCCCTCCTCCCTGACCTACCCCGACGCGTGTTGTTACTTGTCTACAACTAAACAAAAAATATACAGAGCCAGCAGTAGAGTTTGGTTCGTCAAAGAAAGTAGATTACTTCGAAATATCACCAATTATATAGTTTGAAGTGATTACATCAAGTTTTGTGCAAAATTGTACATTTTTTTGTGAATAATAATTATTAAAATACACATATGCATATGTATATACTTAATTTAAATATTATTAAAATCAGTGCTAATTGTAGAGTGTTGCATAAAATAATGGATCGGCGAAGATTGCCCAGCATACATCAAATGGTATGTAAAACAAAAATAGTTTATAATGTCTACTTCGCCTGCTAAATTTTATTATTATATTATAAAAATAAGATTGCCAAAAAATGATAGTATGCTGCTTTAAAGGCGCCAGAAATTTTATTGAAATAAAAGAAATAACATTACATATAATTTTTTTACAGTGCATTTTAATACGCATTCATTACGAAGGGGTGGGGGGTGGGGATATTCTGACCTTTAAATCTTTTCAAGAGGAAAAAAAGTAAAAAATGCTACTCCAATAATTCTGAAAAAGTTTGTAATTCTTAGTTAACCACACGGCAATGTAGTTTTTATAAAAAAATATATATAAAAAAAAGGTTAATTAAATAGCGGTCGTTTCGATCCCCCCCCCTCATGATCAAGAACGTATCCTTATAATATCAGTATAAGTTAATATTTTTATAACTTAAAATTATAAAATGAAGGAGAATAGCAAATCCGTGAGACTTACTTAGCTTTGGACGATCCACAGTGAGTGACTGCCTTTTATTCATAAATCTACTTATCACTGTAGATTTTATTGGTACATTAGGTTCTTTATCTGAACCTTCAGATGATGTATCTCGATTCCTCACCATGACGCTTGATGATTGACCTGTGTAACAATAAAAACCTACATAATTCTTCACTTAAAGTTAATTGTGAATGGACAACCTTCATGAAAATTTTCATTTCATATTTGGATAGAAGACCTCGAGTTATGTATAGTAAAATATGTTGTTTTTTTTTTTAACCCTTTAACACCCTCAAATCGAAGGAAAAGGCACTGTGACGTCATAGTCATGCAACACATTTTCCAATGCTTGTGTGTTAAATAATTGCATGACTATGACGTCAAAGAATTTTGCAGCATTAATTTAAGGGTGTTAAAGGGTTCAAAAAAATATAAAACAATATTTATAATACATAACTCTTGGTCCTGTATCCAAATATGGAATAAAACATTTTCATGAAGGCGCTCCATGGTATTAGAACATTAGAGCTTAAGCATATCCCAGTGCATTGACTGATTTTCGATAGATCACTGAAGTGAAGATACGTCAAGCTTTATTGTTAGTTGTATAGGTGACAGTTTTAATTCAAAATTGCTTATTCTTTTCCCAGGGTTAAATTAACTAAATATATAATGCTTTCCACCAAATGCATTGATGCACTGCAGATTTAGAGGTGTCCAGCCTGACTGAAGTTTCCACGGTTCCCTCAGTCTAACATCAGTAAATTGTGAGACCCTTTATAGGATGAGGCCTCCATGCATTCCTTCCACTGTCTACACTGAATATGTATCCCCGAACTTGAAGCTCATTTATATGGGGTGTATTATCATAAAATAAATAAAAATTAATAAATATTGTTTTCTAGAAAGAAGATACGAAAATCGTTTGTCAAAAAATTCATGGGTGTATTTTATAATTTCTCACTGTCAGTATTAAAGTAAAATAAATTAAATTGTTAAATTATTTATTGCAATAGTTTTAAGTGTAGTTTAAATTTAATGAATTAAAGATTTTAAAAGTAAAAAAATAATGTTCTAGTTTCACACATTTTTTTTTTTTTTACTTACCAATCTTTCTTACACGTGGAGAGCGTCGAGGGGAGATGAGGTCCTGTATTTCTTTGCCCTGGGGTGACGAGTGACGAGATGTAGAGGATTCTTCGTCTGTTTCAGGAACGACACGTCTGGCTCGTTCTAAACAAGTATTTTTGTATAATGAAAAAAAGTTTTTGCATTCCATTTAAAGTTAAGTGCGCGCCAGAAAAAAAAGTTAAGTTAGTATTTTCTAAAAAAAGTTCAAGTAGTCCTCCATCTCAAACCAAAATTAAAAAATTTTATCTCAAATAGGTTTGCCAGAAAAAAATTCCAAAGTCAGAGTGAACGCGTCGCTTAACATGGGGCCTTACCTGATAAAGACCCTCGAATATCTAAAAAAAAAAATACAGCGTTAGGTCGTATGAAAAAAATATAGTGATGTTCTATGACCCAAGCTTTAACAAAAAACCAATTACAAAAATTCTCTCGAATCCATTTTTCCGTAAAAAAATCAAAAAAATCTACCATGTTAATTCCTATAAGATTTTTTAGCATTTTTTTACGGAAAAATGGGTTCAAGCGAATTTTTTTAATCGTTTTTTGGTTAAAGCTTGGGTCATAGAACATCACTATATTTTTTTCATTCCCCCTAACGGTGTATTTTTTCGAGATATTCGAGAGTCTTTGTCAGGTAAGGCCCTTTTGTTATGCGACGCGTTCACTCTGACTTTGGAATTCTTTTCTGGCAAACCTATTTGAATTTTGGTTTGATATGGAGGAAGATTTGAACCAATTTTAGAAAATACTAACTCAACTTTTTTTGCTGGCGCGCACTTTACTTTAAGTATTATATTTTCGTTTATTTTTATTTTACCTGGGGAAGAAATTGCTTTTCTTTGAGGAGAAATGTCAGCATCACTTCTACGGGATGACAAATTTTCTCTCAATAAATTTGAATTGTTTTTATAATTTTTCTTGTTTTTATCATGTAACTTTGTCTTGGCAGCATCATTTGTGAATGGAAGACCTGAAATATATATTTTAATTATTTTATATGTATACAATAATTTTTTAAAAATTTGTAAAGAATTTTTTTTTTGTTTTGTTTTTAATTGAATAGAAAAATTATAAAAATTGCATACATACAGACAAGGCCAGATATAATGTTCCGATTTCGTGGTGAATTGTCAGCATAAATACTTTCTAGCTAAAAGTCATCTCGCTGAAAATTTAGCACGAAATCGAAACACCATTTCTAGCCCTGTCTGTAAATAACACTTACGTCGTTTAACTGTAGAATTCTCCAAATTCGCTGCTGGCAGACTGACATTGTTTGTCTCTGAACTGCTATCATCTTCGTTTTCTGCAATATCAAAATACATTATTTTATAGAATATAATTAAATATTCCTTGTCATAATTGAGAAAGATATTGTATTAGTTTCTTATTAACTATATTAACATACAATTATTTGCCAAAAAAAAAATTGATAATTATTGGTGTTTATGAATGGGTTATGCCTTCCTTATTCCATATTTCGGGACACTGCTTAACATTATCTATTGTTTTGTTTTTTTTTTCATGCCTCCCCCCCCCTCCCACTGTAATGTATTACTTAACCCAATAATCAATTATTATTATTCATAATGAATTTAAAAAGTAACATTAAACTTTCAAGAATATTATTCAACTTAATTATATTCACCTCTGTTTAATTGAGGAAAGGAAGGGGCAGCAGCCAGATAATCCTCGGGCTCTGCTACAATTTCATCATCCGATTCCTCAACAGCTGGTGCATCAGAAGTGATAGTGTAGTGCTTGACCAAGTTATGGGCTTCCGCGTAATCAGCTGGTAGGTTTGAACATACCAATAGTGTAAATAAAATAATATTTTGTACATGTATATTAAAGAAGCGAGTGAAAATCAAGAAGATATTAAAATTTGCTGTATATATTGGTACATTTAAAATGATTTACTTGTAAGAATCCGACATAAAAACGAATGCTAGAAAACATAAAACTTGGTTACTTAAATAGGCAAAACATTGATATTTTCAAAATTAAGGCAGTTCACACACAGATCATAAGCTTACGATCGTATGTATCTCATTTACTTGTTTCAAATTTTCTGTCATAAAAAAGCATACGATATGAAAATGTATGCGGGCGCACACCTGATCGAATGGGTTTTTAAATTTCATTATCAGACGAGTTGAAAATAATTTCATTTTTTAATCGCTATAAGGCTCAGTTCTCGCCAATTTCCTTTTTTTGCACTATTTTAGAGGAAAAAATGAGAAAAAGACGAGATTTCGCATTTTTTTCTCTTTCTGTTAATTGAATGTTGGAAACAATTTCTCCATTGAACGAATGATGTGTTTTAGAGGTAAAAAGATTAAGTTAAACGCGTAATTGTTATTTTTCGGTTAGGGTCATACGCTGCAAATCATGCGACTCTGTGGGAGAGAGCTCGAAATAACATTATTTAAAATATCATATGTAAGTTATATTGAGCCATAAACAAGTATTATTAAAAAAAAAAAAAACTTTGAATACTGGATTAAAGATTGACATTCCTTCTCTTGTCTCCTAATATTGATAATATTCTCTATGTATTGCGTTTTTTTGAGAAAGACAAAGACATAAAAAAATACATGATTATGAGAACTCGAAAATTATAAGATGTTTCATTCAATATAATTTCCTTATTTTTTATTTTGTGTCATTTTTTAATTTTAAAAATAAGAACATGTAATAATTTTGACATTAATTACCTAATTTATCACACTAGGAAATTTAAGGTTTAGAAAATCCGTCTCGTGGACCAAGAGGGTTAACCCCGTCAACGTGGGGCCTCTTGCGCAGAGAGAGGAGCGCGCGCAAAGAGAGGAGCGAGCGAGGAGAGAGGAGAGAAGCGCCTTAGAAAGGAATTCGTCATGCGAGTGTGGGAACCAAGCGAGAAAAACCGAGAATGCAATAAAATCTCCCTTGTAAATGACTCATCAGCTGACATCCTGCCTATAGTGCTCGATATTAAAAGAATGTTTTTTTTTTTAAAATAACAGACTAAAGGAACTTCTCAAATATTATCATGTAAAAATGAAACAAGAAGTCTATACAAGTAGTGATCAAAGAGTTTACTTTATAAATGATTCATTGCTTGATACAGATAAAGTAAATAACATGCATATGCACGATGGCATTTTATCAGTAGCTATTTTTATTTTCTATATTAATACATTGATTGACTTTTAAATCGATATATTATTCATTAACCGACAGCTTTTTTAAGGTACACTAGTCTCCTCGTTTTTTTTTTTTTTTTTTTTTTGCCCTCCTGTTAATCAGTTAATCACCTTGCCCCATAAGAATAAAACAAAGCGATTTTTATTTAATAAAACTGTAAGTGAGTAATTTTCTAACGCGACGAGTGTACAATTACTGTGATTCTTTTTTTTCAATTTTTCATTTAAAATTAAAGGGTTTCAATATTTTTAATACATGTATTGTAACAATTATTATTTTGTATAGTTGTAAATATGAATGAATTTACCTGTGCCTTCAAAAATTCTTTTTCTTGCGTATTCATTCCAGGATTTGTTGGGTGGCTTAAGGTTTCTGTATGCACTTAACGATGAATTTTTTGGTGGACATAAGCACCTTGTTCTTTTCGAACCACGAACAAACCAAGTTGATTGTACCATACCAACGTCCTCATTACCAAATTCAACAATCCAATAATCCATCTCGTCGTTTTGCGCCTGAAAAATAACATAAACAATATTGATAAAATTATAAGACAAGAATTTTATTCTATTACAAAGTGTAAAAATAAAGTTTTAGTATAAACATATTGAATATAATTATTAATTTACATTGATTACTATCTGGTATATACACTGTGCAAACACGCTGTGCAGCAGTAAATAGGTATGCACGCTCAGATTTTCAAGGCCCGACCAGGCCCGGCCAATTTGGATGGATGCTAGGCCCGGTTTGAGCCCATGAAGACTGTTTCACAAAGCGGCTGGCCTGCCCGTGGCCCGTCCGTATATATATTTTTCAACTTCGGCTCGTATTTTAATTCTAATGGACAATTTGCATAACATTTTTTTATTGCAGAATTGGATAGAAGGTGCAAAGTTATGCCACTCTGAATTTTTTCAGATTTTTCAGAGACAGCGAACTATATTTTTAAAAAATTATTGAAAGTCGATTTTATGACGTCACGAGGAGTCTGTCCTTAAGAAAAGGATAGGCGCTAAACGCCCGTGACGTCATAAAACTGACTATAATTTTAATTTATATTATTAAATTATAATATAATATAAATTATTACATTATTAATTTCCATAATTTTTTAAAAATAGTTCCCGCTCTCAAAAAAATCTGAAAAAATTCAGAGTATCATAATTTGGTACCCTCTATCCATTTCTGCAATAAACAAATGTCATGCAAATTGTCCATACTTTACAACCTATTATAAAACTGAGAAAAAGTCGATTCAGAGGCTAGCTTTTTTTGCCTACATATTTTCCTTCTTTCTCTACCCTTAGCAAAAATAAATAATAAAAAAAAACACTATAAAAATCAACAAATAGCTAGGCTTGGCCCGACCCATTTGCAGAATGTCGATGCCCGGCCCGGGTATGGCCCACGGGCTTGGAGGGCCTAGGCCCGCGGGCCAGACCAGGGCGCGTGCAGAACTGTGAGCAGTTACTACGGAGCTATGCAATTCAAAGCAGCATGAATTCCACGCTCCCCACTCTTTTTTAGTTTACAATGTTGACTAAAATCAATAAGTAATTTTTGTGATGTTTTGAAGAGTATTTTAAAACAGTTACTACGTTCACATGACAGTGTTTAATTAATGCGTATCCGTTGATGCGTCTCATAAAAATAACATTATTCGTCGTCAATGATTCCGTATTAAACACCGTCATGTGAATGTAGTAATTTTATCAATAATTTTCCAAATTTAAAATTTAAAAAAAAAAAAAAAAAAAATCGTACCATATTTGAAACAAGTCGTTTGATTTTTCCTTCAGTTCTGCTTATTACATTGGAATATTACTATAGTATGTAAATTAAATAGCTAACCATTTTCAATATAATAATTTCTTTTCTTTTCAATAATAATGTATTAGAAGATATTTAATTATTGACCTTAAGCTGTAATGATAAAAATATTTATGTATTTTTTTTTTTTCAATTCCACATGAACTGAAATTAATTTCATCTTTTTCTATCTCTTTTCTTCGCTATTTAGCTCCCTTCTGGTCAAATTACCTCCTTTTTACACCATTTTAGAGGGAAAAAAAAAAGAGGAAAAAAGAAGAGATTACGCCATTTTTCCTCTTCTGGAACGTAAAATGTTACAAATATTGTTTCTTTTCATTGATACAATGAGCGAAGAGGGAACATTAATTAAGGTGTGCTAGAGGTAAAAAGATTAAGTTTAGACGCATGAAGGATGAGATAAAACAGTAATTTTTACACTAGGGCATACACACATACATAAATTAATTTTCAGTACTTCCACAGTCGAAAAAATATAATTTATTCACATGAGGGTGCTGTTAACAATAGATTGAAAAAATTTGGGTACTTGGAAGTTTAGAAATTATGAAAGAGATAGAGAGAAAGAGAGAGAGAGAGGGAGAGAGAGAGAGAGAGAGAGAGAGAGAGAGAGAGAGAGAGAGAGAGAGAGAGAGAGAGAGGGAGAGGGAGAGGGAGAGGGAGAGGGAGAGGGAGAGGGAGAGGGAGAGGGAGAGGGAGAGGAGAGGGAGAGGGAGAGGGAGAGGGAGAGGGAGAGGGAGAGGGTGGGTGGGGAAAGACGATTGAATGAATTGTAAGAGAGAGAGAGAGAGAGAGAAGAGGTATATAGGAAGAGGACAAAAAGCCAGATATACCGTATCGTTGAAAAATACATCTTCTACTCATCCTTTACACGTCTAAAAGTACTATTTTCTTCTTCTAAACACATCTTACTTCCTCTTCGCTCTAATTTAGGATAAAATAGAGACAAAATTCTTACCATTTTCTGTTCAAGCGGAGAAAAAAAGTAGTTTCCCTTCTGTTTCCTCTGAAATGGTGAAAATTAAAGAAATTGAGACGAGAGTAAGGCTTAATAGCGAATGAAAAATGAAATTTATTTCAACTCGGGCATTCATTAATTAAAACGTGTTTGTAAAAATACTATATTTTATGAAAAATATACACAGAGAATTAAGTATTTATTTATTTTTTTAATCAAGTTTTACTGGGTACTTCTACTTACGAATTATTTATTATTACTTTGAAAACTCGGACCTTCCGAAATACTAACTTGCGTGTTTCGTGGGCTTTTCCGTAACGGGGGCGGCCACGGCCTTGCAATCCAACCCGATATTTGTCTTTGACTGAGGAAAAAATAGAAACCTCAGCAAGGATGAACGCTACAGCTTTAAACAATGTACCGGAAGTGCAATGGCCGAAATCCAAGGGGAACCACAAATATTGGAAATATTGCGCAACGATTTACCCCTGGGTGGTAAAAGTGTTTTTTGTTGACACGTTCGCTTGACAGGGTCTCATCAGAACACCGAAGTCAAGCAACGCCAATCATGGTTACTTCTTGGATGGGTGACCATTTTCAACGAAAATCACTTTTCTTGCCCAAAATTAAATCGTAGCGCTTTACCAGCAGGTAGTTCCCCTCAGACCATTGTACTTCCGGTTCATTGAAATAAACCGTAGCATCCATCCTGACTTTGGTTTCCTCGCTTCCCTCAGTTACAGCTAGACAATTGCTGGGATCGATTGCAAAGCCGTGTCAGCTCCCATTCCGGAAAAGCCCGCGAAACACACAAATTGGAGTTTTGAAAGTTTCTTTTTTTTTTATCATTATTATTATTATTTTTTTTTTACAACGATACACCCCAAAGAGCTTACAGCTCGCGGTGGGGTACTGGGTAGGAATAAGGTAGGGAATGGACAGTGGCAATGGCCTGCATGCTTACGCGTCCCAGCATTCGCTGAGGTGAGACTGAGGGAACAGTGGAAAACCTCAGCCAGGACGTTTCAAAGTTTAAAGGTTTTAAAGTAGTATGTAATTAGTGTAATTTGTAAGTAGAAGAACCCAAAATGGTTTGATAAGAAAAATGGTATTATTTATTATATTTACCATAGTGCATTTAAGTCGTTTGAACTGCATGGCTTTATAACTCCTCCATATTTTTATGTTTGGTGGTTTAAGGGAGTAACCACGTGTTTTTGTTTGTATGGCAAAAGAACACATTTCCATTTGATATCATTGCAATTAATTTTAATGATTCTTTTGCTGATGTTTGATACGACATGACAATCAATGTCCATAGATTTACACCAAGAAAAAGAAAAATAATGGTCTACATTTAAAAAAATGTTTCCTTCTATTATTATTATTCCATTTCTTTCAAAAAATTATTAATGATAACAAATTTTCCATTTTTTGTCTGCACACAATTATTTGGTGATTTTGCAGTTATATTGACGCCTCGAAACAAAATTTTTTCTGAAATATTTCCTATTATTTGTGGCTTAATATTCATAGGCATTTTCCAGCTGGAATTACCCAAATTTCTCTCTGACTTGTTAATTTCATGGTACCTATTTATAATTTGTTGTAAGGGTAAGGCATAACCTCTGACCTTTTTTTTAAGTTGTCCGAGGGCATTTTCGTACTTAAATGCTGAGAAATTTTCCAACATGCCGTATTTACGAGCGTCGTTGGCTAAATGAAGTAAACAATGAACATTATACACCATGAATTCATCACCATAAAACTTTGGGCCACCCTTTACAAATCTTTCTAAAATATTTTCTGCGTACAAAATATATGTCTCATTTGTAGCTAGGGTGCTACTTAAAATCCTTACTGCTACGTGCAGTAGCATAAAATGCTCGTATACGTCATCTGGGAGTATACCTTGTAAGACTACAGGTCCTGAATAGAGGAGCGTAAAACGAAATTCCGTTGCTTTGTATGAATCAAAGTCTAAAAATGAATGAGGTTTTCGCGAAAACTCGCATGGTGTGAATGGAACTAAATTATTTAACCGCTCTGCAATAATGTCAAGTTGCTGGCTGCTTAGACGGGATGGATTCTTTTTATTTCCACGTATCCAGAATTGAATTAATCTTTTCATTACACCTTGGTCTAACAGGTGCATAGGATCACAAACAAATTGACGAACCATATCAATTGGTAGCCGTAAAAATGGCGATTTTTTTTGTGGTGAGCTTTATCTAATTCAAGTCTAAAAGATTCATTTGTTCTGAGGACTGTGTCGGTGGTAGATAAAAAGACAACGCGACCACGCCAAGCACCATGCTGGCTGCAGTTAGGGCAGCCACTGTAGCCTGTATGTCCTACTATACCCTTCAGAAAACATTTTGCTGGAGCATCAGCAATAATTGGTCCTTTCAGTGATAGTGTACAATGGTTATCGTCTATTGTGAAACCGTTTTCATGCAGTTGAAGTAACTCATCAATAAATGGATTTAAAAAATCTTCGATTGAATCAGGCTTGTGTTTTCCACAAAATATCCCTGCCATAAATGGAGAGTCATCATTAGCTTCAGGAATACTGCACAATATAGGCCAAAATTGAATCTTTGATTTGTTGTATATAGGCAGACCATCAATATTTATTGCTAGACTTATTTCTTTTGTATATATTTTTAAGCCAGATTGAAGCTTTAATTTAATACCTCCCAGTATACCAAAGTAAAAGAATTGACCATTTTGTAAAGTTTTAACATTGCTGGAACGAGGTGTTTTCAGTAATGTTCTTGCATCTTTTGGTAAACTGGGATCTATTTTTCTTTCTCTTAATATATGCAGCATTGAATTTACTGCGTTGTGGGGTATATTGAATTGCAAAGCCCATGATTGTATGTCTGTGCCAATAGGAGGCAAGATTTTTTCACTTATATCAGATTTATCAGATTCTGCCGAGTCAGAGTGATCTGATTCTGAGAATTGTGTTTCATTAATATGTACACCTGATAAATACGGCATTTCTGTTCTTTCATTGTTATTATTTGTAACACTTATGTCCTCATTTACCGTTAAGTCTATGCTACGAGTATTTTGTGTCTCCGATTGAGCAGAAACATGACTTGGACTTAATTGTGAACGTGTAAAACGTTTTGGTGAATGTTGATGGTCAGCTGCCTGTGTGTTATTCCTATCGTTAGATGTAGTGGTACTTAGGTCACAAGCAGAGAGGAATTGTTTTAACTCAGCACGAATACGCTTCCTGCTTTGTCTATCTGTAACAAATTCCTTCCGTTGGTTTTTTACTTTATTTTTAGAAAACATATTATTAGAATTATAATAATTATTATTTTTTTAATAATGAACAACACCAAATGTAATTGAATACATTTATTTTATTAATAAAAATAATTTAAAAAAAATAATGATGCTACCTCAAAAATTGAAGGCAACAATAACCGTTTAAATCCAAATCTTAGTCAGCAAAAGAATGAATTGCAATATTTTTATTAACCTTTAAAACTGAGAGTAACTGCGTTCCCTTATAACCTCATTTGCTCTTGTAAAATGCCATTTAAATAATATTCTTGTGAAGTTACCTGTAAAATAAGAAAAAACAATGGATAACGCAAAATATAAAAAAAAAAAAAAAAATCCTAGAGATCATGGATAAAAATTTAAAAATGATTAATATGATTAAGAGTGTCTATTGCTATCGTTATATAATTACATATGTTTATGTATGTATAATTGTATATAATTATAGACTACTATATTTAATACATATTTTTGGCAATTTCTGAATTAGGACTGGCAGCTGAAAAATATTAATTGAATATATAAATTACTTGATAATAGTTACAAACTCCCCGAGTGAAATTTTTATTGTTTTATTAAATTTTATTGACACACAATTGCATGTTCTACAGCCTCTTGAGCAGTGTTTCTATTTTGCCTATGACACTTTGTGTATATTTTGTCTGTTTCTGCTCAAAAATATATTAATTATTACCACGTTATGGAATTCAAATTTTCAGTGATTTTTTTTTAACCTATATATACAATATCAATATGATAATATAATTTATCGTAATGAGAAATGAGGAGATAAAATAAAAATTATTAGAGACAGTGCTATTTTAATGGGAATGTCTTTCAATGGTATGCGGGAGTAATATTATTTACATGCACCATACCAGTATAAACAATTTACATGCATGGTTTTTATATATATAATAAAATTTTGATTACGGTAATTTAAAAGGCAAAATACGCTGGATTATTTTGTTTTAGATAAAATAAGTCGTTACAATATAATTATTAATAAAAAGCTGCAATGAAAGTTTATTACTGATGTTATCATGAGTTATAATATAACATGTTATAAAAGTTTAATACAAAATATATATTTATGTAAAACATATAATTTATATATTTATATTTAGAATATTATAATAATGTACTTTGCTTGACAAAAAGGTGAGCATCAATAGCCAACACAAAAGCTATGGATTTTAAAGTTAAAGGATGTGTACCTCTGGACATGCAGTAAAAACCCTACAAACTTTACTCCTGTCTCACTTCTTTGAGCTGCAGCTCTAAGAGAGAGAGAGAGAGAGAGAGAGAGAGAGAGAGAGAGAGAGAGAGAGAGAGAGAGAGAGAGAGAGAGAGAGAGAGAGAGAGAGAGAGAGAGAGAGAGAGAGAGAGAGAGAGAGAGGAAGAGGGAGAGGGAGAGGGTGAGGGAGGGAGGGAGAGAGAGAGAGAAAGAGTGTGCTCTTCTTACATCTCCGAAAATTGTAAATTTGCATCACTTCCATCTCTCTCTCCCTGCTCACCTCCCTCTCTCTCTCTCTCCCTCTCTCTCTCTCTCTCTCTCTTTACCTCTCTTTTTTTTTTAATGGATGCACCCCTGGTGGGTAGGGTCCGGTAGGGATAAAGTAGAGAAATGATGGCTGCCATGGCCTGTTACTTGTCCCAGCATTAACTGAGGTGAGACTGAGGGAACCGTGGAAAACCTCAGTCAGGACACACATCTCTACTTTTTATCAATGAACCAAAGCGCTGTACAAAGCCTGGGGAACCACGCACAAGAAGTGTATCAATGCAGGGTGGAAAGCGAGACGAATTTACCCCAGGCAGGAAGCAACGTGATTATTACTTGAAACGGTCACCCATCCAAGTACCAACCACGTTCAATATACCTTGACTTCGATGATCTGACAATAACCGGTGAAAATGCACTGCGCCACGCTCGTCCTCGTAATATAAAGAAAGAATATTTTACCAAGCCTTCCTAGACTTACAAACAATGCAGGAGTAAAGTTTGTACTGCCATGTAGTGAATGTATTGTACATATATAGTTTGAATTGTGCTACATTAATTAAAGCTTTTTTCACTAATTTGTAGAACCGGACCCTATGCATTTCCACAATAATGTATATATATTATATAGCTAGTGATATGAGATAGAGAGAGGTAGAGTGGATTGCTTTTAATGAATAATCAACAATATAATATATATCTAATGAAGAAGTACACGTTTTCTAAACAATAATATAACTATTAAATAATAAAAAAAAATATTAATACAAAAAAATCATGATAATTGTACTTACCGAGCGAGTCGTTTTCTTACGAGACATTGCAGAGTGTGGAGAATCCATAGAGTATAATTAAAAAAATTTTGTCACATATATTAATATGAATATATCTTCTTTTAATAAATAAAAACTGTTCTTCTTTGTAAACACTTTTCACTTATCTTACTTCACTTGGAAATTATAAAAATCACTTGTCACTTTATTTTATATGGCTTTGTTTTTTGTATGTACATAAAAAAATGAGAGGACCCTCAACGGTCACGCTGCGTCAAGATCTCCGGAACACTGGGAGCCCGAGGCGATAGCGCGATGCTTCGCTGGCTTGGGTGACTCATGGGCGGGGTGGGAGGACCAACAGGAGGAGTTGCGACCGAGATGGATCAGCTGCCGATGGTGCGGTCACCCCTCACTTTGGCGCGGGAAGTGTGAACGTTGGAATTATTATATTCTATATGAAAGTATAACATATTATTATATAAATATGTCTTTCAAGAAGTTTATTTTTATCACCTTTTTTTTAATGTACAGTCGTCGCCTCTGAAAAATCCCTTTTGAGGTCTTGTTAATCACCATGCCGTGTAATAATAACACAAAGCAGGTTGATTAACAAAGTTATAAGTGGAAAATTTTCAAAGGCGTTAGTGTCCACTAAATAAAAAATATACAATATTTTGTTTGTGCAACAATGCACAAATAATTATAAGCATTTTCATCGTGTTACATTTTATTTAAGGCGTAAAGCTATTGAAGAAAATTGTAATGTTACACGTATAGTATATACGTGTAACATTAGCATATATTTTTGAAAAAACAGACAAAAGGCTAATTGGTCTATAATTATCATGAGAGGTAGCATCACCTTTTTTATACAATGGTTTGATTATTGCCAATTTTAACAAGTCAGGAAATATGCCATCCTCGAATGATTTATTAATTAAATACGTTAGAATATTTACCACAAATTTTTACAAGATTTTAATATGAAATCAGAAACTTCATCAAACCCACTAGAATATTTATTTTTTAATTTATTTAGAATATGATATACTTGTGAAGTTGTTAGTGCAGATAGAAACATGGATTTAGAATTACAATGTATGTTTTCGTGGTTATTATTTGTTGATTTTGGAGCAGCATTTTTTAAATCATTAATACATTTTTCAAAATATAAACTAAAAGAATTTGTAATATCTTGTGGGTCAGTAATTAATGTACCATTATTATTAATTAAATCAATTTCTTTCTTTACAGTAACCTTACCATGACGTTTTTTAATCAAGTCCCACATTGCTTTGGATTTATTCTGAGAATTATTTATGATATATTTATTTTGCATTTTATTAGCTGCTCGAATAAGTTTATAATAAATATATTTATAAGTTTTTACATATTCTTCTGTCCAAATATGCGGGTACAGTTTTTGAAGCTTTTTTAAAATTCTAATTTTTTGTTGTGATATTTTTAATCCAGGTGTCATAAAGGAATTTTTATTTTTATTAACATTGTTATTGATTTTAATTTCAATTTCAGGAAAACTTTTATTAAAATGTTTCATAAAAATTTTATGAAACTCTGTAAACATATCACTAGCATTTTTTTTACTATAAACTGTAGACCAACATTAAAGTGACAAAGAGTTTTGAAACTTTTGTATATTTTTTTTTGAAAATATTCTCTTTTTTAATTTGAAATTATTAGAACTTTTTTCATTTTTTTGGTGAATTAAAAAGGATAGAACTTGAGCTTCATGATCAGATAAAGAACAATTTAATACTTTACTTTCACACACATCAAGGGGACAAAATTGATTTAAAAATATGTTGTCAATTAACGTTTCAGTTGTATTACAAATTCTAGTAGATGTAATTGTTGGATATACATTACAACAAGCTAATACAGATAAAAACTGTTTTGTGACTTTGGAGTCATTTAAAAGATTTACATTAAAATCCCCGCATATGAGGGGTTGTCTACCAGCAGAAATAATTTTCATTACAATTTTTTCAAATTTACTAAAAAACATGTTAATATCTCCAGTAGGTGGACGATAGATACACACAATGGTAAAAGGAATATTTGAAATTGTTAAATCTATTGCAGAACATTCAAAATTATTTTCTGTTGACATAGTTACAATATCTTTCCTCTCTTTAAAATCTATTTTATCTTGAACAAATATCACAGAACCCCCTTTAAGAGAAGTTTTTCTACAAAAAATACTGGCAATCTTAAATTCAGACAACCTAATTTGAGTATTATTACCACCAGTTAAAAAATGTTCAGTCAAACAAATTAAATCCTTATTAACAAAAGAGTTCAAATAATCATCCAAGAGACAAACTTTATTGCTAATGCCTCGAA
The DNA here is from genome assembly GCA_949825025.1 of Siphlonurus alternatus. Lineage (NCBI taxonomy): Eukaryota > Metazoa > Arthropoda > Insecta > Ephemeroptera > Siphlonuridae > Siphlonurus > Siphlonurus alternatus. The sequence goes on along the minus strand of OX463786.1, from coordinate 600,976 downwards.
TATTAACATGAAAGATTGAAAAATATTGATTTTTGTTACATGAACTTGTGTTATTTTTAACAAAACCTTTGGTACTCTGTCTCAAGTTGTCTGTTTTTGATTTTTGTCCAATTGAAAAATTTTCTGTTTAAAATAAAAACGATTTACAATAGCCTCATCTGGCCAAATTTCAGGTATTTTTACTGCCTCTAAATCATCATATGGGATACTAACCCGAAATGATGAAAGATTGCTTGCTGTTTGCAATTTTTCTACAGTAACAAGCTTTGGATCTTTTGACTTTATAATACTTGTAACATAATCTTTCACTTTCTGTTCACTTACATTTTCTTCGAGCCTCCCCACAAAGAGGTGGCCAGTTCTTGGAGCTCCCTTGAAGGTGCAATTTGCTGGCGTTCCGGTGCCTTGCACCTCGGGTTTACGTCTCCTCCGAGATTTCACGTGCTTGAAGCCGTCAAGGTCACCACTAGGGTGGCCATGGTGTGCGGGGTGCTGGGGGTGCACGAGAGGACCCGACTTTTGGGGTGGAGATGGACGCTGGGAGCACTTGGGGTGCCCAGTTGTCTCCACCTCACGGCGCTGGCCGCGCTGATCGCTCTCAGGTAGCACAACCTGCTCCCGCCGCTGGGCGTGATTGTCCGTCTGCCTGCCGGCAGGTGGCAGACTAACACTGACGGCTGATTTTTTGACTTGACGGGAGTCAGCTGTCACCATTGTTTTGCCAATATTTCTATTTTGTAGCTTATTTTGTACACTTAAAGCATAATTGGCATATGTATTAGGTTCAGTGTAATTATCTCTTGTGTTTTGCCGCTGAGAGTTATTATTAACTCTTGGAATATTAGGCCAGGAAGACGAAGTAATCTGGCTATTGTTTTGATTAATTTGCTTGATTTCGTCAATTTCATGGCTTATACACGCAATTTCACTCTTTTGATCATCAATTTTTGTACATAAATCACTCACCAGATTATTAGTGGCATTGTGAGAACCAAGAAGTTCGTCCAGTTTGCACCACACTGCACTAACCATAGTGCCGACGTCCGTGCATGAATCGCAAACCCACCTCAAATTAGCAGATGTTGCGTAAACATCGTAGTCAGTACACACTGATTCATGCACGCAATCCCAATGATAGTCATTGGCACATAGACTTTGACAGGTAATAAACTTTTCACCCTCTATAACCAAGTTATTGCAGACGCGACACGTATGCTGACTTTCTCCGCCGGCCATTTTGCCAGAACTGAAATTGCCATTTCTGCAATAAAAAAAATTGAGGTCAATACTCCATTCAAATTTCTTACTCATATGTCACTTGTCAGTCCTTTCAAAAAACCATGAAAATAAATAGTTTGATTTAAGATCATATTTTTTATTGATAGATGGCGTCGCTGTTAATTGCGGCGGGAGAAAATTTAAAACACAAAATTCCAAAAATTAACTCCGACCAAAAGTGTTTTAGAGTATAGTGTAATTTTTATTAATCAATAGTATTGTAAATATAATAATTTAGTTAGATTAATAATAAACTTGTCACAGTTTAGAGGAACATTGACTAAATTATAATAATTATAATTTAAAGATATCTGAATTATAAAATAATTTCCTAAATTGTGGATTTGACATTCTTATATTTTCTTTACTTAATATGACAAAATAAATCAAGTTTAAAAAATTATGCAAATATATTAGCACATGAAAATATCATAGCAAAAATCAAATCAAATTAAAAGAACAAAAGAAAATATTTTTTTTATTTTTAATCTGTCTCCTCCCTTAAATTATTCTGTCTGGCCAACAGTATTAAGATCACCGAGGGTGCACTCTCCTTCTCGCGGCCGGTTGAGACCCTAGGCTATTGAACTGTACTCCTCGCCTGAGTGCCACATAAACATTTAATTAATAGACAACTGTAATCCATTTTGGTAAAATAGAACTCTAGATTGTTATGGACATAATTATTATGAAAATCTATACTACTTCATGAGTAAATTAATATTTCCACCTGTGCTAACATGATCAGAAAAAAATAGTATCTTGCTTTCTCTTTACTTTCTTCTTATGATGAATTTTATCATACATTAGTTAAAGTAGAGTGAGCAATTTTATTTTTTGTAATCTTTTATTTTCTAAAGATAGTTTAACTCGTCCTCTATTGAGAAATGAAAACCAAAAAATTCCATCTCAAATAGCTTCACCACAAAAAATTCTAAAATTTAGTGTTTCGGAGGCCTTTAACATGCATCCTTATGGAACAGAAAACATCTTTTTACTCCAACTTCGTCTGAACTATGGTACCAATTAAAAAATACGTACGTAATATATGATGAATTCTTTATTGGATTTAAAAAAAAAAATAACGGAGCCGTTTTTCCCAAAAAAAAATATTAAAATTTTTGTGGGGGAATTCCTATAAGGATTTTCAAGATTTTTTCCGGAAAAACGGCTCCGTAAAAAAAAGTTTTTATTTAAAAATCCATTAAAGAATTCATCATAGATTACGAACGTATTTTTTAAATGGTACCATAGTTCAGACGAAGTTTGAGTAAAGAGCTGTTTTCTGTTCCATAAGGATGCATGTTAAAGTCCTCAGAAACACCAACTTTGGGAATTTTTTGTGGTGAAGCTATTTGAGATGGAATTTTTTGGTTTTCATTTCTCAATAGAGGGCGAGTTAAACTATTTTTAGAAAATAAAATATTCGAAAAAATCAAATCGCTCACTCTACTTTAATGGAATAGAATAATTTCTTTATTATAGGCGATGTTTGGCTCAGACTGAGCCATTCTTACACATAACCTCTATACAGATACGTACAAAACAAACATATTCATGGAATAAAATAATGTCTTTTCTTCTTATCCTTGCTTCGTATAGTATCACAACTGTTATAATAAGATTTATGACAGGAACTTTAAAAATTGCACTTTCTTTAAATTTATAAACATATGAAATATATTAAAATCACTTCACTTTTTGTTATTCTTGACGTATCACTTAATTTATACGGATATCACATTCAACAATTTGATAAACATTTTTCTTATAAACATTACAATAAAATTCAATTAAAACCTTTAAAATAACATATTTATATAAATAATATCACTAATAATATAATAATTTGACAGCATGGACAAATTATTTATTTTTTGAAAACCTTAATTTGAGATATGTTTTTTATTGAAAAGAAGATAAAATTGAGCGTTAAGTTGCCCCTTCCCCCCCAATTAAAACTGTTAATTATAAGGATATGCAAATAGCACAAACGAAAAATTCCAACGGCACAAACCAGCACAAACGTAGCACAAACGATTTGGCTAGAAAAAATTTCAATTTTCCAAGTATGGGGGCTAGCGTTAAGTGGGCCCCCCTAATTAAAACCGTTAATTATAAGGATATGCAAATAGCACAAACGAAAATTCCAACGGCACAAACCAGCACAAACGTAGCACAAACGATTTGGCTAGAAAAAATTTCACTTTTCCAAGTAGGGGGGCTAGCGTTAAGTTAGCCCCCCCCAATTAAAACCGTTAATTATAAGGATATGCAAATAGCACAAACGAAAATTCCAACGGCACAAACCAGCACAAACGTAGCACAAACGATTTGGCTAGAAAAAATTTCACTTTTCCAAGTAGGGGCGCTAGCTTTAAGTTAGCCCCCTCAATTAAAACCGTTAATTATAAGGATATGCAAATAGCAAAAACGAAAATTCCAACGGCACAAACCAGCACAAACCTAGCACAAACGATTTGGCTAGAAAAAACTTCACTTTTCAAAAATAGGGGGGGCTACCGTTAAGTTGGCCCCCCCAATTAAAACCGTTAATTATAAGGATATGCAAATAGCACAAACGAAAATTCCAACGGCACAAACCAGCACAAACCTAGCACAAACGATAGTAACATTTTGAACAAATTTTGAAAAAGTGGGGGGGCTAACTTTATGTACATAATAGAGGGTACCAAATTAGGCTACTCTGAATTCGTTCAGATTTTTTTGAGACCCAGAATTTTTTTTAAATAATTATTGAATGTGCGGCCACGCCCCCTGGAGGTGTCAATAGGCGTCCAGTCTCTATCCTTTTTATTAAGGCTGCAGGGGTGCCAACTGAAATCACAGGACTTTCATTAATTGTTTAAAAATAGTTCCGGGTCATAAAAAAAATCTGAAAAAATTAAGAGTAGCGTAATTTGGTACCATCTATTTATTTCTGCATTAAATTTTTTTTAATGTATGTTGTCCATTGTAATGAAAAATGACGGACAATTCCTTGCAAGAAAACAATAGAAAAGAAAAGGTGCATTTTTTTATTTAATAATTACAATATATATTAAAATATGCATTTCTGAATTTTTCAGATATTTTGGAGTGCGAGAACTAATTTTAAAAAATATTTTAATATCTTAATTAGGGTGGTACACCTGATTAGACAACAGTGACGTCATTTTGTCGTGCTGTCATTGGCTTTTGATGACGTCACGCTTGTCCTGTCAAGTTGTACCACCCTAATTCAGATATTTTTAAATTTTTTTTAAAATTAGTTCCCACACTCGAAATAATCTGAAAAAATCAGAAAAGTATAGTTTTATATATATTTTTTAATAATGAAATAAAAAAATGCAACCATTATTGTCTATTCAAGATATTCAGAGAGTAATTCCAAGTCTAAAATAGTTTATAACAAGAAATTATAATAATATTAAAGAAGGTTTTCCTACCCCTCACACCCCTCAACAAAGTAAACATTATTTTTGAAATCATTAGTCTCGATTCATCCGAGGATGAGAAGATGATCCCCAAAAGCCTATGAAGAAAACAAGTGCACCTGAAGTGTAGTGATAATAATAAAAACATTAACATCAATGCTCAAGTTTCTCGACGTAGTACAACATAATCGACGAGTGGAAACAGTGCGGTAAAATTCAAAATACCTCTATTTTAAGAAATATTAAGGTCTGTCGTTATGAAAAAATGCAAGTGGAATGAAAAGAGATGTCACTTCCAGTCTTTAGTAAATGATGTCCAAGATTGGGTGATTTTATTCCAACATTTCAAAGGAAATAAGAAGATTAAGCATTTTTAAATGAACAATAGTCACTATAATTATGTTTATCTATTTCCTAATCTGATTAGCTTGCTTCATTCACTGATTCACTGTCTTAAATTAAATGTTTTATTACTATTATGTTTTGGCAAAATTCAAAATACTAAAATCAAACACCTGATTGCATGGATGGGGTCCGGGTTTGGCCGGGGTTTTATGGGTCTGGCATGGGGTTGGGCCTTGTCTATGCAGTTGGGTTTATCTTCTGTTTCAGGTATGAACATCGAATATGTTTATTGTATCTTGTTTTTTTTTTAAAAAATTATCTCAGCTTTATGTAAAAATAATTTCAAAATGTATTTACAATTTTAGGGAATGGTTAAACAATTGTTAACATGTAACTTTTATTTTTGGTTTAAATTAATTTTCACTAGTAAGAATTAAAAAATATATCTTTATTTATAAAAACCATTTTCTACAATATATTTAAAATTATATTAAATACTTTATAGCAACAAATATTATATTTTGACAAAGGATTAATGTAATGTGAACTACAAATATAAGGCTCTGCCTTTTCTGGACACTACTGCACAACTTAGGGTCAAATTAAAAAAAAAAAAAAAATTGTGAATACATTATTTATGTGCAATGTTATAGCAGTTTAAAAAAATGCTCCTATAACTCAGAGAGCTAAGGCTCAAGACAAAGAAAAAAATATGAAGGGCAACCGTGCCGTGATGAAAGCGCCCGTTGTGCCGTTGCGAGTGTGCCTTAACATTCCATTGTATTTTAATTTGAATGGAAGGAAGAGTAAATAACGGTAATCAAACGAATACGTATTTTGGAAAAAATATTATGGTCTGTTAGGATAGAATTATAAGCATCGAAACTTGTTTTTTTTTTTTTTTTTTTTTTTTTGCAACGATAAAAAAGTAAACTTTATTTATTTTTTTAGTTCTTTTTGTTAAATGATGAATCGAAGTATAAATAATCCTAATAAAAATTACGTTACTTTATATTTTAAAATTTAGTATGCTGTTTCGCTTTATGTGGCTCATATCTAATCATACGCCTGAAATAAAAATAATTTGATGATAATGAAATTTTGAACAACATTACATTATTACACTGATTATTTATTTTTATTACCATTTACATAACAACGGCGACTCAAACTAGTTTGGTTGTCTTCGCGGAGCATAAAGGGGTGGCAGGGGCTTGGATCGAGAGGACGACGGATGACTCTCTCACACTACTGCCTGCATTCTCATCAAGTAGCTGCAGTTTTCGCACTCTCTTCAGGGGAGCGCGGAAGGCGGGGGATTGCAGCGAGAGAACGATTCGTTGGAAACATTACCATAACAATGGAGTATCTACCTCAAAAATTTTAATTACAGAAATAAATAGAAGGAGCAAAGTTATGCTAAACTCTGAATTGTTCAGAACTCTTTTTAAAAAATAATTGAAAGTATATAAGATAAAGTGACGCGTCTGGACACCTCTATTAATAAAATGATAAGACCAAAAACGGGCGCTGGCTAGAACCCGACCTAGTCAAAACTTTTTAGCATTACTTCCCGGTCTCTAAAAAATCCGGAAAAAAATCAGAGTGGAATCGGAAAAAAAACTTTGCATCCTCTATCTATTATGATGCGCCAGTCCAATCGAAATTGGATAACGTAACATAACGTGGGCAATTTAGATCCTTCACTCCATTTTATTTTTAAAATTGCATGGCCAGAGCATGAGGGCCTTCCTCGAAATTTGTTTCTAAATCCGCAACTGATTATAATTGTATATATAATTAAAAAAAATGTTTTAATAAATATATTAATTTTATATTCCTTTACATATATTTATTTTCTATATTACGTAAGTAGGTATGATGCAAAATAGCATTTGAATTTAGGTCAAAAGAAAAATATTTATTTTTCTCTCATTAAAAAAATAATAATAATAAAATCGATGTTTTTATTTGGATGAATTTAATAGCTATAATATAGGATATCTGACCCCTAGAAGATAAAGTTGAAAAAAGTCCATCCAACCAAACTTTTTAATCAGATGAAACCGGAAAGCGAAACGTAAGGGGGGCTTTTAATCAGGGACCGGAAAGCGAAACGTGGAAGGGGATCCAATACAAAAATCCAATTAAGTAAAAAGAAAATCAGTAAAAAAAAGGCCTTACGCGGACTTGAACCCAATCCCGCCTGCATGCCAGGCAGGCGTGCATACCCCTGCGCCACGCCACTGCTACAGCGGTTGGGAGAAAATAAAGTTTATTTGAAGGAAAAAAATGGACTTTTTTCAACGTTATCTTCTAGTAGCGTAATTCCAATATAGGCCTTGTAGGAGCCATCGATTTCCGTGAGCAGACTCCCGATGCTGAGCTGCATGAGCACGGCCCATAGGCCTGCACGGCCCACGGGCCCACCCGTGAAGATCCGTGCGTGAGCCCGCAGAATCCAAGCCGTCTCGGCGCCCTCCCTCCCTGCTGCTGGTAAAACTCAAGCTGACCATCCTAACTTGCCTCGCTTCTTGCTGGCGAGCAAGCTAGGTGCATTCCCAAACAATGGGACAATGCACAGTACATCCGAGGAGAAAAAAATTCAGCAAGATGGCTTGTGACAAAGTGGGGATAGTGTGTAATTTTCTTACTTGTAAAGTCCTTAAAATATTGCTGTACCGTATCCATATTAACTTGTTCATCAGAGAATATAAATATTATTATTATTATACAATTAAAAGTTTAATATCCTTTAAAGTTTTGTAAAAATGTTGGAACAAAATTCTTCCAATCAGTAATTTTCGAAACGCAGCCGTTGCGCCTCTGGTGGCCGGCTACGTAGTGACAGTCCTTAAATAAAAGGGTATCAAATTACTACAGGTCTGCCATGTTAAATTAGAAAAATTAGCATCTTAGACTGCAAAAATTAATGACTTTTTACCAGCATGTCTTAGAGAAGTTGAAAGTGAAAAATTATTTAAAGAAAAATTAAAAATTATTCTTATAAATAAGGAATTGTACTGTGTAAAAATGTACTTTTGTAATAAGTTGCCAGAAGATATACTGTCTAATGTTTTTTTTTAATTGATTGTATCTATTGTATTTCATATCTTGATAGTTTTATGAATTATTGTTATTTCGATGTGTTTTTATGTTATGTAATTTTAATGTTATTATTAGGAATGACTTAATCCATGTTGTACCTGTACAGCCTGTTGATTGAATAAATGAATTGAATTAAAATTCTGGTATTATTTTTTTAATTGTTTATTCAAGTCAATAGTTTTGCAAAAGTATTTTAAGATTAACATTACCTTATTAATTATAATAGAAGGATTTGTTGTCAGTATTTTAAGGATGAATTTCAGTATATTGATATCTCGCAATCGTACTGCCTGAATGCAACAAGACTTGCAGGGGACTTAGAACTCACCATTAATAGATGGCATACAAATTTTGAAGCAAATCTGTCTTATCAGTTTTGTGAAAACTGAGGTAGATGTTTAACATTGGCTTTATGGACGAGAACCGGAAATGGAGCTGTTGTAAGAAAACTGCAAGACTGAATTTGCTCAAACCATAAGCGAATAAGTTTTAGTACATTCTCGATTTTTTAAAATTTATTTCATTCGATTCGTTTGCAGGGAAATATTCTTTGACTCCAGAAATAACTGAGATTAATTGTTGACATATTTTTAAATATCGTGTAACGTATTTCACCCAAGTTGAATTTAATTTTCTTTTCAATGATGAATTTTTTCCTCAATCATTAAAACTACATGTTTCGCTTTTCATAATCCTATTTTATTTTCATAAATTTTAAGTTATTGTAAAAACGTATCAAATAAATTTACACTATAAAAAAAAAACTAAAATATCAAAATTATAAATTTTATGAATTAAAAAAAAATGTAAAATAAATAAATATTATTATTTATCAATATTTATATTATTCTAAAATATTATGAAAACTAATGTAATTATAGAAATGCATGCTGCATATTTTATCAACATCATTTTCACTTAAAGAAATTAAATAGAAATAAATTTAATTTTTTTAAACATGAACCGAAAAGAAAGATAATTAAAAAGAAATTAATAACAACTAAAATATTGTAAAAAAGGAACAAAAAAATAAATAGTAATTTCACAGACACGTATTTGATGGGGTAAAATTTGTAACACGAGAATCAATTTGTATCAATTGAGCGAGCTGAAAGTTCACACAGCGGAGCCCTCTCGGTCTAGCATATGTTTACACTTGAGCCAGTTTGAAAATTTAACGAACTTAAATTTCATTGAATTATTGGTTGTGATGCACTTTTGAAGTTCACGATTGCAATATATATTATAGTATATAGTCAAGACAATTTGAAGTTGAGTGTGGAGCGTAGCTCATTAGATCACCGAGGTAAAGCAACGTGGATGGGTGACCGTTTCAAATAAAAATTACGTAGCTTCCTTTCTAGATTAAATTCATCACTTTTTCCTAATTGAAAATTTACGTCTTTAACTCATCTTTTACACGTCTAAACCTAATATTTTTACCTCTAAAACATATCTTATTTCCTTCTCGCTCAAAGTGAGGATAAAATGATGTCAATATTTCTAACATTTTATGTTCAAGAAGAGGAAAAAATACGTAATATCATATTTTTCCCTCTTTTTTCCTCTAAAATGGTGCAAAATAAGAGGAGAAAAGACGAGAGGAGTGTTTAAAGTAAAGTGCGCGCTAGAAAAAAAAGTTAAGTTAGTAATTTCTAAAAATAGTTCAAATAGTTTTCCATATCAAATCAAAATTCAAAAAATTCTATCTCAAATAGGTGTGCCAGAACAGAAAAAAATTCCAAAGTCAGAGTGAACGCGTCGCTTAAAATGGGGCCTTACCTGACAAAGACCCTCGAATATATCGAAAAAATACACATTTAGGTGGTATTAAAAAAAATATATTGATGTTCTATGACCCAAGCTTTAACCAAAAACCGAAAAAAAAAATTCGCTCGAATTCATTTTTCTGTAAAAAAATAATAAAAATCTTATGGGAATTGCCATGGTAGATTTTCTTCATTTTTTTACGGAAAAATGGATTCGAGTGAATTTTTTTTTAATCAGTTTTTGGTTAAAGCTTGGGTCATAGAACATCACTATATTTTTTTCATACCACCTAACGTGGTATATTTTCGAGATATTCGAGGGTTTTTGTCAGGAATGGCCCCATGTTAAGTGACGCGTTCACTCTGACTTTGGAATTTTTTTCTGGCAAACCTATTTGAGATAGATTTTTTTTAATTTTGGTTTGATATGGAGGACTACTTGAACTATTTTTAGAAAATAATAACTTCACTTTTTTTTCTAGCGCGCACTTTACTTTTATAGCGAAGAAGAGATGAAATTTATTTCAACTCGGTTTTCCACCCAGTGCAGTGATGCACTTGTGTGTGGTTCCGCAGACTTTGGACATCGTTTTTGTCCATTGATAAAAAGTAGATGTGTCCGTCCTGACTTAGATTTCCCACGGTTCCCTCACTCTCACCTCAGCGAATGCTGGGACGCGTAACAGGTTGTGGCCACCATCCGTCCTCTTCTTTATTTCTACCCATTACCCTACCTCGACGAGATTTAACCTAATAGGGGTATAATTTTTATCCTTGAAAAAATAAGTTATCCCCGTAAGTATGGTCAATCGTGGCATGCTGTTGAAAACTCATACAAAAAGATCAATGTACAGTGTTAAGTCATTGTGGGCTAGAATGATTGGTGCATACTGCAGAGTATACACGTTGTTGCATTAAATATGACGAAGACTGTACTTTTTGTAAATATTTCTTTATTTAAAAAAAGGGCATGAATCCTGCATTTTCTGTGTAAATATCAAATTAATTTGACTAAAATAAATGAAAAAAGCTGAAAACGAATCTTTATTAATGAATTAAATTATAAGAATTTTAATAAAAAATATATTAGCATAAATTTTGTATAATTTGTACTAAAATTTTGGGGTCATGATATTAATTATTATATTTTTGTATCTCTAACTTTTTGATCGAGAAAAATGAAGCTTTTCACCCAGAGCTGTGATGCACAGACTTTGGACATCACTCTGGTCCATTGATAAAATGTATTGGTGTCCGTTCTGACTGAGGTTTTCGACGGTTCCCTCAGGCTCAACTCAGCGAATGCTATAGTACGCCAATATCCTGTCCCTCCCTTATCCCTAAATCCATTGCTTCACCTCGAGCTCCAAGCTCATAGGGGTAAATCATTATATAAAAAAAAATACATATTTCAATTCTATAAGCTAATTCATACAACTCAGTATATTATGCTGACAGTAGGGCTGTAAGTTTTAACCGGTTGATTAACCATCCGGTTAAAACCCTACGGTTAATCGTTTTCATAAAATCTTTTTACTCGAGGTTACGGTTAATATAACCATTTAAACCGAACTTCGATTAAAATTGAAAATTAACAGCGATTTTAACCGTTTCTAGCCATGTCATTATTTTAAGCACTTTAAGCCGCGGTTAATTCTTTTTATTAATTTTTAAAAATGCAAAAAATATAATTGACCCATGCACTGTGAGTAAATTTTGACAGTTAGGTTAAAATATAATTGCACTGATGGCACTGATTGCTAATAAAGCACGTACAATTTGTTTTTAATACGTTAATGCAGTCAGTTTGCAGATTTTTTTTTTAACTTTTTTATTATTAAATTGTGTACAAATACAGTCCAATCAAGGCCTTAAATGAAGCCCTATCGGTTGGAACTGAGTTACATACTTATTATTCAACACGTATAGTAAGCTTAAACAAAATTACCTATATTTATTAAAAATAACAATACAAAACAATACATTAATAATATTACCAAAAGATAATAACAAAAATAAGCACGAACAAATTTAAACCCTTCAACTTAAACAGAAACACAAATACAATTATTAGAATGGTATTATAGCTCACATTAACGCAAATTATTTAATATAATTATGCTTTCTCAGCACTTTTTTCAATAACATTTTTTCGTCAATTGATCTAATATTTATCGGTATTTCGTTCCAAATTTTTGATAGCACAGAATTCCATGTTCTTTCTCCAAATCTATTCTTACTTCTTGGAGTTGTAGCAGGTTCATTTAAAAGAGTCCTATGATCATGTACTCTAGGCTCTAAATTTGTCATATCATTGAATTTCTCAATAGTAAGCACGAATTTTGCTAATTCATTGACTGGTAAAACATTGAAATATTTAAAATAATTCACGTCCCAATCACAATCTTTACCCTTTTTAATTCTTTTTAAAATCCTTAGTTGCAACTTTTTTAATTTAGTTAAATTACCTGATTTTGTAAAACCCCATGCAAGTACTTCATACGAAATTATTGAGTGACCAAGTGCAAAATAAACATTTCTTAACAATTTTTCTGAAATAAACTTAGACAATCCATACAAGTTTTTAAGTAAATATCTTAACCTAGCCATTATTTTAAAAAAATGTCGATCAAATTTAAAGTATTTATCAATTAACACACCCAAATATTGATAGGTCTCGACTACATCAATTACACTACAATTATCTCCAATATTATTATGTAAACAAATACTCTCATGTATATATAATTGCAATTCCACATTTATACATAAATGAGGATTTGCAATGTACAATACTTTCGTTTTCTTAATATTTATTGCCAAACCATAATCATGAGACCATCTAAACACCCTGTCCAAGTCATCTTGCATTAAATACGAACTTTGTACAATATCTTTATTTGACATTTCGGCATGAATGTACTTTCTTTGTACTTTTTAAAATAACTAAATCAATAGGTGAACGTTTTTGCATACCGTATCAGATTAAACTGTTAGAAATTAACTTTTAAAAACACTTTTATATCCTTGTTTTCTTTTTAATTATTATATTGAACCTTGAAGGAAAAAAAATATTCTATATTCAGTTATGTATGCAATAGTAATGGTATTTGTATAAAATCTATCTTAATTAAACGTGATAATTGTTAATAAATAATCGATAGCGCAGAGTTAACCATTTCGGTTAAATTAACCGATCATATAAATTCAAATAATTAACCGATATCGATTAGATGGTTTTTTTAATCGATCAAAAATTTTCAGAATTCCGGGCGGTTTTTAATTGAACTTCGGTTTGATTAAAAACCGGTTAAATGTTGACGGTCACCGGTTAAAAAATTTTCTCGTTTATTTACAGCTCTAGCTGAAACAGTAAAATTTCGTAATTTAAATAATTTTACATGGCAATATATAATCCCAGAAATTTTTCAATGCATTGACACGTTGACCTCTATAAAGGCTTCAAGTGTTCCCCGGCGGGAAAAATTTCTCCATAAGCCACCATGTTAGAAAATTAGATTTTTTCTCAGTAGCTATTAAAGCTATTAATTTGAAACCATCTCCTACCCCCTCATTTAGAGGTCTTCTGATAATGAATCAAGTACTTTTTTTTCTCTAAAAAGTATATTTAATGCCAAAAAAACGATATCGAGTTTTTTTTAAAAAGGGTGAATAGGACGGTGGGAATACCACAAAATCAGCTGACTTGAAGCCTCTATTTCAATTTGAGTCAAATAAATCAATAATGTTACATAATACGTGTGTAACAAACTTATCTCTTTAAAAATATATTGACTGCATAATTCATAGTTACAAGGTGTGAATTTTATTACCTTACAAGTAAACTATTTAAACTTAAAATCGATCGAAAAATATATACGACTCTAAAGCAGATAGCATAAGAACAGGTACAATATTATACTATGCGATAGTCTAATTTTTGCAATAAGAAAAAAAATGCTTATATAAATATGCCATTCTGCAGTTTAGTATAGTATTGACGGCTGCTACAGTAAGATTAATTTAACATTTCTTCCGGAAGTAGCCGGAAGTGTGATGTTTGCAGCTCTTCTGCATGTTTGTAATTCAATTTTGAAATTTTATACAGAGTGTTTTGAAGTAGAAATACTGACCTATATGTGAAATTGTAACACTGAAATGTGAATAGGAAGACAAGAAAACCTATACTTCCAGCTACTTCCGGAGGGAATATCATGTAAATTTTACTGTATTGGCTCAAAATTATAGGATAGATCTATATAGGAAAATTCTTGTATTAAAAAAAATTAAATACAAACTAGAGCCAGCCAGATGGTAATCAAAGATATTTCAAATTAATTTATTGATAGTATTAGAAAGTCTACCTTTCTAAATAATTTTAATAGCAAACCATAACTCAAAGTGCTTAGTAATTGGACGGGTGACCATTTTTAACAAAAATAACGAACGTTTCAACGCAAGGGTAAATAGTTTCACTTTGCCATAATGTGATTCCACTTGCTTTGCATCACCGCACTTCCGGTTCATTGAAAAATATGTATAGTCGATCCTGGCTGAGGTTTCCACGTTTCCTTCAGTCACAGGTAATATTTTCACAGATGGTAAGTAAATGAAATTATGAATTCCTAAAGTTTGAAATAAAAGTGTATTCAATTTTACAGAAAATGTAATCGACAAATTTTATTTTCAATCAAGCTTTTACTTTTAAAATACTTCTACCGTGTCATTTTTTTTTAACTTTACACTTCTTATTTGAAAGTATTACCGATAAAGAATAAATAATATGAAAAGTAAATGAAATTAAACTCAATTAAGCGAATAATAGTTTGCGTTATAAAAAATTAACAATCAATCGTATATTTACTTTTTACAGTGTGTAATATATTACTTGATTATTTAGTAATGAGACTGAGCTAGTAATATGCTTTGATAATTCATTAATTATCATTTTTCGCATCAATTATAAAATGAAAGGAAGTGTACAAAAGGTTATTAATTATTTTTTTGATTATAGATATTTTACATTACAACAAAAAAATATATAAACACCCTATGAATATAAATTAAAAAAACACAATCTTACTGCTAACATGTGTAAATTAATTTCATTTCAATATTTAACATCAACAATGACTCATAAGAACAAAGAATGTTGCAATACGATTGTAGCATTCTTCAAAATTCAAAATTCTTTTATTAATTCCATTAGCTCCTACAATCACATTTTCATATTCATGATATATGTTGAGGTTTATAGGACAAGCCAATCTAAAGCTAAGAAATAGAGTCATTTAACATTACTTGAAGTCATTCATTGTCCATGTAGTTTTGTACACTTTAGAAACACTTATTTACTAGCCACTTTTTAACACTCACTTTAAAAACATTTAAATTTTCGATGCACTTCACATCATTAGGCAGCTTATTATACAAAGATAAGCAACTCAAAAAGGGTCCCTTCTTATACATATTCATTTTACAATAAATTGGAGTTATTACCTTTTTTAGGTTTCTTGTGTCAGGATTATGATGCACTTCATGTTGTTTAAAATCTGCCATAATTCTTTTTACAAACATTACACTTTCCATAATGAATATACAAGGTAGTGTTAAAATACCTTGCTCTCTGGGAGTCAGAGTCCTGTCGTATTTTTTCTTGTAGTTGCGTGATTTGAGTTCTGATGCGGTGATGTAATTGTAGTTTCAGATAATTTCTTAAAGAGAGTGTGAAATATTATGTACATGAATGTTTGATGTTAATTCACACATTAATATTTAATTTTATTGTGCTATACTTTTTGCAAATTATATACGATAGATTAAAACTCATCTCTCTATAATATTATCATACTTTAATAAATATTTTCTTAAGTTAATTTAAATATAAATTCATTTTTCATTAATTATAATTAAAATAAAATAAATTGAATGAAATTTAAAAACTCAAAATATCAATTTAAATGAAATAATAAGAAATTGAAATAATTTGAATTTAATTTAATATATAAATATAGTAATATTAATTACAAAATTCATTAATAAATATTTTAAAAATAAATAGATTTCTCAATAAGTGTTATGCATGTTTTTTGTTATTGTTTACAACCAAACTAAAGTCGTTTTGTTTCAGGGAATGGACATCAAGAAGATGTGTTTATATTTTGTTTGATTTATTTTTTGCAAAATTCGTGAAATATTGTATATACTCAAATAGGGTAATCTTACATTGTTCTAGAGTCTTAGGGAAAATTGATTATCATATTGTACTCAAAATTTTTTGTTTTCTTTAAATCATTATAATTTAAATAAGTTGAAAGAAATGTTTCAAAATGTTAATTTTTTTCTTTCTGGAAAAATATTTTGTCAATAATTTCATCTATATATTTTCTTTGAAAAAAAATTTTTTTGTTGTAAATTAAGATTAAATTTAAAGACATAATAAGGGTCTTGAAGAATTATTCTTTTTAATAACTTGTTTCAACCAATAAGGTTATGTAAAATAACCTTGGTTGATCTATGTAACAAAATGACCAATAAAAAAAAAAAAAAAAAAAAAAAAATATATATTTTTACACAAGAACCTCTCTTTTTCATAAAAAACATGAGACGGATTACCTTCTTTTGTAAAATAAAGAGTCTGTTTATTTCTGGAGAATGGCCAGAATAAAATATAACACTATTTAAATTCCTAATTAATACTTTACCCCTATTGTAGAGTATTACATAAATCATATCCACAACATTAAATTGACAATATTATTGGATTATGCTCTTATATAATGAATTTTAAATTTATTTTAACATAAACTTTTCAATTAATTAATAGCCAAGAATTAATTATAAAATATAAAATGTTTTATTCATATTATAAAAATACATAGTAATTTCAACTAAACTTAAAAAAGGTAATTTAAAAATATTTTTAAAATTAAATAATTATTATTAAAACTAAAGAAAGAAATAAGAAATTATAAGAAGTTGTTTTATTGTATTATAAGAAATTTACAAAAAAAATGTCCTTTTTATTACGGAGTAATGACTGTAATATGAAATAGAATATCGTAATTTAGAATTAAAGAGCATGGGTTATAGTGGGAAACTTTATTGAAATTTAATCATTTTAATTTTACTTGTTACATATTTTACTGTACAATTTCTGATATTCATAATGTTATGCCATATTATGAATTTATAAATGACAGATAGAGCTATGTAATTTTTGTCCAAATACAATTTTATCAATACGCTTCAACAAGTCCTCCTAGAATATTTATTATTTTACGAAGTCAACAAACAGTTAGAGGTAAAGCTCTGAGTGTTTAGGTATGCCCCTTTTTTTTTACATTTTTTTCACAAGTTAGTTAAATAGTATGTACAAATTATTGAAATTTTAATGAATTTCGACGAACTTGTTTTTTCTTTAGTAAGACTTCGGTTTCGAAATAATTTTCTGCATTATATTGTACAATTAATGATTTCTTTCAACTTACTGTTTTTAAAAGAAATCATGTAAATGTAATTAGAACGAATAAAGAGAGCTCAAAAATAGATGCCATTACAGTAATCTTCTTAAAATTAACATCAATAAAAATGAAACAAACGCTTAAAGACGATATGTCACTACTCATCACAGTCATCATTTTTTTTAAATGTTTTGTAAAAATTAAAGCCACATAGACTACCCGAATTGAAATAAATTTCATCTTTTATTCACTATGAAGCTCTCCTCTCGTCTTTTTTTTTTTTTTGTCTTTTTATTTGGCACCATTTTAGAGGAAGAAGGAGGAAAAAGACGAGATTACGTATTTTTTCATCTTCTTGAAAATAAAATGTTAGAAATATTGTCATTATTTCATCCTCACTTTAAGCGAAGAGGAAATAAGATGTGTTTTAGAGGTAAAAAGATTAGGTTTAGACGTGTAAAGGATGAGTTGAAGAAGTAATTTTTCAACTAATGTACAGTTTAATCGTTAGAAATCTGCTTACTTTTATTTTTTCATATAATAAATACTTAATTTAATTATTTAAATTATTATTAAAATTTTTAATTAACTTTTTTCTAACAATTTTTTTTAAAGTATTGAATTCCATTTTACAGAATTTATAGAGACTTCTGATCAATTATATTTATTAATATTTAGTTAAACGTATCAACATATCCAGCATATATAAGGCTAGGATACTAGCTGTGTAATCAAATTAAAGTGTTACGCATATTAAATATAAATTTTTTGGCTTTGGGCATTGCCTCTTTTTGCACTCTCTGGAGCAGTATTTCCCATTTGACTGTGAGAAAGTATGTATCTTGTATGTTCTACTCAATAAAATCTATAATGTAAATGTATTAATGAATAAAATGTATTTGGAATTGTTCGAATGAATTAACTTCAAATTTTGCTGTTTGTGAATATATTATGTATATATAATATTAAAATATACAGACAATAGTATTATCATATTATTATATTAATACTAAATTTATTTATTAATCATCGATAATATTCATGAGATTATTAATACAGCTGATAATAGAATTACATTTTTTCTGTATGTTTTTTTTAATACATACTATTTTATGAGAGCAATGTGTTGAATATGGATTTAAAATTTGTCATGAGTATTGCATATATGCAAGTGTAGAAAAAAAAATGGAATTATATGTACGGGATGCAATACAAAGATTACAAATACCATTAATATTTTATTATTTTATTTTAGTGTTTGTTTGGTAAGGAGAAATTTTGATTTATGGCTTTTTGATTTTATATAACAAAATATAAGCACGTCAAATTATATAAGAAGGTACATGATTATGATTCTTGTAATTTTAATAAAGAATTGGTTCCTTCAAAAGATACATTTTAATTCATTGATAAAGAGGGTGCTCTTGAATTAAGTTGCCTGTATTATTAAAATATATCCACAAAAATGAGGATTTTAAATTGTTTCTTAAAGGAGCATTATCTTAATTGAAAATTAATATGTCAAATTTAAATGTTTATAAGTTAGTATTATATTTTTAATTGTTTAATTATGAGTATGTGTGTCTTGTGAAACTTGAATTTGATGAAAAAAAAATTAAATTTTTAAATTTTGTCTTCAAATTTAAATAATATTTAATAAAATTTGAAATCTTTGATTTGAACATTTTTCTAGCGTCTGACATGATAATTAATTGCCCTTGCTGGTAAAAACTACCCTAATTAAAAAATACGCCTTCAACTCATCCTTAACACGTCTAAACCTTACTTTTTTGTACCTTTAAAACACATCTTATTTCCTCTTCGCTCAAATTTAGGATTATATAATGAAGACAATACTTCTAAAATTTTGTGCTGAAGAAGAGAAAACAATACGTAATCTCGTCTTTTTTTCTTTAAAATTGTGCAAAATAAGAGGAAATTAGACGAGAGGAGAACTTAATAGCGAAAAATTTATGAAATTTATTTCAACTCGGGTAATAATAAAAATAAAAGTAAAAACTGTCATACGGCAGTTAACTACTCACGTGTCACAAGATAATCCCGGGTGTCACTACACGTAGAACTTCACAAGACGACTGACACTCACAAGTGTTGCAACTCTGCTCTGGCGCCTCGCGGGTTTGGCGCCTGCGCCACTTGTCATCACAGATCTAAGCGCCATCGTGGGATGAAATTAGGAACTAAATCCATGACCTATCTCAATGTAGAACAGCGATTACATGTGGAATTGAACTTTAAGGGTAAGGTAACACGGATCATCTGATCGACGTACTCCCATTTGATTTACATGTAAACCTTAGCAGCCACATATTAACAATTCTATATATCCGCGAGCTGCTAGAATATTTAACAGTCTACCTCTTTCTGCCACTGTGTAGTTTTATTGTTTACCTGTGTTATTTTATTTTTGCTTTTGTATTGTTTTTAATGTTGTTTTTTTCTCTTTTCTTTTACCTTAATATGTGTATAATATATTACAGTGCTAGTTTTTAGTTTTGAATTCATCGGGTGAATGGACACAATCCTGTGAATGGACTGCTCAACAATCTTCTTCATTTGCCCAATGGGCAGTTTTAAATGTTGAATAAATATATTATGTAATATATGTATTCTGTATTGCCCATGAAACAGATAATAAAAATATAAAAAATATTTTTTATCATATTTTATTTTTTTTTAGAGACAGCCCTTAGCACCAAGAAGTTGCAGAAAAATTTCAA
The DNA here is from genome assembly GCA_949825025.1 of Siphlonurus alternatus. NCBI lineage: Eukaryota > Metazoa > Arthropoda > Insecta > Ephemeroptera > Siphlonuridae > Siphlonurus > Siphlonurus alternatus. The sequence goes on along the minus strand of OX463786.1, from coordinate 580,835 downwards.
AATAATTGTATATGATCCGACTTTTTTTTAAATTAATTTTTTAATTCAAATATTTTATTAATCTCACATAAAAGACAAGTCAGCACACAATAAAATATAAGATATTACATAATAATTTAAACACTGTTGTAAAAGTCGCCAATCCTGTTCACACTATTATCGAATAAAAATGTTTTTACTCTTTTCTTAAATACAATTAAATTTTCTTCACTTTTAATTTCACTGGGGAGATAATTAAGAAAAGATTGGGCACTATACAGAAGTCCATTTTCATAGGCCGCTGTCCTATGCTTTTTAAGTACAAACTTTTCCTTATGACGAGTGTTATACTGATGATTAAATTTGCAATTAGTAAAATAACTGGGATTTGTCTTAACAAAAAACAACACTTTGGAAACATACAATGCTGGTAACGGCAAATTACACATATCTTTAAATATTTTTTTACAACTTGACCTTGGCGGCATATTTGCTAGAATTCTTATGGCAGATCTTATCTTTCATATCTTATCTTAGCATTCCTACAAAGCCCAATACTAAAAACCTAATTAAAAAAATCAGCTCGTATAATTGTTTTAGGATTTTTTTCTGCAACTTCTTGGTATTATAAGGAGTGTGTAAGAAAAACAAAAAAAAAAAAGGATTTTTATGAGTTGGCTAAAGTTTAAATGCTAATTAAATAGGACTACGTCAATCAGCTGATCCGTATTACCTTCCCCTTTAGAGACCAAACGTATTGCATAAACGTATAAATTGCATAAATTTGAAAGATTGAGGCATGTATTATTTTTTTATTATAATTTGTTTTATTTTTTCTTCAGCTGAACCCTGTTAATATAAGGAACTGGTCATGACGAATGACTGAATTCAATTGAGTACATAAAGGACCAAGAGATGGCGCTGAGCGCTGAAATTTTAGCGAAGATACAGCAATACCTATAGCATTGGGAGAATCACAAAAACAACAAATTTGATATGAAATACATATTTTACGAAGTTAAAATATTTTTTTATATTAAATTTGTCCGAAAGTATTTGACAACTAATTATGGTGTTGTCACTTCTGTAAAATTATGCTGCGTCTGCTGAGAGAGCAATTTCATGATTTTACAATGTTAAACGTATACAATGCGCCTTGCTAGGCGCGGAGAATCAAGATGGCGCGCCAGAGTGAGCAACGCCGACGTGACTCTCCGCTCAAATTGTCTGTCCTCTCCTGGTAACTAGCCCTATCCTATTCTATATATTAATCGTCTTGATTTCTATACTCCTATCCCCAGTCAATTTGATTCATAATCATCATCTCGCCTCACCGCATCCACATAATCCTACTTTGACCCTGCTCTTCGGTCGGCCCACAGGAGTCGACACGTTGAGAATCTTTCAAATTCCTGCCATTCCTTGCATGTTGTCGCCTGCATCATCAACCTACATTATTGCACCCCACACCACACCGTCAACCCAATGTCCTAAAATCCAACCAATTCCTTGTGTGGTTTTGGTTCACCCACGGTAACACGTGGTGGGCATATAGGTACCACTTCCATCATCACCTTGCATATCCCACATTCCATAATCATCCTATCCATTGTTCGTCCATTATCCTTTACAAGACCCTGCAAAAAACAGTTCAACTATACAATTGATCCAAGTTACTCAGTACGTGGAATTATAGCCGTTTAGGCTCCTTCCAACAATTGTAAGAAGAAGAAGCCTTGCTAGGCGCACGTAGTTCAGCTGTTTCCCGTCATTTTTCGAAAGGGGAACTATTAACTTTACGACGTCATATTGCTTAGAGATTTGTAGGTCCCTTCCAAACCGGTGATGATATAACTGAAGATAGCTCTAAATGAATAAAGAATATATTGAAAGTAGTCCGGCTGTCTGATTTGATACTGCAAATTAATTGCAATAAATTCAAATATTTGTGAAGGAATAAAATTTTTGAGAGATACCGTAATAATAATTAACACTGTAAATCTAGCAATACGTATATTACGTAAGCGAACTGAACAGTAAGATATTTGTTGTTGCCTTTTTGGTATATTGTATATTTATTTAAAATACTAAATATATTAAAAAGTAATTTTTTATAGTATAATATATAATACAATATAATATAGTATAGTATAGTATAATATAAATTCATGAAATAATTATTTTTGAAATACAATTTAATTTTTTTAATATATAATTTTTGAAATAATAAAAGATTTTAGTATTGAAGGGTAATAATATATTTACGTAAAAATAAAAGAAATAATATAAATATTATTTAATACTAATCTTGCCCAATTTAACATTAACGTAATGCATCAGTGACTTTTTAAGGAAGTTTTCTAGGATATTTCCTTTATAACTATTCTTTCTTGATAGTACGTAATAAGCTGAAGATGTTATTACAAAAATTTAAACGACACAATTACATTGTACTATGAAAATAATCCTGGGAGTGACGTTTATTTCAAGTCAATAGTGTGAGGGTTAAGAGAAATTATATAACGGAAATTTATTTATTTTTTTTATTTGAATAGCACAAAATAAATTAATCTTTTCAAACAGGACATTTTTTTTTTATTCATTTAAACCATATACATTATAATCCTGCCAAAGCTTTAAACATGTAAAGCTTGTCGGCTGGTGCAACTGATACACATTGAATAATATTTTAGAATAATATTTTAAATCAAGCTCATTATATATAACAGAGCAAAAAGAAATGAAAAAATTGTATTATTTTACAATAAGACAAAACAAAAATTAGAAAAAAATAATTAATAAATAATACTAACGAAGCAGCATCTCATACAATCATCACCATATATTATAATAACCATTGCATGAAAGATACTTTAGTACTATTATGAATTTTAAAAAATTTTACTTCGGAAAAATCAACATTTTATGTAGCTTTTTTTTTTTTTTTTTTACATTAAGACAAAAAAAAAATCATAAATAATAGGAACAAAACTACATCTCATACAATCATCACAAGAATATAACTATTATATGTGAGATTAAATACTATTTATGAACCTTATGAAATTTAATAACATAAAATAAACATACACATATTGTAATTATTACTAGAAAATTCTATAATGATAATAAAATAAGAACAATTAAATTTCAAGATCTACTTTCATACTTGACTACTTTAAATCTTTATAGTACTTTTGATGAAAATGAAATGTTATTTTTTCACTTATAGATTATTTTAAACAAGCAAAAGCTTACAGAAGAAAAGAAAACAAAATATACTGTTATCAATTTATGAACATTTTATATTTTATATAAATATTATGAATTTTTACTTCCTTCTTAAAAATAGAAATATTTTGCATAGTAAAATACAGCACAGAGTTTTATTGATAAGCAAGAAAAAATGGCAGTATTCAATGAAATCTACTTTAATTAATTTTAATTTGTATTGGTCCTTAACCATGCTTTTATTTTGTTTTTTGCCACATTTTTAGAATCAATTTTTTTTTATTACTGGAGGCATATCATTCCACAGTCTCGGAATAAGATATTTCCATGTCCTTTCAATAAATCGATTAGTCCTGAATGGAGTAATTAGTGGCTCATTACCTAATAATCTTGTTTGATAATTATGCACTCGTAAATCACCATGGTTACTATCAAAGTATTTTTCAATAATAAGTGAATATTTTGATTGCAAATTAACTGGCAATACTTTCCAATATGAATAAACGTTATCATTAAATTGAAATTTGTTCCCCTTTTTCATACCATTGAGTCCCATGTAACCAAATTACATTGTTACAAGGTTGATAATCGGTGACCGGATGCATCGAATCAACATTGATCATCAATGTTGTAACAACCTCGACTATTGCCGCAGAATTTGCATTGAATCTGCATTGTTTGTCAACCTATTATCAACGTTGAAACAATGTTGAAACTATGCATTTCCAAAATAGAAATCGCATTGGAAAAATGCTGTAAAATAGCAGATGTTGCGATGGTTTTCGGGGGGAGGGGGGGGGGGTAATATTTTCCTCCCTCCTCCCGGGAACCATAAAATCGTCACGAAATATAGTTTGTATATTTTGCAGGTGAGAAAAAAAGCATAAAAATAATCATAATGTATGTTATATTAGTTTCCATTAATTTAATTATAGTATAAACTTTCTTTATTAAAAATAGAAAAGATGTGGATGGAATCATAACATTTTTCCGTTGTACATTCACCAAAAATTTACATAATTTACATATTTTTAATGCAAATAATTATCACTTATTATTTACTGAATTATCTTAGTAAAGTTTTTTTGGGATAAAACTCAAAACTTTTTCACGCATTTCAAATTTGTGTCACATAAATTATTAAATTTAAATAAAAGTTTGTCTACTATAATAGGGAGTCGGTAGAACAGAAGGTGAGTGAATAAAAATTTGTGGTTGGTGAGAACATTGGTCCCTTGAAGTGAAAAGTCCCGAGTGCTGACGTCACGGTCGCAGCTCCTCATTTAAAGCAGTATCAGAAGTTGCCCCAAGCTAGACGTACAGTACAAGCGGTACAAGTCTGATGTACGGAGAATCTCTCCCTCGGAGTATTTTTCTAGATGGCTGCTGCTTGTATTGTCATCTCAGTTACCTAGAACAAACCAAATTACATATCAATAAAATAAATGCTCAATTCGATTATGCTTAAATACATTGAAAAAATACAATAATACCTTAAATATTCTAATTACATACATGTATTATAACAAGTAATATTTATATATAAATTATAATACTAATAATATAATATGATTATTTTTTGTAATATTTATATTCTTATTGTTATGTATTTGAAGTCTAGTTTCTTGAACTAACTTACTGCACGCTAATTACTATATGGTTCTCATGTCCAATTAGAATAAGGTTGATTGTAGTTGGAAGAATACACGATATATAATTACCAATAGGACTCTGGAGGTTTATTACACTTCTGCGTTACACAATATAAATTATGTTGCGGTGAGAGCTATATGCCAAGAAGTTTACTGTATGATGTCACGAGTGCAAGAGAAGGAATATGAGGGGACTCTCGAGCACCGGACAGGTTGTAGGTGGGAGTATGGCGGAAGGAGAACATAGGAAGAGGTGCGATATTTAAAAGGGCTTCTCTGGTACTATCACAAGTCACTAACATACGTGACAACTCCTCCCTTATTTGATAGGAACACAATTACAAAATTTTAGTATCATATAATTTATTAAATTACTCTGGGTAACAAAATAACTTATATAATGCTTCGTAATACTATATGAGAATTTAAACAATGGCAATTTATGAATTTACAACAATATATTATTGTTTGTGGCTGATTGCCTTAATTCACTTAAACAATTAGTGTGATTAATGAAAGCAAATCTTAGAATTTGTAACGAAAGTGACACAAGTATTCACATTTAAATTACTATTATTTATAATTATTTAAAGCTACGTTAAATACCAGATTTATCTATATTATGACAAAACTGCATTTTATTAAAATGTAATGACATAATAGGCAAGGGCCCAACTTTTTTACTAATTATTAAGTTTGGATTAAGTTTATTATATTTAATAAAAACTATTCTTGTGTGACTTATGTAATAAAAACAAACAACAATTTATATACGTTACGTTATTGAAACATGAAATGATACTGAATGTTCATAGCTTTTTGTTGTTGATGATGATGATGCTTGCTTGCTGGTCTGGCGAGAGCTCTCTTGGAGGGGGCGGCGTTCGCCCCTCGGGTATTGCGGTCCTCGTGAGTGTGAGGGGGTGCTGCCTGGCGCGCCCTGGCTCAGTGAGTGTGAGCGCGGGTGGCTCGGCTCAGGGTACCGTGCATCGCGGCAGCTCGGCAGTCCGTGGGATCGTTCACCACAGATCTCGCGGCGGCCTCGCGACGTTCCTCCCCATGAGTCGCGTGCCTCGTCAGTACCATTGTGTTGTACCTGCCCGCAGTCTCTGAAGCACTCGGAGAACTGCATAAGACTTATGTACGAGATTGTTTATCTCGTGTGATGTCCTGGTCTCGATGCTGTGGAAGTTACAAGTTATATTAACAGTGTTTTTACAAAGTTTGGGTCTTTCCACGCTTGTGTTGGGTACACTATCACAATGAGAGACACTTTTTATTAACATTATGATTTCAGGCTCTGGACCTGACGGGGAATCGTTGATACGTCTTCGTGATGGGTCACGTGACGTATTCTCCTTCTGACGGTAATACGGCTGGCATATTCCGTTCCTCCTGTGGTGCGCACCTAGCACGTCCCCTCTCCCGACTGTAAGCATACATGATTGACTTACCGAGAGTGACTTGTATAGAGTGCCTCCTGTGGTGGTGCGTTGCCAGCTCGGGGCTGGCTCCGTTGCTCCTCCGTGGTGCTGCGACTCACGTGGCGCGTTGTTCCACCACTCGCGGTTCCTTGTAGCTCGTGTTTCGCGTGCGGCGTCTCTTCCCCCCGAAGAATTGTATCCCTGTGAGTGGCGCTCGTCTCCGCGACCTCGCGTCCGTGCTTTGATGATGGCGACTTCACTGCAAAGTCTCTGAGATGACCGTCGTGAAGCCATGGCTGCTCGCTTACTGTGTTGTACAGAGCTTTAAACCAAAAGCCTATCAAAGAGTGTCCGAGTTTATCTTGAATAAACCGGGATTTGCACGTTTTAAACTTTTTTATGATTTTTAATGTTATTTGAATTATGGAATTCATTGAATTTTTTGTGCTAACAAAACTAATTGATACTTGATGTGCACTATCACTAGTATTTTTAGTGATGCTGCATGGATTTTCGCACCTGGCGATTAACCTGATTGCTCCTGATTTGCAAGGACACAAAGTTTTACTGTCTCTCTGGGAGAGAATTTTGATACAAATGATTACGACGAAGCGAAGTGTCGATACGGGGCTCGCGCTGCTTGCCGTCGTCTCTTCCGACTGCGAGACATCACTTGCTCCACGTTCACGGCTGTCGGTGCAGGTAACATCTGAAATTCCAACACAATTGCGTGCGATGTTTCAGCTAACTACTTTGAAAGAAATGGCACCACCTTTTCCAGTTTATGCACACTGTTTTCTGACATGCAGAATTTTACACAGATACATTATACATTATACACAATTAATGCCGAGGTAGGGTTAGTGATAATATACTACATTAATTGTCATTTGTTGTAAATTAGGCAACACTATAAATGTGTTTATGTGGCAACACAGAGTTTGGGAAAAAATTCAGGACAACTTGAAAGTAAAAAAATCAATTTCCTGCAATTTAATTTCATTTAGCTTCGTAATTTGCTAATATATCAAATCGAATAGTTTTTAGGCGCTATTTTGAAAGGTCATTAGAGGTCACCAGGTCAAATAATCTGCGGTAAAAAACATTTTACTATTATCCTGAGTCCGCCTTCATTCAATCTGCTGAGCCTCATCTCGACTTATAAATAGTCAACTTCGGCATCGCGGATACTTGCACGTCATTTATGTGAAAAATGGTCCCAATTTTCATGAATATATTTGATTTATGCACTAATTTGGCAATGCAGCATGTTGAAAAAATTACAAGACATGCAATAATTGATCGTGAACCACTTTCAGGTCACCAGGGGTCACCAGGTAAGTTTGCGCGCTGGGCTACATCCCTCATAATGATTGTCTTGGTCAATTCTATCGATGTACCAAGTTTGGTGCTTTTATCACAAAGTGCAAGACTTGGTCAATTTTGTAAGCTAAGAACCCTCACTATAAAGCTAGGCGCGGCGAATGCAAGCCACATTCTTCGTAAAACAGGAGGCGATAATTTTGTACTATCTCTTTTACAATGACAACTTCAGTTGTCAGCTAATATATAAGTATAAATACATACATGTATTTAAAATATTAAATTTAAATATTTTAATTAAATATTCTGATTGTAAAAAAATTAATTACTACAAGCGCGAGTTATAATATATTTTTATTATATCATATGACAGACGACGCGCGGGGCCCGTCAAGCAAGAAAAATTTTGAGAGAGGAGAAGAAATAGCTAGGAGGGGAAGTGTGTTCACGCGGTGAGCGGAGAGGAGGGGGTAATGCTCGAGCGAGCGCTGCCTCTGCTGCGAGGTTAGCTGACGGCCAGGCAGCAGCACAACATTTTTGATGATCTTTGTGCATTCATAACTTGATTTGTATGCATGCTATGGACAAACGGTTTTCAGGCTATTTGACAAATACTATCAAGACTGCTCTCATTACGTTTTAGCGGTAGGGTTGCAATAGCGCCGCCGTGGCTGTTAATAGAGGGAACGTACTTTTTCCAGAGACTTTGTATCTCTTACTCGGTTGTTGTGCAGGAGTGACGTCACGCAAGTTCTTTCGCTCGCTCCTAGCTACGTAACCCTGAGGGTAGGGAACATTTTTTCACTCGAAATATATAACACGGAATCTTAGCTCACTTTTTAAAACTTGTCAAATGCATCTCTTCAGGAGGCCTTTAACTAGTAACGAAACATAAGAGGGCATCAACTCCTAATATTAGTGACAGCAATCATAATTATAAACCCAATTAACGTATACTGTGTTTTTGCATCCATCCCCTCTCACTCACAAGCAACACACTATCACAAAATGTACACTTCGTAACATCGCAATTGTTATCTGGGTTATCAAAACATGACTGAAGATCTCTGCATTTAAAAGATAAATACCTATTTTTCAATTTCAAACAAGGAACATGCAAGCATTTAAGTCAAATTTCACCAGTATGTCAAGACGCCCCGATAAACTGTGGAGAAGAAATACTAGAGATTAGGTGTAATTTTTCTGCTTTTCTGAGGTGTATCATTACATCTGAAAAAATAAATGTGTATTTAAAGAAACCTTACACCAATCACAAAAACAGGGGATGGAGGAAAAATTTTTATGGTTTAATTAAATTTTTTATAAAATTTCAACTTTTCTCGAGGTATATATTTTTCTAGGGAAAAAACTGTACCGCGTGACGGTTAATCATTATACAGGAATTATACCTGGACACATGCTCTATCAACTGCCGTAAAATTTTACCATGAAAACAGGGGATGGAGTAAAAATTTTGATGGTTGAAATTAATTTTTAATCAAATTTCAACTTTTCTCGCGTGGAGCTACTTTTCTAGTAGAAAAACTGTACCATGTGTCGGTTAATCATTATACAAAGATTATACCTGGATACATGCTCTATCAATGGCCGTAAAATTTTACCATGAAAACAGGAGATAGAGGAAAACTTTTGATGGTTGAATTATATTTTTTATAAAATTCAACTTTTCTCGAGGTAAATATTTTTCTAGGGAAAACACTGTACCGCGTGTCGGTTAATCATTATACAGGGATTATACCTGGATACATGCTCTATCAATTGCCATAAAATTTTACGATGAAAACAGGGGATGGAGGAAAAATTTTGAAGGTTGAATTAAATTTTTTATAAAATTTCAACTTTTCTCGAGGTAAATATTTTTCTAGGGAAAAAACTGTACCGCGTGTCGGTTAATCATTATACAGGGATTATACCTGGATACATGTTCTATCAATTGCCGTATAATTTTACCATGAAAACATGGGATAGAGGAAAAATTTTGATGGTTTAATTAATTTTTTTATAAAATTTCAACTTTTCTCGAGGTAAATATTTTTCTAGGGAAAAAACTGTAAGGCGTGTCGGTTAATCATTTTACTGGGATTATACCTGGATACATGTTCTATTAATTGACTTAAAATTTGACCATGAAAACAGGGGATGGAGGAAAAATTTTGATGGTTGAATTAAATTTTTTATAAAATTTCAACTTTTCTCGAGGTAAATATTTTTCTAGGAAAAAAACTGTACCGCGTGTCGGTTAATCATTATACAGGGATTATACCTGGATACATGCTCTATCAATTGCCGTAAAATTTTACCATGAAAACAGGGGATAGAGGAAAAATTTTGATGGTTGAATTAAATTTTTTATAAAATTTCAACTTTTCTCGAATTTAATATTTTTCTAGGAAAAAACTGGTACCGCGTGTCGGTTAATCTTTATACAGAGATTATACCTGGATACATGCTTTATCAATTACCGTAAAATTTTACGATGAAAACAGGGGATGGAGGAAAAATTTTGATGGTTGAATTAAATTTTTTATCAAATTTGAACTTTTCTCGCATGGAACTACTTTTCTAGGAGAAAAACTGTACCGCGTGTCGGTTAATCATTATACACTTATACAGGGATTATACCTGGATACATGCTCTATCAATTGCCGTAAAATTTTACCTTGAAAACAGGGAATGGAGGAAAAATTTCGATGGTAGAATTAAATTTTTTATAAAATTTAAACTTTTCTCGAGGTAAATATTTTTCTAGGGAAATAACTGTACCACGTGTCGGTTAATCATTTTACAGGGATTATACCTGGACACATGTTCTATCAATTGCCGTAAACTTTTACCATGAAAACAGGGGTTAGAGGAAAAATTTTGATGGTTGAATTAAATTTTTTATAAAATTTTAACTTTTCTCGAGGTAAATATTTTTCTAGGGAAAAAACTGTACCGCGTGTCGGTTAATCATTTCACAGGGATTATACCTGGATACATGCTCTATCAATTGCCGTAAAATTTTACCATGAAAACAGGGGATAGAGGAAAAATTTTGATGGTTGAATTAAATTTTTTATAAAATTTCAACTTTTCTCGAGGTAAATATTTTTCTAGGGAAAAAACTGTACCGCGTGTCGGTTAATCATTATACAGGGATTATACCTGGATACATGTTCTATCAATTGCTGTATAATTTTACCATGAAAACATGGGATAGAGGAAAAATTTTGATGGTTTAATTAATTTTTTTATAAAATTTCAACTTTTCTCGAGGTAAATATTTTTCTAGGGAAAAAACTGTAAGGCGTGTCGGTTAATCATTTTACTGGGATTATACCTGAATACATGTTCTATTAATTGACTTAAAATTTTACCATGAAAACAGGGGATGGAGGAAAAATTTTGATGGTTGAAATAAATTTTTTATAAAATTTCAACTTTTCTCGAGGTAAATATTTTTCTAGGGAAAAAACTGTACCGCGTGTCGGTTAATCATTATACAGGGATTATACCTGGATACATGCTCTATCAATTGCCGTAAAATTTTACCATGAAAACAGGGGATAGAGGAAAAATTTTGATGGTTGAATTAAATTTTTTATAAAATTTCAACTTTTCTCGAATTTAATATTTTTCTAGGAAAAAACTGGTACCGCGTGTCGGTTAATCTTTATACAGAGATTATACCTGAATACATGCTTTATCAATTACCGTAAAATTTTACGATGAAAACAGGGGATGGAGGAAAAATTTTGATGGTTGAATTAAATTTTTTATAAAATTTCAACTTTTCTCGAATTTAATATTTTTCTAGGAAAAAACTGGTACCGCGTGTCGGTTAATCATTTTACTGGGATTATACCTGGATACATGTTCTATTAATTGCCTTAAAATTTTACCATGAAAACAGGGGATGGAGGAAAAATTTTGATGGTTGAATTAATTTTTTTATAAAATTTCAACTTTTCTCGAGGTAAATATTTTTCTAGGGAAAAAACTGTACCGCGTGTCGGTTAATCATTATACAGAGATTATACCTGGATACATGCTCTATCAATTGCCGTAAAATTTTACCTTGAAAACAGGGAATGGAGGAAAAATTTTGATGGTAGAATTAAATTTTTTATAAAATTTAAACTTTTCTCGAGGTAAATATTTTTCTAGGGAAATAACTGTACCACGTGTCGGTTAATCATTTTACAGGGATTATACCTGGACACATGTTCTATCAATTGCCGTAAACCTTTACCATGAAAACAGGGGTTAGAGGAAAAATTTTGATGGTTGAATTAAATTTTTTATAAAATTTCAACTTTTCTCGAGGTAAATATTTTTCTAGGGAAAAAACTGTACCGCGTGTCGGTTAATCATTATACAGAGATTATACCTGGATACATGCTCTATCAATTGCCGTAAAATTTTACCATGAAAACAGGGGATAGAGGAAAAATTTTGATGGTTGAATTAATTTTTTTATAAAATTTCAACTTTTCTCGAGGTAAATATTTTTTTAGGGAAAAAACTGTACCGCGTGTCGGTTAATCATTATACAGAGATTATACCTGAATACATGCTCTATCAATTGCCTTAAAATTTTACCATGAAAACAGGAGATAGAGGAAAAATTTTGATGGTTGAATTAAATTTTTTATAAAATTTCAACTTTTCTCGAATTTAATATTTTTCTAGGAAAAAACTGGTACCGCGTGTCGGTTAATATTTATACAGAGATTATACCTGGATACATGCTTTATCAAATACCGTAAAATTTTACGATGAAAACGGGATGGAGGAAAAATTTTGATGGTTGAATTAAATTTTTTATCAAATTTGAACTTTTCTCGCATGGAACTACTTTTCTAGGAGAAAAACTGTACCGCGTGTCGGTTAATCATTATACACTTATACAGGGATTTTACCTGGATACATGCTCTATCAATTGCCGTAAAATTTTACCTTGAAAACAGGGAATGGAGGAAAAATTTTGATGGTAGAATTAAAATTTTTATAAAATTTAAACTTTTCTCGAGGTAAATAATTTTCTAGGGAAATAACTGTACCACGTGTCGGTTAAACATTTTACAGGGATTATACCTGGACACATGTTCTATCAATTGCCGTAAACTTTTACCATGAAAACAGGGGTTAGAGGAAAAATTTTGATGGTTGAATTAAATTTTTTATAAAATTTCAACTTTTCTCGAGGTAAATATTTTTCTAGGGAAAAAACTGTACCGCGTGTCGGTTAATCATTATACAGAGATTATACCTGGATACATGCTTTATCAATTACCGTAAAATTTTACGATGAAAACAGGGGATGGAGGAAAACTTTTGATGGTTGAATTAAATTTTTTATAAAATTTCAACTTTTTTCGAGGTAAATATTTTTCTAGGGAAAAAACTGTACCGCGTGTCGGTTAATCATTATACAGAGATTATACCTGGATACATGCTTTATCAATTACCGTAAAATTTTACGATGAAAACAGGGGATGGAGGAAAAATTTTGATGGTTGAATTAAATTTTTTATCAAATTTGAACTTTTCTCGCATGGAACTACTTTTCTAGGAGAAAAACTGTACCGCGTGTCGGTTAATCATTATACACTTATACAGGGATTATACCTGGATACATGCTCTATCAATTGCCGTAAAATTTTACCTTGAAAACAGGGAATGGAGAAAAATTTTGATGGTAGGATTAAATTTTTTATAAAATTTAAACTTTTCTCGAGGTAAATATTTTTCTAGGGAAATAACTGTACCACGTGTCGGTTAATCATTTTACAGGGATTATACCTGGACACATGTTCTATCAATTGCCGTAAACTTTTACCATGAAAACAGGGGTTAGAGGAAAAATTTTGATGGTTGAATTAAATTTTTTATAAAATTTCAACATTTCTCGAGGTAAATATTTTTCTAGGGAAAAAACTGTACCGCGTGTCGGTTAATCATTATACAGGGATTATACCTGGATACATGCTCTATCAATTGCCGTAAAATTTTACCATGAAAACAGGAGATAGAGGAAAAATTTTGATGGTTGAATTAAATTTTTTATAAAATTTCAACTTTTCTCGAATTTAATATTTTTCTAGGAAAAAACTGGTACCGCGTGTCGGTTAATCTTTATACAGAGATTATACCTGGATACATGCTTTATCAATTACCGTAAAATTTTACGATGAAAACAGGGGATGGAGGAAAAATTTTGATGGTTGAATTAAATTTTTTATCAAATTTGAACTTTTCTCGCATCGAACTACTTTTCTAGGAGAAAAACTGTACCACGTGTCGGTTAATCATTTTACAGGGATTATACCTGGACACATGTTCTATCAATTGCCGTAAACTTTTACCATGAAAACAGGGGTTAGAGGAAAATTTTTGATGGTTGAATTAAATTTTTTATGAAATTTCAACTTTTCTCGAGGTAAATATTTTTCTAGGGAAAAAACTGTACCGCGTGTCGGTTAATCATTATACAGGGATTATACCTGGACACATGCTCTATCAACTGCCGTAAAATTTTACCATGAAAACAGGGGATGGAGTAAAAATTTTGATGGTTGAAATTAATTTTTTATCAAATTTCAACTTTTCTCGCGTGGAGCTACTTTTCTAGTAGAAAAACTGTACCGTGTGTCGGTTAATCATTATACAAAGATTATACCTGGATACATGCTCTATCAATGGCCGTTAAATTTTACCATGAAAACAGGAGATAGAGGAAAACTTTTGATGGTTGAATTATATTTTTAATAAAATTTCAACTTTTCTCGAGGTAATATTTTTCTAGGGAAAACACTGTACCGCGTGTCAGTTAATCATTATACAGGGATTATACCTGGATACATGCTCTATCAATAGCCGTAAAATTTTACCATGAAAAATGGGGATGGACATTATAATAAACAAAAAAAAAATTATTATACATAATTAAAACAATATACCCCCTAAATCAGAATTCAATAATAAAGTGGCGATCTTGATTCGTTGAATTCTGGTGAATCATCAAACATAACTATTTTACCAATGTTAAGTATATGGGGGATAGTTCCAATTCAAAAATTAGGAGAGATTATACTTATTTTTTCTCTTTTTTCAAATTCAACTTAATTTTATTTATACATTTATTTTATATATTTTTATTTTGGAACTTCTTTTCGGTTGTACAAGACAAACATATGTTCAAGTCAAAATTGGACAAAATACAACATAAATACATCAAACTTAAACACATTTACATAAGTTATTTAACACCATGAAACACAATCACTGACATTAATAATAAAAACAAAATACAAGCCAAGGTCACCATTAATACTGATAAATTTTAGTTTATGTTGAACATATATATATACATATATATTCACATATATACATACATACATATATACATATACATACATATATATATATATATATATCAGTCAATACAATGTATATATAAATTTATAATTTTGTTTATTTTATAATCCTGATAATACTTTTTCAGACATTTTATTACTCTCAAAAGCTTTATTTATTTATTTATTTATTTTTATTTATTCGTCTTACATGGCGAGGGTAAGGCATTAATGCCTTTTCTTACCCCTGACCAATTGATTACATTAATATTACATATTTTGTTTGAACAACTTACAGACTATGATTTATATACTAAAAATTTATGATAAGCAATAATGATTATTAAGCTCAAATATAGAACATTTAGAACATTACTAGTCCAAATCAACTTATCAACTTATACTAACTTACAAGAATTTAAAACATATTTTCTCGAACAAATATAATCCAAAATAAGAAATAATTTAAAATACAAAATTAATTACTTATGTACTAACACTTACATTCTAGACATTATTACAATTCAGTTGAAAATGAAACAAACAATATTTAGCATTTAAATACACATTAGCACTTAGATCTAATATAGAAAAATAATAAGCTACAAAATAGAATTTAAATAATATTTCTGATGGTGATTTAAACTCATTATTAAATTTTATGTCATCACACAATATAAAACATACGATGCTCAAAATTTGAAAATTTGAAGCACTTTTATTAACTATACACAGACGTAGGATCATTAGCACCATTCGATTTACCACTAAAATATAGGTAAAGTAATAAAATAAAATGAATTGCACTGATTGAGATTTGGACGACACTCTTAATATTAAAATCTATGAATTTTTTGATGTAGTAACTAGAACCAGTATATTTTTTTTTAGTAAATGCTAAATTATGCCAAATAATTCAAATAAATTAATAAGTTATTTTTATAATACATGACATAAATAATTCTGAAACTTTAGAACTTATGAAATAAACATAAGAACAATATATTCAGAAATAGTATTTAACACGAAAAATGAAATTGACAATCACACCCACATTCACACATATTGGACATTTAGAAATCCTGTTAGGCAAGGAAATGTGCATAGAGGCGCTTCTTAAAGACAGTTAATGACGATGAGTTCCTAACTGCTGCTGGTATATCATTCCACATTCTGGAATATTTAACAACAAATGAGTTATTGTATTTGGCACTGTGATGAATTGGTATGCACAGAAGAGAAGAATTGCTCGATCTTGTTCGTTTTTTGTTTATACTTGAGAGTGTATTTAGCATGTTACTGATATACTTTGGTACAGTCGACGGCATATTGACAGATCGATAGATTAAGCATAGAGAATGCAGGATACGGCTTTCGTGCAGTTTTAAATGCTTTAACTTCTTATAAGATTTAGATACATGGTCATATTTGCGAAATCCTTCAACAAATTTAATACATGAATTTTGGGCTCTTTGCAACTTTTTTGATAGTAGAACATTGAGGTCACAATAAACTGTATCGCAATAGTCGAATATAGGGTATATAAGGGCTTGGATATAGTGTAGTCTTAGTTTACTTGGAATAAATTTTTGTAACTTATACATTACATGGAGTGTATAATAGACTTTTTTACACACACTTTTCACGTGATTTTCCCAACACACTTTGCTGTCAATTACCAAACCAAGATTTTTTGCTGTAGTGACAAAAGGAATAATATTATCATCTATTATGATTTGCTGGCAATTTTCTTGAAGTTTCAACAGTGAACATTTAGAATGTCCAATTAACATCGGTTGGGTTTTTAGTGGGTTCAGTAATAAAAGGTTTTGCTTTGCCCATGTATTTATGGCATTGAGGTCAAAATTCATCTGACTGATACACTCATTTAACTTTTTTAGTACACTGTGCGCATATAATTGAAAGTCATCAGCATATAAGTGATAAAACGCATGGCGGAGTACATTTGGTGCATCAAGCAGATAGATTGAAAAATACAGAGGACCAAGAACAGAACCTTGAGGTACTCCTCGTAAAACTGGAAGCCAGCTTGACATTTTACCATCTGAAACTACACATTGTGACCGACCTTCTAGATATGATTTTGTCCAGGCAATAAAAGTATCTCCAAAATTATGTTTCCTTAACTTTGCTAACAATATGTCATGGTCAACAGTATCAAAAGCTTTACTAAAGTCAAGCATTGTAAGAACAGTAATTTTTTGTGAATCCATTGCTTTACGTATTTCCTCATAAATTTTAAGAAGTGCGGAGGTAGTGCTGTGTTTAGATTTAAAACCTGACTGGTTACAGTCAACTAAGCCAGATTCGGTTAGAAATTCTGTAACTTGGGAGTGCACAATTTTCTCTAATATTTTAGAGAGTAAAGGTAATATACTAATAGGACGGTAAACTTTTAGCTCTACAGGATTTTCACATTAAGGAATCGGTCTAATATGCGCTTTTTTCCATGCATTTGGAAACTTTTTAGTAAAAATAGATTTATTAACAATATTTGTAATTGAAGGTAGTAAAATATCAAATATCGGTTTAATAAACTGAATACCAATGCCGTCGGACCCTACTGCTCTTGTTTTTATTTGCCTCATTATTTGTTTGATAACTTTGTAATTAACTGTACGTAAAAATGAGGGATTATTGCTATGATCCTCCTTGTTTTCTAGTTTTTTCAGCGTTTCTTCTTTAAAGCTCATGTCAATGCCTTGAGGGGGAGTAGTAAAGAATAGGTTTAGATCATCAAGGGCAATATTGTTGGATTGTGAGAAATTATTATTACATTTACCTATTCCCATTGACTTTGTATTTTTCCACAATACGAAACTAGGAAGATTGGGGTCTAATTTCTTATTTGAATATGCTATTTTGGCATTACGAGACATTTGAGTAGTCTTGTTCCTTAAGACACGATATTTTTCATAATCCTCAGCAGAACCAGTTTTTTTATGTTCAGCAAAGGCTGCATCTCTCCTAGACTCAAGTTCAATTATTTCTTTCGTTCTCCAAGGAGCTGGTTTGTGAGTCACTCTTTTTTCTTTTAAAGGGGCATGAAAATCGTACAACGCAGTTAGCATACCATTAAAAGCTGGTAACATATCATCAACATCATCAAAAGCATTAATTTCAAACCATGGAATGCTTTTAGCGTCTTCCCGCAGTTGCTTTATGTTAATGTTTTTAAAGTCCCTGTATTTTATAAATCTGGGTTTTAATTTTTCACACTTAACATTGTAAGCTAAGTAAGTAAGATCATGATGTGAGAAGCCTTGTGCAGGTAATTGGCCATGTGTCTTAATTTTAGAAATATTTGAAGTAATAAGTAAGTCAATAAAAGTAGGATTACTTGTTTTCGAATGCTTATGAATTGGGTTTAACTGTAGTATATTTAAGTTCATTGAGTCAATGGTATTTACAAAATTTATTTTCTCATTGGTGTTAGATAATAAGTTAATGTTGAAATCTCCCGTTATTATTATGTGATCGTATTGTGGTAAAAGTATTGTTATTGCACTTTCAAATTCATCAATCGGTTGTGCATTTGGTGGTCTATAAACAACTGCAAATAGAAATTTATGCCCATTATATTGTAGCTCAACAATTAAATATTCAGGTTTTTTATGACTACCGGAATCTGTTTGCGAAGAATTTCCTAAAATTTTGTATTTTACATCGTTCCGAACATAAATTGCTACACCACCTGAAGAAAAATTTAAGCGATCATGTCTTATTATTTTGTAACCCTGCATTGATATTACAATAGATTTAATACTAGGTTTTAACCATGTTTCACCTATAGCAATTGCATGCACATTACTTGTTTCAAAAACGTCCTTAAAATGCTGCAGATGGGAATAAAGAGACTGTGCATTGATATGAGCAACGTAAAAGCATTTAGGGTTGGGTGTTACAAGGGCATTTTTTAATTTTTCACCTAACGTGGGAGGGGCAGTAGCTGGGGATAGTAGTGCTTTAGTCAAACAAGGGTCATCCAACAGTACCGATGGAGAAGGAAATTGTGTTACAGGAGATTGTGTGATTATGGTACCGTTAGTGCTAATAGCTGCAGCAGTTGGCCTCATAGGTGTCAGAAAACCCGCCATAATAAAATTCGCCTAACAATGCACACCTCAGTAGCCAATTAACCTCCAAAGTCCAAGCAACATTCATTCACACACACATTCACAATTACGATGATATCTAAATAAATGGTTACAAAATTTAGGAAATAAAAGAAATAAAAATAAGAAAAATATTTTCGAATATTTAAGAACATATATACTAATAGAACTAAAATTAATCCAAACCTTATTAATATGATGTGCTCACACACACGAACACACATATGTAACGTAAGTATTGTCTAGCTGATTTGCTGATAGGGGGATTAAAATGTTATAAACAGATGAATTTAATTGGAGGAAGTGATACGTTTAAATAGAAATATAAGTTATTATATAAAATGCACAGAATATAATAAATTGTATTATACAATATATACATAAATATTGATCAAAATTATGTGTGAAATGTTGGCAATAGCAATCCATTCACTAGTTTTTACACTTTAAAATAAAAATGTGATATAATAGTTAGGGATTAAATGATAAAATATGTCAAAAATATATACTGTAATACCAACAAAAGGTTTTGAATTCATTGACATAATAACAGCACAATCCTCATTAATTATAATATAACACTGATATCTAAAAGTAAATTTTAAATATATAATCATTGTAAAATTATTTGGAAATAATCTATTAAGTTTATATGACATCATTTAATATAATTATAAATAACAGATAATAATATTATATAATATATTTAATATTATATTGTAATATAATATTAATATATAATAATAAAGTATTATATAATTAATATTAAATTCATTATTTAATATTATATTGTTGTAAACAGTACATTATATATTGACTTGTGCCACAATAAATTAATTATGATCTGTCATTATTCAAAGTACTTAACGAGAATCAATTATTGATTAAGCTTGTGTTAAATAATGATTAGGTGAGTCAGGTGAATGTGATATTATAATGTTAACATTATGATATTAATTGTTAATATTTATTTTAGGAGGATAGTATCTGTCAATGTCAGACATAGTGTTCACTTTCACCTTACCGTCTTTGCCGCCGGGCACTTTGATAAAGATGCTCCCATTCTGCGACCACGCCCCCGTGTTGCTGGCCCGCTCACGAGCCACGCGGAGGAGCTGCTGGCGACGCGCTGTCAGGGACTCGGTCAGGACGAGGGGAGTGCCCTTCAGTTGCCGCTTAGCCATCCACACCTTACGCCGCATGATGTAGCGAGTGAACCGAATAAGCACCGGGCGGTGTTTTGCTTGCCCGTTTGCTCCCACGGCATTGGGGACACGTTTTCCAATACGCTGGCAGTCAGAGATTTCAATGTCAGCAACGTATTCAATGAACATCTTCTCTTTCAAGACAACTTTAATAGCAGCAAAGAGCATAGTATTATGCTCGTTTTCTTCTTTCTCAAGTCCATGCAAAATAAGACAAGAGTAGCGATGTTCTTGTGCTAAATTATCGATGATAATTTCTTGTTTTTCATTATTGCGGTCCATGTCAGCTCTTAAGTTGGCGATGGCTTGGATGTTCTCGTCTATTTTTTTACCAAGATCATCTGCCCACTTGTTTATGTCCACTTGGTTTTTAGGGACGAGTGCATTTTGAGCCTTCAGCTCTGCGATATATTGTTCATTGGCTTTATGAACTTCACGCATTGCATTTAACTCAGCACGTAATTTCTCCGTGTCGACTTGGAGTTTAGCAAAGTCGCTTTCACTACTTGCGTTAGTAGACTTGGCAACACTGCCGACATTCTTTGCTGCAGGGGAGGAAGTAGATGGATGGTTGTTCTTCCTCCCTCCATCAGCAGACTCATCCTTCCGACCCATAATGCACTTGTTCAAATAGCCTGACACAGATATACTTTTATTTTTAGTTGAAAATTAACACTTTATGGTAGTATAAATGATAAAGATAATAGTACAGTACCTTCCTTATATATTCATGAAGCACTCAGTGTACATCAATATTAGCAGTAGCACCTCCTACCCCACTATCAGCAAACTTTTACAGAGCGATGTTAATGCACGTCACCACTTGTCGCCATCTTTCTCTCTACTCTACTTTAATAGAGTAAAACTCTTTATTGATCAATATATTCTTTAATTTTGTGCGAAAAAGTTTACTGGTTT
Organism: Siphlonurus alternatus; assembly: GCA_949825025.1. NCBI lineage: Eukaryota > Metazoa > Arthropoda > Insecta > Ephemeroptera > Siphlonuridae > Siphlonurus > Siphlonurus alternatus. Next base: position 559,606 of record OX463786.1, on the reverse strand, counting down.
TTATTTCTTTCAAACATGCTGGTAAAAATTCATAAAATTTTGCTGTTTGATACATTGCACAGTTTTTGAAAAATTGAGTGTTATGTCTTTCAATAACTACATTCGATTTATTCCTAGTATTATAGTCATGATAGCCATCATTCTGAACATAAAAATTTGGGTGATTTTTTTTTGAATGAGGCACAATTTAAAATTTAAATGCAAGGGATAGTTAACATTTTATCAGCCTTAAAATGTGAAACACACGACTGTCCTTTTGGTATTCTTAAAATCGTTCTAAGTGCTCTCTTTTGCAAAACAAAACATCGATTCAATAGTTCCGATTTTCATCTCCAATTTATTATGCCATATGCCAAATGTGGATAAACATACGCATAATATATGGTTAGCAAGGTTTCATGAGATACATGATTCCTGATTGTATATAACATAAAATTGGCCGAATTTATCTTCTTACGAATCGCATTTACATGTAAAGACCAATCTAAACTTTCATTAATGTAAAGACCAAGAAACTTAACAGACTCTGCTCTTTTAATTTTTTTTGTTTTTTTAATTGCTAATTTGAACTGTTCTCTATGAGAAAACACGTTAAAAAAGTGTCAATGAATTTTTAAAAATTAATTATGAATTTTTGAAGTGGCAAACACATGCCATACTAGCAACGAACAGCGATTCAACTTTTGTATTGAATTAGAAATTTTATCATTCTGAAAGTGCGTGTACATGAAAAGAACAAATACCCTACCTCAGATTTCAATCGAAAAGTGGCGATCTCGATTCGTTAAATTCTGGTGAATTATCAATCTTAACTACTTTTCCAATGTTAAGTATATAGGGTATAGTTCAAATTAAAAAATTAGGAGGGATAACACATATTTTTTCTCGTTATTTAAATTCAACTTATTTTGAACCGTCCTTTATGAGAAAACACGTTCAAAATGTGTCACCGATTATTTAAAAATTAGTTATGAATTTTTGAAGTGGCAAACACATGCCCCATTAGCAACGAACACCGATTCAACTATTGTATTGAATTAGGTATTCAATCATTCTGAAAATGCGTGTACATGATAAGAACAATATACCCTACCTCAGATTTCAATCGAAAAGTGGCGATCTCGATTCGTTGAATTTTGGTGAATTATCATACTTAACTACTTTTCCCATGTTAAGTATATGGGGTATAGTTCAAATTTAAAAGTAAGGAGAGAAAATACATATTTTTTCTCGTTATTCAAATTCAACTTAATTTGAACCATCTTCTATGAGAAAACACGTTCAAAAAGTGTCAACAATTTTTTAAAAGTTAGTTATGAATTTTTGAAGTGGCAAAAAAATGCCCCACTAGCAACAAACACCGATTCAACTTTTGTATTGGATTAGGAATTCAATCATTCTGAAAGTGCGTGTACATAATAAGAACAATATACCCTAAATCAGAGTTCAATAATAAAGTGGCGATCTTGATTTGTTGAATTCTGGTGAATCATCAAACATAACTATTTTACAAATGTTTAGTATATGGGGGATAGTTCCAATTTAAAAATTAGGAGAGATTATACTTATTTTTTCTCGTTATTCAAATTCAACTTAATTTGAACTGTTTTCTATGAGAAAACACGTTCAAAAAGGGTCAACGATTTTTTAAAAATTAATTATGAATTTTTGAAGGGCAAAACACATGCCATACTAGCAACGAACACCGATTCAATTTTTGTATTCAATTATTAATTCAATCATTCTGAAAGTGCGTGTACATGATAAGAACAATATACCCTACCTCAGATTTCAATCGAAAAGTGGCTATCTCGATTCGTTGAATTCTGGTGAATTATCAAACTTAACTACTTTTCCCATGTTAAGTATATGGGTTATAGTTCAAATTCAAAAATTATGTGAGATAACACATATTTTTTCTCGTTATTCAAATTCAACATATTTTGAACCGTCTTCTATGAAAAAACACGTTCAAAAAGTGTCACCGATTATTTAAAAATAAGTTATGAATTTTTGAAGTGGCAAACACATGCCCTATTAGCAACGAACACTGATTTAACTAATGTATTGAATTAGAAATTCAATCATTCTGAAAGTGCGTGTACATGATTAGAACAATATACCCTACCTCAAAGTTCAATCAAAAAGTGGCAATCTCGATTCTTTGAATTCTGGTGAATTATCAAACTTAACTACTTTTCCCATGTTAAGTAGATGGGGGATAGTTCAAATTCAAAAATAAGAAGAGATATTACATTTTTATTCTCGTTATTCCAATTCAACTTAATTTGAACCATCTTCTATGAGAAAACACGTTCAAAAGTTTCAACGATTTTTTAAAAATTAGTTATTAATTTATGAAGTGGCAAAAACATGCCCCACTTGCAACAAACACAGATTCAACTTTTGTATTGAATTAGGAATTCAATCATTCTGAAAGTGCGTGTACATAATAATAACAATATACCCTACCTCAGAGTTGTAGGAATATCCACATTTTTTACTTAAAATAATTTGTGTTAAAATTAGTTAAATATAATAAAAATTTATGTCTTTTAATACATTTTTTTATTCCTTACTCACTCCAATTAATCCAATTTTCTGTACTTAAGATATTGAACTCTTCATTTATAGCTTAATTAAATCAACAAGGGTGCAAAATAAATTTCTTTTACTGCTGAAAGCCATTTTAAAAATAAACAGTAAAATGCAGCAGTAGACAGCACAATATTTTACAGTTAATTTCATGGCATGTTTTAAATCATGAAGTTAGCTCTTACGTGTTAGAGGTGAATGAATTCTTTGTTTATTTTATTAAAAAGTGAGTTTCATTTTTATTAAAATTAAGTTCAAAATTAAATTCAAGTGGAAAGAAAATGTTATCTAACATGCCAAATCTTTTATGCTTTGAAAAAATTGAATAACTGTTATTCTTTTAAACCAGCAAATTATAAGTAAAAATTTAGGCTTAACAGCATTGAATTTAAGTTTTATTTTTTTTTTACAAGGATACACCCCTAAGAGCTTACAGCTCGTGGTGGATTACTGGGTAGGGATAAGGTAGGGAACGGATAGTGGTCATGGCCTGCATGCTTACGCGTCCCAGCATTCGCTGAGGTAAGACTGAGGGAACCGTGGAAAACCTCAGTCAGGATGGACACCTCTACTTTTTCTCAATGGACCATAGCGATGTCCAAAGCCTGGGGAACCACACACAAGTGCATCACTGCACTGGGTGGAAAGCGAGACGAATTTACCCCAGGGAGGGAGCAGCGTATTTTTTACATGAAACGGTCACATAGCCTGACTTCGGTGATCTAACGAGAACCGGTCAATGCACTGCGCCACGCTCGACCAATCTAAGTTAAAGTCATATTTGTAACATTGCTATAAATACGTTTTTTTTTTACTATACAAGAAGCTTTTGAATTTTTTAATCGGTCTAAAATAAATACATTGGAAATAAGGGTGGGTTTTTGTCATCCTTTAAATTAAACTCTACAAGAAATTAGTTAAAATAATTGCAAGCTTCTTCTTATATAAAAAGTTGAGTGTGATTGAATGGCAAACTTTAAAGTTAATTAATTTGAATACTAAATTCCTAAAACTTTAATTCATAACTTAGGGTCAGTTAGGGAAAAATAAAAATGTTTTTTATCAATTTATACGGTTAATAAACCTTTAAAAAAAATGATAACTTTCAGATGAATGTAAAAATTAAAAGAATATTAACCAATTTGGGGTGTTAATTTGAGGGGCTTATTTTACGATAAGGGTGAGATAAGTTGAATAATTAGTATAAAATAATTTTTTATAAAAATTAAGTAAATTAGAAATTAAAATTTAACTAAAACCCCTGCTGATCAGCAGCCCAATAGTTTCTGAAGTATGCATGGTTGAAGGGCAACGGGAAGGTCAGGATCAAAACCCGCTTTTTCCACATTTGCCTATATCATGGAGGGTTAGTTTAGGGAAGAATATTTCAAATTTTGACAAAAATGTTTCATAATTCGCTATATGAAACCATTTGTAAATTTTGAAAAATTTCTCTTTTTTTGTTTGAAAGATATAAAAAAATGCTGTTTTCCGAAAATTTGCAAAAGTGGATAAAGCGGCTTTTGAAACTAGTAGACACATATATGTAAATAGCATATTTTCTGTATTAAAGAATTGTAAAATATTTATGTTTGCAGATGATCTTTTGATTCTTGTTGCAGGGAAAAACTTTATAGATGTTCAAATAAATCTCCAAATTAGTAGTAAGTAACCCTTGGTTCTGCCTATGGGGATCCGGGGATCTCTGACGTCACATCCTGTGACGTCACAGGATGTGACGTCATGAGCTGATACTCAATCATCAATGCTTTGATGGGGGTGGGGGGGGGTCATGATCGATTGAATTGGTATTGGAACCAATATATCTTTCGATCGATAACCAATAAATTGATTATTGATTTATTGATAAAAAATTATATATATTTTTTTTTTATCATCATCCGATCGATATTGAAATTATTGTTTGATGTAAAATTTCAATATATATATATATATATATATATATATATATATATATATATATATATATATATATATATATATATATATATATATATATATATATATATATATATACAAACACAATATTCCAAGCACTGTAGGTGATGTCACAACACAGTGAATATCACAAGGGCATTTTTTAGAAGTCACGTGACCAATACTAGTTAAGTTATATGAAAATAAACCTTATGCGTTTGTTTATTTTCCAAAGTTTTCATTAATACTTGCTACGTGTTTCTACTTGCTTCGCAGCCGGCGAAACTTATTTGTCAGTAGAGAATGCAAACTTGAGGCTCTCGTTTCACTATAGCTGCACTATGTAAAACGCCGCCACCTCGCGTTAATTATCGCTCTCTCTCTCTCTCCCATAGAGTTTTATGAAGTTTGCTATGAATGTTATTCCCCGCTTTAGACATGCTAGAGGCTCGCGTTGCACTATATATGCAGCTGCACTATGTAAAACGCCGCCACCTCGCGTTATCTCTCTCTCTCTCTCTCTCTCTCTCTGTCTCTCTCTCTCTCTCTCTCTCTCTCTCTCTCTCTCTCTCTCTCTCTCTCTCTCTCTCCATTGAGTTTTAAGAAGCTTGCTAATTATTGATGATAAATTTTACTATAATAAAATGATATAAAGTATTGTATACTTTATATTATCATTGCATTTATTTTAGCATCGTATATTTACAATGCATTATTTCAAGTTGTTGAGTGAAAGAAATAGTTGCTCCAGAATATAAGTGTTGTATAAACCATGATGTTTTTTTACGACTTTAGATCCTATGTACATGAAGCATAAGGTCCATAATTGCAACAAAACTTCATAATTTATACGACAGAAATGCAATGAAAATATCGTATAATATCTATAACACGCCTATAATACAATTTATATGATGTTCATTACTTAAAAAAAAAAAAAAACGGTTATAATGGCTCATAATGTCTGGTCTCTTGCCTCTCTCTCTCTCTAAATGTTTGTATAGCACTTTACCATAAAAAGGTGTATTATTCAGTGCATACGAAATTATAATATATAATATGGAGTATTTCTCTTTATATAGGATAATCGATAATAATATATACCAAAATTAACAATATTAAATGACAAATTGTAATCAAAATTGTATGGTGTAATACAAGCTTAATTCTCTCCTAATTTGCAACATTTTTTGAGGAAAAAATGGGGAAAACACAATATTATTATACTGCATATTCTTATCTCGTACTGTCGCAATTCTCGTGTACTTCATCTTCATTTTGAGCAAGAAGAAGAAGTAAGATATTGCTTAAGCCTGTATAACACGATACAATTTTACGTACAAGTTTTTCCTTATACATTAAAATTTCATCTCCTTAAGCCGGCATTACACGATTCAATTTTTCTAATTATTGCATACAATTTTTCCTTACATGAAAACATAAACTCCATACTAACAAATGGAGTTCAAGTCTTCTTGTATGCAAAATTGTATCGTGTATTACTGGCTATACAAACAAATGGGGTTGAAATTTTCTTGCAAGAAAAAAATGTATGCAAGATATGAAAAAAAAAATAGTATCGTGTAAACAGGCTGTATAGGTAAAAAAAAAAAAAAATAGGTTTAGACATGTAAAGGATGAGTTGAAGACGTAACATTTCAAAATGCTGATTCATTCACAGTTTAATATACATTCAGCCAGCCACCGTTCTCAGTCTGATCCACATTCAGTATCAGGACTCACAGATTAATCTATATAACAAAAATTTTATTAGTTTTCTGCATAACCATATAGTATAATAATTTCTATATAAAAAAAGGCTTATAATATTTGCTATTTATAAGCTCTCGTTAAAGCTGGTATAACTATGGCATACAATTTTCCCTTGCAAGAAAACTTAAACTCCATTTGTTTGTATGGAGATGAAATTTTCTTGTAAGTAAAAATTGTAAGCAAAATTGTATCGTGTAATACAGGCTTAATTCTCTCCTAATTTGCAACATTTTTTTGAGGAAAAAATGGGGAAAACACAAAATTATTATACTGCATTTTCTTATCTCGTACTGTCGCAATTCTCTCGTGTGAGCATGAAGAAAAAATAAGATATGGCTTAAGCCTGTATAACACGTACGATACAATTTTACGCACAATTTTTCATTACATTAAAATTTCATTTCCATAAGCCAGTATTAAGCTGGTATTACACGATACAATTTTTCTAGTTATTGTATACAATTTAACTTAAGCCTATATTACATCATACAATTTTGCATACAAGTTTTCCTTGCAAAAAAATTTCATCTCCATACAAATAAATGGGGTTCATTTTTTCTTGTAAGAAAAAATTGTATGCAATATTTAGAAAAATTGAATCGTGTAATAGCGGCTTTAATATCCATTTGTTTGTATGGAGAAGAAATTTTCTAATAAGAAAAAATTGCATCTAAAATTGTATCATGTAATATAGGCTTTACACGTCACAATTTTTCTAATTGTTGCATACAATTTTTCCTTATAGAAGAAAACATTAACTCCATACAAACAAATGGAGTTCAAATTTTCTTGTAAGGAAAAAATGTATGCAAAATTGTATCGTCGTGTAATACTGGCTATACAAACAAATTTAGTTGACGTTTTCTTGCAACAAAAAATTGTATGCAAGAACTAAAAAAAATTTTACCGTGTGTAATACCAGCTTTATAGTTAAAAATAAAAAAGTGGGTTAAGACATGTGAAGGATGAGTTGAAGACGTAATTTTTCAAAATTCTGATTCAACCACAGTTTGATATACATTCAGCCACCCACTGTTCTCAGTCTGATCCACATTCAGTGTTAGGACTCACAGATTAATCTAACAACAATTTTATTACTTTTCTACAAAACTATAGTATAATGATTTCTATATAAAAAAGAAAGCTTATAATATTTGCTATTAAGCTCTCTTCTCGTTAAAGCTGGTACAATTTTACTAACTATTGCATGCATACAGTTTTCCCTTGCAAGGAAAATTTGTACGTAAAATTGTATTGTGTTATACAGGCTTAAACCATATCTTACTTCTTCTTCTTGCTCAAAATGAAGATGAAGTATATAACGAGAATTGCGACAAGACGAGATAAGAAAAAGCAGTATAATAATATTAATTTTCCCCATTTTTTTCCTCAAAAAATGTTGCAAATTAGGAGAGAATTAAGCCTGTATTACAAGATACAATTTTGCTTACAATTTTTCCCTACAAGAAAATTTCATCTCCATACAAACAAATGGAGTTCAAGTTTTCTTGCAAGGGAAAACTGTATGCATGCAATAGTTAGTAAAATTGTACCAGCTTTAACGAGAAGAGAGCTTAATAGCAAATATTATAAGCTTTCTTTTTTATATAGAAATCATTATACTATAGTTTTGTAGAAAAGTAATAAAATTGTTGTTAGATTAATCTGTGAGTCCTAACACTGAATGTGGATCAGACTGAGAACAGTGGGTGGCTGAATGTATATCAAACTGTGGTTGAATCAGAATTTTGAAAAATTACGTCTTCAACTCATCCTTCACATGTCTTAACCCACTTTTTTATTTTTTAACTATAAAGCTGGTATTACACACGGTAAAAATTTTTTTAGTTCTTGCATACAATTTTTTGTTGCAAGAAAACTTCAACTAAATTTGTTTGTATAGCCAGTATTACACGACGGTACAATTTTGCATACAATTTTTCCTTACAAGAAAATTTGAACTCCATTTGTTTGTATGGAGTTAATGTTTTCTTGTATAAGGAAAAATTGTATGCAACAATTAGAAAAATTGTGACGTGTAAAGCCTATATTACATGATACAATTTTAGATGCAATTTTTTCTTATTAGAAAATTTCTTCTCCATACAAACAAATGGAGATTAAAGCCGCTATTACACGATACAATTTTTCTAAATATTGCATACAATTTTTTCTTACAAGAAAAAATGAACCCCATTTATTTGTATGGAGATGAAATTTTCTTGCAAGGAAAACTTGTATGCAAAATTGTATGGTGTAATATAGGCTTAAGTTAAATTGTAAACAATAATTAGAAAAATTGTATCGTGTAATACCAGCTTTATACTAGCTTATGGAGATGAAATTTTAATGTAATGAAAAATTGTGCGTAAAATTGTATCGTACGTGTTATACAGGCTTAAGCCATATCTTATTTTTTCTTCATGCTCACACGAGAGAATTGCGACAGTACGAGATAAGAAAATGCAGTATAATAATTTTGTGTTTTCACCATTTTTTCCTCAAAAAAATGTTGCAAATTAGGAGAGAATTAAGCCTGTATTACACGATACAATTTTGCTTACAATTTTTACTTACAAGAAAATTTCATATCCATACAAACAAATGGAGTTCAAGTTTTCTTGCAAGGGAAAATTGTATGCCATAGTTATACCAGCTTTAACGAGAGCTTATAAATAGCAAATATTATAAGCCTTTTTTATATAGAAATTATTATACTATATGGTTAAGCAGAAAACTAATAAAATTTTTGTTATATAGATTAATCTGTGAGTCCTGATACTGAATGTGGATCAGACTGAGAATGGTGGCTGGCTGAATGTATATTAAACTGTGAATGAATCAGCATTTTGAAATATTACGTCTTCAACTCATCCTTTACATGTCTAAACCTATTTTTTTTTTTTTTTTACCTATACAGCCTGTTTACACGATACTATTTTTTTTTTCATATCTTGCATACATTTTTTTCTTGCAAGAAAATTTCAACCCCATTTGTTTGTATAGCCAGTAATACACGATACAAATTTGCATACAAGATGACTTGAACTCCATTTGTTAGTATGGCGTTTATGTTTTCTTGTAAGGAAAAATTGTATGCAATAATTAGAAAAATTGAATTGTGTAATGCCGGCTTATGGAGATGAAATTTTAATGTATAAGGAAAAATTTGTACGTAAAATTGTATCGTGTTATACAGGCTTAAGCAAAATCTTACTTCTTCTTCTTGCTCAAAATGAAGATGAAGTACACGAGAATTGCGACAGTACGAGATAAGAATATGCAGTATAATAATATTGTGTTTTCCCCATTTTTTTCCTCAAAAAATGTTGCAAATTAGGAGAGAATTAAGCTTGTATTACACCATACAATTTTGATTACAATTTTTTATTTAATATTGTTAATTTTGGTATATATTATTATCGATTATCCTATATAAAGAGAAATACTCCATATTATATATTATAATTTCGTATGCACTGAATAATACACATTTTTATGGTAAAGTGCTATACATACATTTAGAGAGAGAGAGAGAGGCAAGAGACCAGACATTATGAGCCATTATAACCGTTTTTTTTTTTTTTAAGTAATGAACATCATATAAATTGTATTATAGGCGTGTTATAGATATTATACGATATTTTCATTGCATTTCTGTCGTATAAATTATGAAGTTTTGTTGCAATTATGGACCTTTTGCTTCATGTACATAGGATCTAAAGTCGTAAAAAAACATCATGGTTTATACAACACTTATATTCTGGAGCAACTATTTCTTTCACTCAACAACTTGAAATAGTGCATTGTAAATATACGATGCTAAAATAAATGCAATGATAATATAAAGTATACAATACTTTATATCATTTTATTATAGTAAAATTTATCATCATTAATTAGCAAGCTTCTTAAAACTCAATGGAGAGAGAGAGAGAGAGAGAGAGAGAGATAACGCGAGGTGGCGGCGTTTTACATAGTGCAGCTGCATATATAGTGCAACGCGAGCCTCTAGCATGTCTAAAGCGGAGAATAACATTCATAGCAAACTTCATAAAACTCAATGGGAGAGAGAGAGAGAGCGATAATTAACGCGAGGTGGCGGCGTTTTGCATAGTGCAGCTATAGTGAAACGAGAGCCTCTAGTTTGCATTCTCTACTGACAAATAAGTTTCGCCGGCTGCGAAGCAAGTAGAAACACGTAGCAAGTATTAATGAAAACTTTAGAAAATAAACAAACGCATAAGGTTTATTTTCATATAACTTAACTAGTATTGGTCACGTGACTTTTAAAAAATGCCCTTGTGATATTCACTGTGTTGTGACGTCACCTACAGTGCTTGGAATATTGTGTTTATATATATATATATATATATATATATATATATATATATATATATATATATATATATATATTGAAATTTTACATCAAACAATAATTTCAATATCGATCGGATGATGATAAAAAAAAAATATATATAATTTTTTTATCAATAAATCAATAATCAATTTATTGGTTATCGATCGAAAGATATATTGGTTCCAATACCAATTCAATTGATCATGCCCCCCCCCCCCCACCCCCATGAAAGCATTGATGATTGAGTAACAGCTCATGACGTCACATCCTGTGACGTCACAGGATGTGACGTCAGAGATCCCCGGATCCCCATAGGCAGAACCAAGGGTTACTTACTACTCAAATTAATGCAAATTAATTGGCATGCTGGGCTCATGACCATGGGTTAATTATTAACACCAAAAAAATTAAGGTTATGCACTTGTATAGTAAATATTTAAGAAAGGATAAATTGGTAAATATAAAAATTCACTGCAATAATTGTTTGCATAAGTTATTGTACAATTGTACTTGTAGTAATATTGAACAAGTAAAAGAACACATAGAATTGTTCAGTTTTCATTATTTGAGAACAAAACACAGAATCTAGTAGATAAATAAATGTATGGAAAAAAGATTCGTTTGAAAGACCGCGCGCAGACTATATTATTAAATTTTAATATTTTACGACATTTCGCTTCCTGTTGTTAATAACTGCAGGGAGTGATGGCGATGTCATCGCATAGGCGTCTGATCCAGCTGATCTAGTTCCCCCAGCTTCTCTCGCGCGCATATCGCCTAGCGCGCATAGTCTGCACCTCGTGCCTCCGCGGCAGCTAGAGACCAACTACCAAAATAACGTGCAGCGCATCGAGTGCTAAAAATTAAGCTACAAATATAAGAAATTGTGATTTGTTTATATTCAAAAAGTATCACATCAGTGTCAAGATTAACTGTGATCATTTCCGCTCAAAAATTTCCATCATACAAAGAACTGAAATGAAGAAAACGGTGGTAAGAAAAAATACTTTTCATTTTTATAAAAACCAAAAAAGTTAAAAAAAAATAATTATACAATAATTAATAAAATTCAGTACACAGTGTATTTAATCATTAAGCTATTATATAATAATGTTTAATAAATATACTTTTAAATACTTTAAAATGCATGTTGCTAATAGAAAACCTCTTTGTTTAGAATGTAACAACTCATTACACTCAAAGAAAAAAAAATTGGGTGCGAAAACTATTTTTTTTTTGTATTATTTGCAATTATGCATATAAAAATTAAACCACTTTCCCGCATTAATTTCTAAGCAAATTAAACAATTGAAAAATACGATTCTTCCTTTTTATATATTATAGGTGCACAATGTGTTTTATTATAAACTTTTAATTTCACTCGAGGTTAGATTTTTTAATGATTTTATGAACACTACAAAATAATTATTATATTATTTACTATTTACATTCACTATGTATATTAATTGTTATAACAATGTATTAAAAAATTGTAAACTTATGTGATTGGTGTAAGGTTTCTTTAAATACACATTTATTTTTTCAGATGTAATGATACACCTCAGAAAAGCAGAAAAATTACACCTAATCTCTAGTATTTCTTCTCCACAGTTTATCGGGGCGTCTTGACATACTGGTGAAATTTGACTTAAATGCTTGCATGTTCCTTGTTTGAAATTGAAAAATAGGTATTTATCTTTTAAATGCAGAGATCTTCAGTCATGTTTTGATAACCCAGATAACAATTGCGATGTTACGAAGTGTACATTTTGTGATAGTGTGTTGCTTGTGAGTGAGAGGGGATGGATGCAAAAACACAGTATACGTTAATTGGGTTTATAATTATGATTGCTGTCACTAATATTAGGAGTTGATGCCCTCTTATGTTTCGTTACTAGTTAAAGGCCTCCTGAAGAGATGCATTTGACAAGTTTTAAAAAGTGAGCTAAGATTCCGTGTTATATATTTCGAGTGAAAAAATGTTCCCTACCCTCAGGGTTACGTAGCTAGGAGCGAGCGAAAGAACTTGCGTGACGTCACTCCTGCACAACAACCGAGTAAGAGATACAAAGTCTCTGGAAAAAGTACGTTCCCTCTATTAACAGCCACGGCGGCGCTATTGCAACCCTACCGCTAAAACGTAATGAGAGCAGTCTTGATAGTATTTGTCAAATAGCCTGAAAACCGTTTGTCCATAGCATGCATACAAATCAAGTTATGAATGCACAAAGATCATCAAAAATGTTGTGCTGCTGCCTGGCCGTCAGCTAACCTCGCAGCAGAGGCAGCGCTCGCTCGAGCATTACCCCCTCCTCTCCGCTCACCGCGTGAACACACTTCCCCTCCTAGCTATTTCTTCTCCTCTCTCAAAATTTTTCTTGCTTGACGGGCCCCGCGCGTCGTCTGTCATATGATATAATAAAAATATATTATAACTCGCGCTTGTAGTAATTAATTTTTTTACAATCAGAATATTTAATTAAAATATTTAAATTTAATATTTTAAATACATGTATGTATTTATACTTATATATTAGCTGACAACTGAAGTTGTCATTGTAAAAGAGATAGTACAAAATTATCGCCTCCTGTTTTACGAAGAATGTGGCTTGCATTCGCCGCGCCTAGCTTTATAGTGAGGGTTCTTAGCTTACAAAATTGACCAAGTCTTGCACTTTGTGATAAAAGCACCAAACTTGGTACATCGATAGAATTGACCAAGACAATCATTATGAGGGATGTAGCCCAGCGCGCAAACTTACCTGGTGACCCCTGGTGACCTGAAAGTGGTTCACGATCAATTATTGCATGTCTTGTAATTTTTTCAACATGCTGCATTGCCAAATTAGTGCATAAATCAAATATATTCATGAAAATTGGGACCATTTTTCACATAAATGACGTGCAAGTATCCGCGATGCCGAAGTTGACTATTTATAAGTCGAGATGAGGCTCAGCAGATTGAATGAAGGCGGACTCAGGATAATAGTAAAATGTTTTTTACCGCAGATTATTTGACCTGGTGACCTCTAATGACCTTTCAAAATAGCGCCTAAAAACTATTCGATTTGATATATTAGCAAATTACGAAGCTAAATGAAATTAAATTGCAGGAAATTGATTTTTTTACTTTCAAGTTGTCCTGAATTTTTTCCCAAACTCTGTGTTGCCACATAAACACATTTATAGTGTTGCCTAATTTACAACAAATGACAATTAATGTAGTATATTATCACTAACCCTACCTCGGCATTAATTGTGTATAATGTATAATGTATCTGTGTAAAATTCTGCATGTCAGAAAACAGTGTGCATAAACTGGAAAAGGTGGTGCCATTTCTTTCAAAGTAGTTAGCTGAAACATCGCACGCAATTGTGTTGGAATTTCAGATGTTACCTGCACCGACAGCCGTGAACGTGGAGCAAGTGATGTCTCGCAGTCGGAAGAGACGACGGCAAGCAGCGCGAGCCCCGTATCGACACTTCGCTTCGTCGTAATCATTTGTATCAAAATTCTCTCCCAGAGAGACAGTAAAACTTTGTGTCCTTGCAAATCAGGAGCAATCAGGTTAATCGCCAGGTGCGAAAATCCATGCAGCATCACTAAAAATACTAGTGATAGTGCACATCAAGTATCAATTAGTTTTGTTAGCACAAAAAATTCAATGAATTCCATAATTCAAATAACATTAAAAATCATAAAAAAGTTTAAAACGTGCAAATCCCGGTTTATTCAAGATAAACTCGGACACTCTTTGATAGGCTTTTGGTTTAAAGCTCTGTACAACACAGTAAGCGAGCAGCCATGGCTTCACGACGGTCATCTCAGAGACTTTGCAGTGAAGTCGCCATCATCAAAGCACGGACGCGAGGTCGCGGAGACGAGCGCCACTCACAGGGATACAATTCTTCGGGGGGAAGAGACGCCGCACGCGAAACACGAGCTACAAGGAACCGCGAGTGGTGGAACAACGCGCCACGTGAGTCGCAGCACCACGGAGGAGCAACGGAGCCAGCCCCGAGCTGGCAACGCACCACCACAGGAGGCACTCTATACAAGTCACTCTCGGTAAGTCAATCATGTATGCTTACAGTCGGGAGAGGGGACGTGCTAGGTGCGCACCACAGGAGGAACGGAATATGCCAGCCGTATTACCGTCAGAAGGAGAATACGTCACGTGACCCATCACGAAGACGTATCAACGATTCCCCGTCAGGTCCAGAGCCTGAAATCATAATGTTAATAAAAAGTGTCTCTCATTGTGATAGTGTACCCAACACAAGCGTGGAAAGACCCAAACTTTGTAAAAACACTGTTAATATAACTTGTAACTTCCACAGCATCGAGACCAGGACATCACACGAGATAAACAATCTCGTACATAAGTCTTATGCAGTTCTCCGAGTGCTTCAGAGACTGCGGGCAGGTACAACACAATGGTACTGACGAGGCACGCGACTCATGGGGAGGAACGTCGCGAGGCCGCCGCGAGATCTGTGGTGAACGATCCCACGGACTGCCGAGCTGCCGCGATGCACGGTACCCTGAGCCGAGCCACCCGCGCTCACACTCACTGAGCCAGGGCGCGCCAGGCAGCACCCCCTCACACTCACGAGGACCGCAATACCCGAGGGGCGAACGCCGCCCCCTCCAAGAGAGCTCTCGCCAGACCAGCAAGCAAGCATCATCATCATCAACAACAAAAAGCTATGAACATTCAGTATCATTTCATGTTTCAATAACGTAACGTATATAAATTGTTGTTTGTTTTTATTACATAAGTCACACAAGAATAGTTTTTATTAAATATAATAAACTTAATCCAAACTTAATAATTAGTAAAAAAGTTGGGCCCTTGCCTATTATGTCATTACATTTTAATAAAATGCAGTTTTGTCATAATATAGATAAATCTGGTATTTAACGTAGCTTTAAATAATTATAAATAATAGTAATTTAAATGTGAATACTTGTGTCACTTTCGTTACAAATTCTAAGATTTGCTTTCATTAATCACACTAATTGTTTAAGTGAATTAAGGCAATCAGCCACAAACAATAATATATTGTTGTAAATTCATAAATTGCCATTGTTTAAATTCTCATATAGTATTACGAAGCATTATATAAGTTATTTTGTTACCCAGAGTAATTTAATAAATTATATGATACTAAAATTTTGTAATTGTGTTCCTATCAAATAAGGGAGGAGTTGTCACGTATGTTAGTGACTTGTGATAGTACCAGAGAAGCCCTTTTAAATATCGCACCTCTTCCTATGTTCTCCTTCCGCCATACTCCCACCTACAACCTGTCCGGTGCTCGAGAGTCCCCTCATATTCCTTCTCTTGCACTCGTGACATCATACAGTAAACTTCTTGGCATATAGCTCTCACCGCAACATAATTTATATTGTGTAACGCAGAAGTGTAATAAACCTCCAGAGTCCTATTGGTAATTATATATCGTGTATTCTTCCAACTACAATCAACCTTATTCTAATTGGACATGAGAACCATATAGTAATTAGCGTGCAGTAAGTTAGTTCAAGAAACTAGACTTCAAATACATAACAATAAGAATATAAATATTACAAAAAATAATCATATTATATTATTAGTATTATAATTTATATATAAATATTACTTGTTATAATACATGTATGTAATTAGAATATTTAAGGTATTATTGTATTTTTTCAATGTATTTAAGCATAATCGAATTGAGCATTTATTTTATTGATATGTAATTTGGTTTGTTCTAGGTAACTGAGATGACAATACAAGCAGCAGCCATCTAGAAAAATACTCCGAGGGAGAGATTCTCCGTACATCAGACTTGTACCGCTTGTACTGTACGTCTAGCTTGGGGCAACTTCTGATACTGCTTTAAATGAGGAGCTGCGACCGTGACGTCAGCACTCGGGACTTTTCACTTCAAGGGACCAATGTTCTCACCAACCACAAATTTTTATTCACTCACCTTCTGTTCTACCGACTCCCTATTATAGTAGACAAACTTTTATTTAAATTTAATAATTTATGTGACACAAATTTGAAATGCGTGAAAAAGTTTTGAGTTTTATCCCAAAAAAACTTTACTAAGATAATTCAGTAAATAATAAGTGATAATTATTTGCATTAAAAATATGTAAATTATGTAAATTTTTGGTGAATGTACAACGGAAAAATGTTATGATTCCATCCACATCTTTTCTATTTTTAATAAAGAAAGTTTATACTATAATTAAATTAATGGAAACTAATATAACATACATTATGATTATTTTTATGCTTTTTTTCTCACCTGCAAAATATACAAACTATATTTCGTGACGATTTTATGGTTCCCGGGAGGAGGGAGGAAAATATTACCCCCCCCCCCTCCCCCCGAAAACCATCGCAACATCTGCTATTTTACAGCATTTTTCCAATGCGATTTCTATTTTGGAAATGCATAGTTTCAACATTGTTTCAACGTTGATAATAGGTTGACAAACAATGCAGATTCAATGCAAATTCTGCGGCAATAGTCGAGGTTGTTACAACATTGATGATCAATGTTGATTCGATGCATCCGGTCACCGATTATCAACCTTGTAACAATGTAATTTGGTTACATGGGACTCAATGGTATGAAAAAGGGGAACAAATTTCAATTTAATGATAACGTTTATTCATATTGGAAAGTATTGCCAGTTAATTTGCAATCAAAATATTCACTTATTATTGAAAAATACTTTGATAGTAACCATGGTGATTTACGAGTGCATAATTATCAAACAAGATTATTAGGTAATGAGCCACTAATTACTCCATTCAGGACTAATCGATTTATTGAAAGGACATGGAAATATCTTATTCCGAGACTGTGGAATGATATGCCTCCAGTAATAAAAAAAAATTGATTCTAAAAATGTGGCAAAAAACAAAATAAAAGCATGGTTAAGGACCAATACAAATTAAAATTAATTAAAGTAGATTTCATTGAATACTGCCATTTTTTCTTGCTTATCAATAAAACTCTGTGCTGTATTTTACTATGCAAAATATTTCTATTTTTAAGAAGGAAGTAAAAATTCATAATATTTATATAAAATATAAAATGTTCATAAATTGATAACAGTATATTTTGTTTTCTTTTCTTCTGTAAGCTTTTGCTTGTTTAAAATAATCTATAAGTGAAAAAATAACATTTCATTTTCATCAAAAGTACTATAAAGATTTAAAGTAGTCAAGTATGAAAGTAGATCTTGAAATTTAATTGTTCTTATTTTATTATCATTATAGAATTTTCTAGTAATAATTACAATATGTGTATGTTTATTTTATGTTATTAAATTTCATAAGGTTCATAAATAGTATTTAATCTCACATATAATAGTTATATTCTTGTGATGATTGTATGAGATGTAGTTTTGTTCCTATTATTTATGATTTTTTTTTTGTCTTAATGTAAAAAAAAAAAAAAAAAAGCTACATAAAATGTTGATTTTTCCGAAGTAAAATTTTTTAAAATTCATAATAGTACTAAAGTATCTTTCATGCAATGGTTATTATAATATATGGTGATGATTGTATGAGATGCTGCTTCGTTAGTATTATTTATTAATTATTTTTTTCTAATTTTTGTTTTGTCTTATTGTAAAATAATACAATTTTTTCATTTCTTTTTGCTCTGTTATATATAATGAGCTTGATTTAAAATATTATTCTAAAATATTATTCAATGTGTATCAGTTGCACCAGCCGACAAGCTTTACATGTTTAAAGCTTTGGCAGGATTATAATGTATATGGTTTAAATGAATAAAAAAAAAATGTCCTGTTTGAAAAGATTAATTTATTTTGTGCTATTCAAATAAAAAAAATAAATAAATTTCCGTTATATAATTTCTCTTAACCCTCACACTATTGACTTGAAATAAACGTCACTCCCAGGATTATTTTCATAGTACAATGTAATTGTGTCGTTTAAATTTTTGTAATAACATCTTCAGCTTATTACGTACTATCAAGAAAGAATAGTTATAAAGGAAATATCCTAGAAAACTTCCTTAAAAAGTCACTGATGCATTACGTTAATGTTAAATTGGGCAAGATTAGTATTAAATAATATTTATATTATTTCTTTTATTTTTACGTAAATATATTATTACCCTTCAATACTAAAATCTTTTATTATTTCAAAAATTATATATTAAAAAAATTAAATTGTATTTCAAAAATAATTATTTCATGAATTTATATTATACTATACTATACTATATTATATTGTATTATATATTATACTATAAAAAATTACTTTTTAATATATTTAGTATTTTAAATAAATATACAATATACCAAAAAGGCAACAACAAATATCTTACTGTTCAGTTCGCTTACGTAATATACGTATTGCTAGATTTACAGTGTTAATTATTATTACGGTATCTCTCAAAAATTTTATTCCTTCACAAATATTTGAATTTATTGCAATTAATTTGCAGTATCAAATCAGACAGCCGGACTACTTTCAATATATTCTTTATTCATTTAGAGCTATCTTCAGTTATATCATCACCGGTTTGGAAGGGACCTACAAATCTCTAAGCAATATGACGTCGTAAAGTTAATAGTTCCCCTTTCGAAAAATGACGGGAAACAGCTGAACTACGTGCGCCTAGCAAGGCTTCTTCTTCTTACAATTGTTGGAAGGAGCCTAAACGGCTATAATTCCACGTACTGAGTAACTTGGATCAATTGTATAGTTGAACTGTTTTTTGCAGGGTCTTGTAAAGGATAATGGACGAACAATGGATAGGATGATTATGGAATGTGGGATATGCAAGGTGATGATGGAAGTGGTACCTATATGCCCACCACGTGTTACCGTGGGTGAACCAAAACCACACAAGGAATTGGTTGGATTTTAGGACATTGGGTTGACGGTGTGGTGTGGGGTGCAATAATGTAGGTTGATGATGCAGGCGACAACATGCAAGGAATGGCAGGAATTTGAAAGATTCTCAACGTGTCGACTCCTGTGGGCCGACCGAAGAGCAGGGTCAAAGTAGGATTATGTGGATGCGGTGAGGCGAGATGATGATTATGAATCAAATTGACTGGGGATAGGAGTATAGAAATCAAGACGATTAATATATAGAATAGGATAGGGCTAGTTACCAGGAGAGGACAGACAATTTGAGCGGAGAGTCACGTCGGCGTTGCTCACTCTGGCGCGCCATCTTGATTCTCCGCGCCTAGCAAGGCGCATTGTATACGTTTAACATTGTAAAATCATGAAATTGCTCTCTCAGCAGACGCAGCATAATTTTACAGAAGTGACAACACCATAATTAGTTGTCAAATACTTTCGGACAAATTTAATATAAAAAAATATTTTAACTTCGTAAAATATGTATTTCATATCAAATTTGTTGTTTTTGTGATTCTCCCAATGCTATAGGTATTGCTGTATCTTCGCTAAAATTTCAGCGCTCAGCGCCATCTCTTGGTCCTTTATGTACTCAATTGAATTCAGTCATTCGTCATGACCAGTTCCTTATATTAACAGGGTTCAGCTGAAGAAAAAATAAAACAAATTATAATAAAAAAATAATACATGCCTCAATCTTTCAAATTTATGCAATTTATACGTTTATGCAATACGTTTGGTCTCTAAAGGGGAAGGTAATACGGATCAGCTGATTGACGTAGTCCTATTTAATTAGCATTTAAACTTTAGCCAACTCATAAAAATCCTTTTTTTTTTTTGTTTTTCTTACACACTCCTTATAATACCAAGAAGTTGCAGAAAAAAATCCTAAAACAATTATACGAGCTGATTTTTTTAATTAGGTTTTTAGTATAGGGCTTTGTAGGAATGCTAAGATAAGATATGAAAGATAAGATCTGCCATAAGAATTCTAGCAAATATGCCGCCAAGGTCAAGTTGTAAAAAAATATTTAAAGATATGTGTAATTTGCCGTTACCAGCATTGTATGTTTCCAAAGTGTTGTTTTTTGTTAAGACAAATCCCAGTTATTTTACTAATTGCAAATTTAATCATCAGTATAACACTCGTCATAAGGAAAAGTTTGTACTTAAAAAGCATAGGACAGCGGCCTATGAAAATGGACTTCTGTATAGTGCCCAATCTTTTCTTAATTATCTCCCCAGTGAAATTAAAAGTGAAGAAAATTTAATTGTATTTAAGAAAAGAGTAAAAACATTTTTATTCGATAATAGTGTGAACAGGATTGGCGACTTTTACAACAGTGTTTAAATTATTATGTAATATCTTATATTTTATTGTGTGCTGACTTGTCTTTTATGTGAGATTAATAAAATATTTGAATTAAAAAATTAATTTAAAAAAAAGTCGGATCATATACAATTATTTTGAAATTTTTCTGCAACTTCTTGGTGCTAAGGGCTGTCTCTAAAAAAAAATAAAATATGATAAAAAATATTTTTTATATTTTTATTATCTGTTTCATGGGCAATACAGAATACATATATTACATAATATATTTATTCAACATTTAAAACTGCCCATTGGGCAAATGAAGAAGATTGTTGAGCAGTCCATTCACAGGATTGTGTCCATTCACCCGATGAATTCAAAACTAAAAACTAGCACTGTAATATATTATACACATATTAAGGTAAAAGAAAAGAGAAAAAAACAACATTAAAAACAATACAAAAGCAAAAATAAAATAACACAGGTAAACAATAAAACTACACAGTGGCAGAAAGAGGTAGACTGTTAAATATTCTAGCAGCTCGCGGATATATAGAATTGTTAATATGTGGCTGCTAAGGTTTACATGTAAATCAAATGGGAGTACGTCGATCAGATGATCCGTGTTACCTTACCCTTAAAGTTCAATTCCACATGTAATCGCTGTTCTACATTGAGATAGGTCATGGATTTAGTTCCTAATTTCATCCCACGATGGCGCTTAGATCTGTGATGACAAGTGGCGCAGGCGCCAAACCCGCGAGGCGCCAGAGCAGAGTTGCAACACTTGTGAGTGTCAGTCGTCTTGTGAAGTTCTACGTGTAGTGACACCCGGGATTATCTTGTGACACGTGAGTAGTTAACTGCCGTATGACAGTTTTTACTTTTATTTTTATTATTACCCGAGTTGAAATAAATTTCATAAATTTTTCGCTATTAAGTTCTCCTCTCGTCTAATTTCCTCTTATTTTGCACAATTTTAAAGAAAAAAAGACGAGATTACGTATTGTTTTCTCTTCTTCAGCACAAAATTTTAGAAGTATTGTCTTCATTATATAATCCTAAATTTGAGCGAAGAGGAAATAAGATGTGTTTTAAAGGTACAAAAAAGTAAGGTTTAGACGTGTTAAGGATGAGTTGAAGGCGTATTTTTTAATTAGGGTAGTTTTTACCAGCAAGGGCAATTAATTATCATGTCAGACGCTAGAAAAATGTTCAAATCAAAGATTTCAAATTTTATTAAATATTATTTAAATTTGAAGACAAAATTTAAAAATTTAATTTTTTTTTCATCAAATTCAAGTTTCACAAGACACACATACTCATAATTAAACAATTAAAAATATAATACTAACTTATAAACATTTAAATTTGACATATTAATTTTCAATTAAGATAATGCTCCTTTAAGAAACAATTTAAAATCCTCATTTTTGTGGATATATTTTAATAATACAGGCAACTTAATTCAAGAGCACCCTCTTTATCAATGAATTAAAATGTATCTTTTGAAGGAACCAATTCTTTATTAAAATTACAAGAATCATAATCATGTACCTTCTTATATAATTTGACGTGCTTATATTTTGTTATATAAAATCAAAAAGCCATAAATCAAAATTTCTCCTTACCAAACAAACACTAAAATAAAATAATAAAATATTAATGGTATTTGTAATCTTTGTATTGCATCCCGTACATATAATTCCATTTTTTTTTCTACACTTGCATATATGCAATACTCATGACAAATTTTAAATCCATATTCAACACATTGCTCTCATAAAATAGTATGTATTAAAAAAAACATACAGAAAAAATGTAATTCTATTATCAGCTGTATTAATAATCTCATGAATATTATCGATGATTAATAAATAAATTTAGTATTAATATAATAATATGATAATACTATTGTCTGTATATTTTAATATTATATATACATAATATATTCACAAACAGCAAAATTTGAAGTTAATTCATTCGAACAATTCCAAATACATTTTATTCATTAATACATTTACATTATAGATTTTATTGAGTAGAACATACAAGATACATACTTTCTCACAGTCAAATGGGAAATACTGCTCCAGAGAGTGCAAAAAGAGGCAATGCCCAAAGCCAAAAAATTTATATTTAATATGCGTAACACTTTAATTTGATTACACAGCTAGTATCCTAGCCTTATATATGCTGGATATGTTGATACGTTTAACTAAATATTAATAAATATAATTGATCAGAAGTCTCTATAAATTCTGTAAAATGGAATTCAATACTTTAAAAAAAATTGTTAGAAAAAAGTTAATTAAAAATTTTAATAATAATTTAAATAATTAAATTAAGTATTTATTATATGAAAAAATAAAAGTAAGCAGATTTCTAACGATTAAACTGTACATTAGTTGAAAAATTACTTCTTCAACTCATCCTTTACACGTCTAAACCTAATCTTTTTACCTCTAAAACACATCTTATTTCCTCTTCGCTTAAAGTGAGGATGAAATAATGACAATATTTCTAACATTTTATTTTCAAGAAGATGAAAAAATACGTAATCTCGTCTTTTTCCTCCTTCTTCCTCTAAAATGGTGCCAAATAAAAAGACAAAAAAAAAAAAAGACGAGAGGAGAGCTTCATAGTGAATAAAAGATGAAATTTATTTCAATTCGGGTAGTCTATGTGGCTTTAATTTTTACAAAACATTTAAAAAAAATGATGACTGTGATGAGTAGTGACATATCGTCTTTAAGCGTTTGTTTCATTTTTATTGATGTTAATTTTAAGAAGATTACTGTAATGGCATCTATTTTTGAGCTCTCTTTATTCGTTCTAATTACATTTACATGATTTCTTTTAAAAACAGTAAGTTGAAAGAAATCATTAATTGTACAATATAATGCAGAAAATTATTTCGAAACCGAAGTCTTACTAAAGAAAAAACAAGTTCGTCGAAATTCATTAAAATTTCAATAATTTGTACATACTATTTAACTAACTTGTGAAAAAAATGTAAAAAAAAAGGGGCATACCTAAACACTCAGAGCTTTACCTCTAACTGTTTGTTGACTTCGTAAAATAATAAATATTCTAGGAGGACTTGTTGAAGCGTATTGATAAAATTGTATTTGGACAAAAATTACATAGCTCTATCTGTCATTTATAAATTCATAATATGGCATAACATTATGAATATCAGAAATTGTACAGTAAAATATGTAACAAGTAAAATTAAAATGATTAAATTTCAATAAAGTTTCCCACTATAACCCATGCTCTTTAATTCTAAATTACGATATTCTATTTCATATTACAGTCATTACTCCGTAATAAAAAGGACATTTTTTTTGTAAATTTCTTATAATACAATAAAACAACTTCTTATAATTTCTTATTTCTTTCTTTAGTTTTAATAATAATTATTTAATTTTAAAAATATTTTTAAATTACCTTTTTTAAGTTTAGTTGAAATTACTATGTATTTTTATAATATGAATAAAACATTTTATATTTTATAATTAATTCTTGGCTATTAATTAATTGAAAAGTTTATGTTAAAATAAATTTAAAATTCATTATATAAGAGCATAATCCAATAATATTGTCAATTTAATGTTGTGGATATGATTTATGTAATACTCTACAATAGGGGTAAAGTATTAATTAGGAATTTAAATAGTGTTATATTTTATTCTGGCCATTCTCCAGAAATAAACAGACTCTTTATTTTACAAAAGAAGGTAATCCGTCTCATGTTTTTTATGAAAAAGAGAGGTTCTTGTGTAAAAATATATATTTTTTTTTTTTTTTTTTTTTTTTTATTGGTCATTTTGTTACATAGATCAACCAAGGTTATTTTACATAACCTTATTGGTTGAAACAAGTTATTAAAAAGAATAATTCTTCAAGACCCTTATTATGTCTTTAAATTTAATCTTAATTTACAACAAAAAAATTTTTTTTCAAAGAAAATATATAGATGAAATTATTGACAAAATATTTTTCCAGAAAGAAAAAAATTAACATTTTGAAACATTTCTTTCAACTTATTTAAATTATAATGATTTAAAGAAAACAAAAAATTTTGAGTACAATATGATAATCAATTTTCCCTAAGACTCTAGAACAATGTAAGATTACCCTATTTGAGTATATACAATATTTCACGAATTTTGCAAAAAATAAATCAAACAAAATATAAACACATCTTCTTGATGTCCATTCCCTGAAACAAAACGACTTTAGTTTGGTTGTAAACAATAACAAAAAACATGCATAACACTTATTGAGAAATCTATTTATTTTTAAAATATTTATTAATGAATTTTGTAATTAATATTACTATATTTATATATTAAATTAAATTCAAATTATTTCAATTTCTTATTATTTCATTTAAATTGATATTTTGAGTTTTTAAATTTCATTCAATTTATTTTATTTTAATTATAATTAATGAAAAATGAATTTATATTTAAATTAACTTAAGAAAATATTTATTAAAGTATGATAATATTATAGAGAGATGAGTTTTAATCTATCGTATATAATTTGCAAAAAGTATAGCACAATAAAATTAAATATTAATGTGTGAATTAACATCAAACATTCATGTACATAATATTTCACACTCTCTTTAAGAAATTATCTGAAACTACAATTACATCACCGCATCAGAACTCAAATCACGCAACTACAAGAAAAAATACGACAGGACTCTGACTCCCAGAGAGCAAGGTATTTTAACACTACCTTGTATATTCATTATGGAAAGTGTAATGTTTGTAAAAAGAATTATGGCAGATTTTAAACAACATGAAGTGCATCATAATCCTGACACAAGAAACCTAAAAAAGGTAATAACTCCAATTTATTGTAAAATGAATATGTATAAGAAGGGACCCTTTTTGAGTTGCTTATCTTTGTATAATAAGCTGCCTAATGATGTGAAGTGCATCGAAAATTTAAATGTTTTTAAAGTGAGTGTTAAAAAGTGGCTAGTAAATAAGTGTTTCTAAAGTGTACAAAACTACATGGACAATGAATGACTTCAAGTAATGTTAAATGACTCTATTTCTAAGCTTTAGATTGGCTTGTCCTATAAACCTCAACATATATCATGAATATGAAAATGTGATTGTAGGAGCTAATGGAATTAATAAAAGAATTTTGAATTTTGAAGAATGCTACAATCGTATTGCAACATTCTTTGTTCTTATGAGTCATTGTTGATGTTAAATATTGAAATGAAATTAATTTACACATGTTAGCAGTAAGATTGTGTTTTTTTAATTTATATTCATAGGGTGTTTATATATTTTTTTGTTGTAATGTAAAATATCTATAATCAAAAAAATAATTAATAACCTTTTGTACACTTCCTTTCATTTTATAATTGATGCGAAAAATGATAATTAATGAATTATCAAAGCATATTACTAGCTCAGTCTCATTACTAAATAATCAAGTAATATATTACACACTGTAAAAAGTAAATATACGATTGATTGTTAATTTTTTATAACGCAAACTATTATTCGCTTAATTGAGTTTAATTTCATTTACTTTTCATATTATTTATTCTTTATCGGTAATACTTTCAAATAAGAAGTGTAAAGTTAAAAAAAAATGACACGGTAGAAGTATTTTAAAAGTAAAAGCTTGATTGAAAATAAAATTTGTCGATTACATTTTCTGTAAAATTGAATACACTTTTATTTCAAACTTTAGGAATTCATAATTTCATTTACTTACCATCTGTGAAAATATTACCTGTGACTGAAGGAAACGTGGAAACCTCAGCCAGGATCGACTATACATATTTTTCAATGAACCGGAAGTGCGGTGATGCAAAGCAAGTGGAATCACATTATGGCAAAGTGAAACTATTTACCCTTGCGTTGAAACGTTCGTTATTTTTGTTAAAAATGGTCACCCGTCCAATTACTAAGCACTTTGAGTTATGGTTTGCTATTAAAATTATTTAGAAAGGTAGACTTTCTAATACTATCAATAAATTAATTTGAAATATCTTTGATTACCATCTGGCTGGCTCTAGTTTGTATTTAATTTTTTTTAATACAAGAATTTTCCTATATAGATCTATCCTATAATTTTGAGCCAATACAGTAAAATTTACATGATATTCCCTCCGGAAGTAGCTGGAAGTATAGGTTTTCTTGTCTTCCTATTCACATTTCAGTGTTACAATTTCACATATAGGTCAGTATTTCTACTTCAAAACACTCTGTATAAAATTTCAAAATTGAATTACAAACATGCAGAAGAGCTGCAAACATCACACTTCCGGCTACTTCCGGAAGAAATGTTAAATTAATCTTACTGTAGCAGCCGTCAATACTATACTAAACTGCAGAATGGCATATTTATATAAGCATTTTTTTTCTTATTGCAAAAATTAGACTATCGCATAGTATAATATTGTACCTGTTCTTATGCTATCTGCTTTAGAGTCGTATATATTTTTCGATCGATTTTAAGTTTAAATAGTTTACTTGTAAGGTAATAAAATTCACACCTTGTAACTATGAATTATGCAGTCAATATATTTTTAAAGAGATAAGTTTGTTACACACGTATTATGTAACATTATTGATTTATTTGACTCAAATTGAAATAGAGGCTTCAAGTCAGCTGATTTTGTGGTATTCCCACCGTCCTATTCACCCTTTTTAAAAAAAACTCGATATCGTTTTTTTGGCATTAAATATACTTTTTAGAGAAAAAAAAGTACTTGATTCATTATCAGAAGACCTCTAAATGAGGGGGTAGGAGATGGTTTCAAATTAATAGCTTTAATAGCTACTGAGAAAAAATCTAATTTTCTAACATGGTGGCTTATGGAGAAATTTTTCCCGCCGGGGAACACTTGAAGCCTTTATAGAGGTCAACGTGTCAATGCATTGAAAAATTTCTGGGATTATATATTGCCATGTAAAATTATTTAAATTACGAAATTTTACTGTTTCAGCTAGAGCTGTAAATAAACGAGAAAATTTTTTAACCGGTGACCGTCAACATTTAACCGGTTTTTAATCAAACCGAAGTTCAATTAAAAACCGCCCGGAATTCTGAAAATTTTTGATCGATTAAAAAAACCATCTAATCGATATCGGTTAATTATTTGAATTTATATGATCGGTTAATTTAACCGAAATGGTTAACTCTGCGCTATCGATTATTTATTAACAATTATCACGTTTAATTAAGATAGATTTTATACAAATACCATTACTATTGCATACATAACTGAATATAGAATATTTTTTTTCCTTCAAGGTTCAATATAATAATTAAAAAGAAAACAAGGATATAAAAGTGTTTTTAAAAGTTAATTTCTAACAGTTTAATCTGATACGGTATGCAAAAACGTTCACCTATTGATTTAGTTATTTTAAAAAGTACAAAGAAAGTACATTCATGCCGAAATGTCAAATAAAGATATTGTACAAAGTTCGTATTTAATGCAAGATGACTTGGACAGGGTGTTTAGATGGTCTCATGATTATGGTTTGGCAATAAATATTAAGAAAACGAAAGTATTGTACATTGCAAATCCTCATTTATGTATAAATGTGGAATTGCAATTATATATACATGAGAGTATTTGTTTACATAATAATATTGGAGATAATTGTAGTGTAATTGATGTAGTCGAGACCTATCAATATTTGGGTGTGTTAATTGATAAATACTTTAAATTTGATCGACATTTTTTTAAAATAATGGCTAGGTTAAGATATTTACTTAAAAACTTGTATGGATTGTCTAAGTTTATTTCAGAAAAATTGTTAAGAAATGTTTATTTTGCACTTGGTCACTCAATAATTTCGTATGAAGTACTTGCATGGGGTTTTACAAAATCAGGTAATTTAACTAAATTAAAAAAGTTGCAACTAAGGATTTTAAAAAGAATTAAAAAGGGTAAAGATTGTGATTGGGACGTGAATTATTTTAAATATTTCAATGTTTTACCAGTCAATGAATTAGCAAAATTCGTGCTTACTATTGAGAAATTCAATGATATGACAAATTTAGAGCCTAGAGTACATGATCATAGGACTCTTTTAAATGAACCTGCTACAACTCCAAGAAGTAAGAATAGATTTGGAGAAAGAACATGGAATTCTGTGCTATCAAAAATTTGGAACGAAATACCGATAAATATTAGATCAATTGACGAAAAAATGTTATTGAAAAAAGTGCTGAGAAAGCATAATTATATTAAATAATTTGCGTTAATGTGAGCTATAATACCATTCTAATAATTGTATTTGTGTTTCTGTTTAAGTTGAAGGGTTTAAATTTGTTCGTGCTTATTTTTGTTATTATCTTTTGGTAATATTATTAATGTATTGTTTTGTATTGTTATTTTTAATAAATATAGGTAATTTTGTTTAAGCTTACTATACGTGTTGAATAATAAGTATGTAACTCAGTTCCAACCGATAGGGCTTCATTTAAGGCCTTGATTGGACTGTATTTGTACACAATTTAATAATAAAAAAGTTAAAAAAAAAATCTGCAAACTGACTGCATTAACGTATTAAAAACAAATTGTACGTGCTTTATTAGCAATCAGTGCCATCAGTGCAATTATATTTTAACCTAACTGTCAAAATTTACTCACAGTGCATGGGTCAATTATATTTTTTGCATTTTTAAAAATTAATAAAAAGAATTAACCGCGGCTTAAAGTGCTTAAAATAATGACATGGCTAGAAACGGTTAAAATCGCTGTTAATTTTCAATTTTAATCGAAGTTCGGTTTAAATGGTTATATTAACCGTAACCTCGAGTAAAAAGATTTTATGAAAACGATTAACCGTAGGGTTTTAACCGGATGGTTAATCAACCGGTTAAAACTTACAGCCCTACTGTCAGCATAATATACTGAGTTGTATGAATTAGCTTATAGAATTGAAATATGTATTTTTTTTTATATAATGATTTACCCCTATGAGCTTGGAGCTCGAGGTGAAGCAATGGATTTAGGGATAAGGGAGGGACAGGATATTGGCGTACTATAGCATTCGCTGAGTTGAGCCTGAGGGAACCGTCGAAAACCTCAGTCAGAACGGACACCAATACATTTTATCAATGGACCAGAGTGATGTCCAAAGTCTGTGCATCACAGCTCTGGGTGAAAAGCTTCATTTTTCTCGATCAAAAAGTTAGAGATACAAAAATATAATAATTAATATCATGACCCCAAAATTTTAGTACAAATTATACAAAATTTATGCTAATATATTTTTTATTAAAATTCTTATAATTTAATTCATTAATAAAGATTCGTTTTCAGCTTTTTTCATTTATTTTAGTCAAATTAATTTGATATTTACACAGAAAATGCAGGATTCATGCCCTTTTTTTAAATAAAGAAATATTTACAAAAAGTACAGTCTTCGTCATATTTAATGCAACAACGTGTATACTCTGCAGTATGCACCAATCATTCTAGCCCACAATGACTTAACACTGTACATTGATCTTTTTGTATGAGTTTTCAACAGCATGCCACGATTGACCATACTTACGGGGATAACTTATTTTTTCAAGGATAAAAATTATACCCCTATTAGGTTAAATCTCGTCGAGGTAGGGTAATGGGTAGAAATAAAGAAGAGGACGGATGGTGGCCACAACCTGTTACGCGTCCCAGCATTCGCTGAGGTGAGAGTGAGGGAACCGTGGGAAATCTAAGTCAGGACGGACACATCTACTTTTTATCAATGGACAAAAACGATGTCCAAAGTCTGCGGAACCACACACAAGTGCATCACTGCACTGGGTGGAAAACCGAGTTGAAATAAATTTCATCTCTTCTTCGCTATAAAAGTAAAGTGCGCGCTAGAAAAAAAAGTGAAGTTATTATTTTCTAAAAATAGTTCAAGTAGTCCTCCATATCAAACCAAAATTAAAAAAAATCTATCTCAAATAGGTTTGCCAGAAAAAAATTCCAAAGTCAGAGTGAACGCGTCACTTAACATGGGGCCATTCCTGACAAAAACCCTCGAATATCTCGAAAATATACCACGTTAGGTGGTATGAAAAAAATATAGTGATGTTCTATGACCCAAGCTTTAACCAAAAACTGATTAAAAAAAAATTCACTCGAATCCATTTTTCCGTAAAAAAATGAAGAAAATCTACCATGGCAATTCCCATAAGATTTTTATTATTTTTTTACAGAAAAATGAATTCGAGCGAATTTTTTTTTTCGGTTTTTGGTTAAAGCTTGGGTCATAGAACATCAATATATTTTTTTTAATACCACCTAAATGTGTATTTTTTCGATATATTCGAGGGTCTTTGTCAGGTAAGGCCCCATTTTAAGCGACGCGTTCACTCTGACTTTGGAATTTTTTTCTGTTCTGGCACACCTATTTGAGATAGAATTTTTTGAATTTTGATTTGATATGGAAAACTATTTGAACTATTTTTAGAAATTACTAACTTAACTTTTTTTTCTAGCGCGCACTTTACTTTAAACACTCCTCTCGTCTTTTCTCCTCTTATTTTGCACCATTTTAGAGGAAAAAAGAGGGAAAAATATGATATTACGTATTTTTTCCTCTTCTTGAACATAAAATGTTAGAAATATTGACATCATTTTATCCTCACTTTGAGCGAGAAGGAAATAAGATATGTTTTAGAGGTAAAAATATTAGGTTTAGACGTGTAAAAGATGAGTTAAAGACGTAAATTTTCAATTAGGAAAAAGTGATGAATTTAATCTAGAAAGGAAGCTACGTAATTTTTATTTGAAACGGTCACCCATCCACGTTGCTTTACCTCGGTGATCTAATGAGCTACGCTCCACACTCAACTTCAAATTGTCTTGACTATATACTATAATATATATTGCAATCGTGAACTTCAAAAGTGCATCACAACCAATAATTCAATGAAATTTAAGTTCGTTAAATTTTCAAACTGGCTCAAGTGTAAACATATGCTAGACCGAGAGGGCTCCGCTGTGTGAACTTTCAGCTCGCTCAATTGATACAAATTGATTCTCGTGTTACAAATTTTACCCCATCAAATACGTGTCTGTGAAATTACTATTTATTTTTTTGTTCCTTTTTTACAATATTTTAGTTGTTATTAATTTCTTTTTAATTATCTTTCTTTTCGGTTCATGTTTAAAAAAATTAAATTTATTTCTATTTAATTTCTTTAAGTGAAAATGATGTTGATAAAATATGCAGCATGCATTTCTATAATTACATTAGTTTTCATAATATTTTAGAATAATATAAATATTGATAAATAATAATATTTATTTATTTTACATTTTTTTTTAATTCATAAAATTTATAATTTTGATATTTTAGTTTTTTTTTTATAGTGTAAATTTATTTGATACGTTTTTACAATAACTTAAAATTTATGAAAATAAAATAGGATTATGAAAAGCGAAACATGTAGTTTTAATGATTGAGGAAAAAATTCATCATTGAAAAGAAAATTAAATTCAACTTGGGTGAAATACGTTACACGATATTTAAAAATATGTCAACAATTAATCTCAGTTATTTCTGGAGTCAAAGAATATTTCCCTGCAAACGAATCGAATGAAATAAATTTTAAAAAATCGAGAATGTACTAAAACTTATTCGCTTATGGTTTGAGCAAATTCAGTCTTGCAGTTTTCTTACAACAGCTCCATTTCCGGTTCTCGTCCATAAAGCCATGTTTTTTTAGCTGTTTTTAAGACGTTTTAGCAAAAAAAAAATATTAATTTTTTACGTTCTTTTGTTTTTAGCAATTTTAGATCCGATTTAGCAAAAAAAAATTTCACTTTTTAGGGATTTTATTTGTTTTTTTTTAGCCGTTTTTTTGATAGCTAAAAAAAATTTTTTTCATGTTTTTTTTAGCTGTTTTTAAGACGTTTTAGCAAAAAAAAAATATTAATTTTTTACGTTCTTTTGTTTTTAGCAATTTTAGATCCAATTTAGCAAAAAAAAATTTTCACTTTTTAGGGTTTGTATTTGTTTTTTTTTTAGCCGTTTTTTTGATAGCTAAAAAAAATTTTTTTCATGTTTTTTTAGCTGTTTTTAAGACGTTTTAGCAAAAAAAAAAATATTAATTTTTTACGTTTTTTTGTTTTTAGCAATTTTATATCCGATTAAGCAAAAAAAAATTTTAACTTTTTAGGGTTTTTATTTGTTTTTTTTTTAGCAGTTTTTTTTAAAGCTAAAAAAAATTTTTTTATGTTTTTTTTAGCTGTTTTTAAGACGTTTTAGCAAAAAAAAATATATATAAATTTTTAACGTTCTTTTGTTTTTAGCAATTTTAGATCCGATTTAGCAAAAAAAAATTTTCACTTTTTAGGGTTTTTATTTGTTTTTTTTTAGCCGTTTTTTTGATAGCTAAAAAAAAATTTTTTTCATGTTTTTTTTAGCTGTTTTTAAGACGTTTTAGCAAAAAAAAAATATAAATTTTTTACGTTCTTTTGTTTTTAGCAATTTTAGATTCGATTTAGCAAAAAAAAATTTCACTTTTTAGGGTTTTTATTTGTTTTTTTTTAGCCGTTTTTTTGATAGCTAAAAAAAAATTTTTTTCATGTTTTTTTTTAGCTGTTTTTAAAACGTTTTAGCAAAAAAAAAATATATAAATTTTTTACGTTCTTTTGTTTTTAGCAATTTTAGATCCGATTTAGCAAAATAAAATTTTCACTTTTTAGGGTTTTTATTTGTTTTTTTTAGCCGTTTTTTTGATAGCTAAAAAAAAATTTTTTATGTTTTTTTTAGCTGTTTTTAAGACGTTTTAGCAAAAAAAAAATATAAATTTTTTACGTTCTTTTGTTTTTAGCAATTTTAGATCCGATTTAGCAAAAAAAATTTTCACTTTTTAGGGTTTTTATTAGTTTTTTTTTAGCCGTTTTTTTGATAGCTAAAAAAAAATTTTTTTCATGTTTTTTTTAGCTGTTTTTAAGACGTTTTAGCAAAAAAAAAAAATATAAATTTTTTACGTTCTTTTGTTTTTAGCAATTTTAGATCCGATTTAGCAAAAAAAATTTTCACTTTTTAGGGTTTTTATTTGTGTTTTTTTTAGCCGTTTTTTTGATAGCTAAAAAAAAATTTTTTCATGTTTTTTTTAGCTGTTTTTAAGACGTTTTAGCAAAAAAAAAAAATATTAATTTTTTACGTTTTTTTGTTTTTAGCAATTTTATATCCGATTAAGCAAAAAAAAAATTTTCACTTTTTAGGGTTTTTCTTTGTTTTTTTTTTAGCCGTTTTTTTTAAAGCTAAAAAAAAATTTTTTTATGTTTTTTTTAGCTGTTTTTAAGACGTTTTAGCAAAAAAAAAAAATATAAATTTTTTACGTTCTTTTGTTTTTTGCAATTTTAGATCCGATTAAGCAAAAAAAATTTTCACTTGTTAGGGTTTTTATTTGTTTTTTTTTAGCCGTTTTTTTGATAGCTAAAAAAATTTTTTTTCATGTTTTTTTTAGCTGTTTTTAAGACGTTTTAGCAAAAAAAAAATATTAATATTTTACGTTCTTTTGTTTTTAGCAATTTTATATCCGATTAAGCAAAAAAAAATTTTCACTTTTTAGGGTTTTTATTTGTTTTTTTTAGCCGTTTTTTTTATAGCTAAAAAAAAATTTTTTTCATGTTTTTTTAGCTGTTTTTAAGACGTTTTAGCAAAAAAAAAATATATAAATTTTTTACGTTCTTTTGTTTTTAGCAATTTTAGATCCGATTTAGCAAAAAAAAATTTTCACTTTTTAGGGTTTTTATTTGTTTTTTTTTTAGCCGTTTTTTTTAAATCTAAAAAAAAAATTTTTTCATGTTTTTTTTAGCTGTTTTTAAGACGTTTTAGCAAAAAAAAAAAAAAATAAATTTTTTACGTTCTTTTGTTTTTAGCAATTTTAGATCCGATTTAGCAAAAAAAAATTTCACTTTTTAGGGTTTTTATTTATTTTTTTTAGCCGTTTTTTTTAAAGCTAAAAAAAATTTTTTTATGTTTTTTTTAGCTGTTTTTAAGACGTTTTAGCAAAAAAAAATATATATAAATTTTTAACGTTCTTTTGTTTTTAGCAATTTTAGATCCGATTTAGCAAAAAAAAATTTTCACTTTTTAGGGTTTTTATTTGTTTTTTTTTTAGCCGTTTTTTTGATAGCTAAAAAAAAAATTTTTTCATGTTTTTTTTAGCTGTTTTTAAAACGTTTTAGCAAAAAAAAATATATAAATTTTTTACGTTCTTTTGTTTTTAGCAATTTTAGATCCGATTTAGCAAAATAAAATTTTCACTTTTTAGGGTTTTTAAATAAAGTATTATATAATTAATATTAAATTCATTATTTAATATTATATTGTTGTAAACAGTACATTATATATTGACTTGTGCCACAATAAATTAATTATGATCTGTCATTATTCAAAGTACTTAACGAGAATCAATTATTGATTAAGCTTGTGTTAAATAATGATTAGGTGAGTCAGGTGAATGTGATATTATAATGTTAACATTATGATATTAATTGTTAATATTTATTTTAGGAGGATAGTATCTGTCAATGTCAGACATAGTGTTCACTTTCACCTTACCGTCTTTGCCGCCGGGCACTTTGATAAAGATGCTCCCATTCTGCGACCACGCCCCCGTGTTGCTGGCCCGCTCACGAGCCACGCGGAGGAGCTGCTGGCGACGCGCTGTCAGGGACTCGGTCAGGACGAGGGGAGTGCCCTTCAGTTGCCGCTTAGCCATCCACACCTTACGCCGCATGATGTAGCGAGTGAACCGAATAAGCACCGGGCGGTGTTTTGCTTGCCCGTTTGCTCCCACGGCATTGGGGACACGTTTTCCAATACGCTGGCAGTCAGAGATTTCAATGTCAGCAACGTATTCAATGAACATCTTCTCTTTCAAGACAACTTTAATAGCAGCAAAGAGCATAGTATTATGCTCGTTTTCTTCTTTCTCAAGTCCATGCAAAATAAGACAAGAGTAGCGATGTTCTTGTGCTAAATTATCGATGATAATTTCTTGTTTTTCATTATTGCGGTCCATGTCAGCTCTTAAGTTGGCGATGGCTTGGATGTTCTCGTCTATTTTTTTACCAAGATCATCTGCCCACTTGTTTATGTCCACTTGGTTTTTAGGGACGAGTGCATTTTGAGCCTTCAGCTCTGCGATATATTGTTCATTGGCTTTATGAACTTCACGCATTGCATTTAACTCAGCACGTAATTTCTCCGTGTCGACTTGGAGTTTAGCAAAGTCGCTTTCACTACTTGCGTTAGTAGACTTGGCAACACTGCCGACATTCTTTGCTGCAGGGGAGGAAGTAGATGGATGGTTGTTCTTCCTCCCTCCATCAGCAGACTCATCCTTCCGACCCATAATGCACTTGTTCAAATAGCCTGACACAGATATACTTTTATTTTTAGTTGAAAATTAACACTTTATGGTAGTATAAATGATAAAGATAATAGTACAGTACCTTCCTTATATATTCATGAAGCACTCAGTGTACATCAATATTAGCAGTAGCACCTCCTACCCCACTATCAGCAAACTTTTACAGAGCGATGTTAATGCACGTCACCACTTGTCGCCATCTTTCTCTCTACTCTACTTTAATAGAGTAAAACTCTTTATTGATCAATATATTCTTTAATTTTGTGCGAAAAAGTTTACTGGTTTTTATTTCTTTCAAACATGCTGGTAAAAATTCATAAAATTTTGCTGTTTGATACATTGCACAGTTTTTGAAAAATTGAGTGTTATGTCTTTCAATAACTACATTCGATTTATTCCTAGTATTATAGTCATGATAGCCATCATTCTGAACATAAAAATTTGGGTGATTTTTTTTTGAATGAGGCACAATTTAAAATTTAAATGCAAGGGATAGTTAACATTTTATCAGCCTTAAAATGTGAAACACACGACTGTCCTTTTGGTATTCTTAAAATCGTTCTAAGTGCTCTCTTTTGCAAAACAAAACATCGATTCAATAGTTCCGATTTTCATCTCCAATTTATTATGCCATATGCCAAATGTGGATAAACATACGCATAATATATGGTTAGCAAGGTTTCATGAGATACATGATTCCTGATTGTATATAACATAAAATTGGCCGAATTTATCTTCTTACGAATCGCATTTACATGTAAAGACCAATCTAAACTTTCATTAATGTAAAGACCAAGAAACTTAACAGACTCTGCTCTTTTAATTTTTTTTGTTTTTTTAATTGCTAATTTGAACTGTTCTCTATGAGAAAACACGTTAAAAAAGTGTCAATGAATTTTTAAAAATTAATTATGAATTTTTGAAGTGGCAAACACATGCCATACTAGCAACGAACAGCGATTCAACTTTTGTATTGAATTAGAAATTTTATCATTCTGAAAGTGCGTGTACATGAAAAGAACAAATACCCTACCTCAGATTTCAATCGAAAAGTGGCGATCTCGATTCGTTAAATTCTGGTGAATTATCAATCTTAACTACTTTTCCAATGTTAAGTATATAGGGTATAGTTCAAATTAAAAAATTAGGAGGGATAACACATATTTTTTCTCGTTATTTAAATTCAACTTATTTTGAACCGTCCTTTATGAGAAAACACGTTCAAAATGTGTCACCGATTATTTAAAAATTAGTTATGAATTTTTGAAGTGGCAAACACATGCCCCATTAGCAACGAACACCGATTCAACTATTGTATTGAATTAGGTATTCAATCATTCTGAAAATGCGTGTACATGATAAGAACAATATACCCTACCTCAGATTTCAATCGAAAAGTGGCGATCTCGATTCGTTGAATTTTGGTGAATTATCATACTTAACTACTTTTCCCATGTTAAGTATATGGGGTATAGTTCAAATTTAAAAGTAAGGAGAGAAAATACATATTTTTTCTCGTTATTCAAATTCAACTTAATTTGAACCATCTTCTATGAGAAAACACGTTCAAAAAGTGTCAACAATTTTTTAAAAGTTAGTTATGAATTTTTGAAGTGGCAAAAAAATGCCCCACTAGCAACAAACACCGATTCAACTTTTGTATTGGATTAGGAATTCAATCATTCTGAAAGTGCGTGTACATAATAAGAACAATATACCCTAAATCAGAGTTCAATAATAAAGTGGCGATCTTGATTTGTTGAATTCTGGTGAATCATCAAACATAACTATTTTACAAATGTTTAGTATATGGGGGATAGTTCCAATTTAAAAATTAGGAGAGATTATACTTATTTTTTCTCGTTATTCAAATTCAACTTAATTTGAACTGTTTTCTATGAGAAAACACGTTCAAAAAGGGTCAACGATTTTTTAAAAATTAATTATGAATTTTTGAAGGGCAAAACACATGCCATACTAGCAACGAACACCGATTCAATTTTTGTATTCAATTATTAATTCAATCATTCTGAAAGTGCGTGTACATGATAAGAACAATATACCCTACCTCAGATTTCAATCGAAAAGTGGCTATCTCGATTCGTTGAATTCTGGTGAATTATCAAACTTAACTACTTTTCCCATGTTAAGTATATGGGTTATAGTTCAAATTCAAAAATTATGTGAGATAACACATATTTTTTCTCGTTATTCAAATTCAACATATTTTGAACCGTCTTCTATGAAAAAACACGTTCAAAAAGTGTCACCGATTATTTAAAAATAAGTTATGAATTTTTGAAGTGGCAAACACATGCCCTATTAGCAACGAACACTGATTTAACTAATGTATTGAATTAGAAATTCAATCATTCTGAAAGTGCGTGTACATGATTAGAACAATATACCCTACCTCAAAGTTCAATCAAAAAGTGGCAATCTCGATTCTTTGAATTCTGGTGAATTATCAAACTTAACTACTTTTCCCATGTTAAGTAGATGGGGGATAGTTCAAATTCAAAAATAAGAAGAGATATTACATTTTTATTCTCGTTATTCCAATTCAACTTAATTTGAACCATCTTCTATGAGAAAACACGTTCAAAAGTTTCAACGATTTTTTAAAAATTAGTTATTAATTTATGAAGTGGCAAAAACATGCCCCACTTGCAACAAACACAGATTCAACTTTTGTATTGAATTAGGAATTCAATCATTCTGAAAGTGCGTGTACATAATAATAACAATATACCCTACCTCAGAGTTGTAGGAATATCCACATTTTTTACTTAAAATAATTTGTGTTAAAATTAGTTAAATATAATAAAAATTTATGTCTTTTAATACATTTTTTTATTCCTTACTCACTCCAATTAATCCAATTTTCTGTACTTAAGATATTGAACTCTTCATTTATAGCTTAATTAAATCAACAAGGGTGCAAAATAAATTTCTTTTACTGCTGAAAGCCATTTTAAAAATAAACAGTAAAATGCAGCAGTAGACAGCACAATATTTTACAGTTAATTTCATGGCATGTTTTAAATCATGAAGTTAGCTCTTACGTGTTAGAGGTGAATGAATTCTTTGTTTATTTTATTAAAAAGTGAGTTTCATTTTTATTAAAATTAAGTTCAAAATTAAATTCAAGTGGAAAGAAAATGTTATCTAACATGCCAAATCTTTTATGCTTTGAAAAAATTGAATAACTGTTATTCTTTTAAACCAGCAAATTATAAGTAAAAATTTAGGCTTAACAGCATTGAATTTAAGTTTTATTTTTTTTTTACAAGGATACACCCCTAAGAGCTTACAGCTCGTGGTGGATTACTGGGTAGGGATAAGGTAGGGAACGGATAGTGGTCATGGCCTGCATGCTTACGCGTCCCAGCATTCGCTGAGGTAAGACTGAGGGAACCGTGGAAAACCTCAGTCAGGATGGACACCTCTACTTTTTCTCAATGGACCATAGCGATGTCCAAAGCCTGGGGAACCACACACAAGTGCATCACTGCACTGGGTGGAAAGCGAGACGAATTTACCCCAGGGAGGGAGCAGCGTATTTTTTACATGAAACGGTCACATAGCCTGACTTCGGTGATCTAACGAGAACCGGTCAATGCACTGCGCCACGCTCGACCAATCTAAGTTAAAGTCATATTTGTAACATTGCTATAAATACGTTTTTTTTTTACTATACAAGAAGCTTTTGAATTTTTTAATCGGTCTAAAATAAATACATTGGAAATAAGGGTGGGTTTTTGTCATCCTTTAAATTAAACTCTACAAGAAATTAGTTAAAATAATTGCAAGCTTCTTCTTATATAAAAAGTTGAGTGTGATTGAATGGCAAACTTTAAAGTTAATTAATTTGAATACTAAATTCCTAAAACTTTAATTCATAACTTAGGGTCAGTTAGGGAAAAATAAAAATGTTTTTTATCAATTTATACGGTTAATAAACCTTTAAAAAAAATGATAACTTTCAGATGAATGTAAAAATTAAAAGAATATTAACCAATTTGGGGTGTTAATTTGAGGGGCTTATTTTACGATAAGGGTGAGATAAGTTGAATAATTAGTATAAAATAATTTTTTATAAAAATTAAGTAAATTAGAAATTAAAATTTAACTAAAACCCCTGCTGATCAGCAGCCCAATAGTTTCTGAAGTATGCATGGTTGAAGGGCAACGGGAAGGTCAGGATCAAAACCCGCTTTTTCCACATTTGCCTATATCATGGAGGGTTAGTTTAGGGAAGAATATTTCAAATTTTGACAAAAATGTTTCATAATTCGCTATATGAAACCATTTGTAAATTTTGAAAAATTTCTCTTTTTTAGTTTGAAAGATATAAAAAAATGCTGTTTTCCGAAAATTTGCAAAAGTGGATAAAGCGGCTTTTGAAACTAGTAGACACATATATGTAAATAGCATATTTTCTGTATTAAAGAATTGTAAAATATTTATGTTTGCAGATGATCTTTTGATTCTTGTTGCAGGGAAAAACTTTATAGATGTTCAAATAAATCTCCAAATTAGTAGTAAGTAACCCTTGGTTCTGCCTATGGGGATCCGGGGATCTCTGACGTCACATCCTGTGACGTCACAGGATGTGACGTCATGAGCTGATACTCAATCATCAATGCTTTGATGGGGGTGGGGGGGGGTCATGATCGATTGAATTGGTATTGGAACCAATATATCTTTCGATCGATAACCAATAAATTGATTATTGATTTATTGATAAAAAATTATATATATTTTTTTTTTATCATCATCCGATCGATATTGAAATTATTGTTTGATGTAAAATTTCAATATATATATATATATATATATATATATATATATATATATATATATATATATATATATATATATATATATATATATATATATATATATATATATATACAAACACAATATTCCAAGCACTGTAGGTGATGTCACAACACAGTGAATATCACAAGGGCATTTTTTAGAAGTCACGTGACCAATACTAGTTAAGTTATATGAAAATAAACCTTATGCGTTTGTTTATTTTCCAAAGTTTTCATTAATACTTGCTACGTGTTTCTACTTGCTTCGCAGCCGGCGAAACTTATTTGTCAGTAGAGAATGCAAACTTGAGGCTCTCGTTTCACTATAGCTGCACTATGTAAAACGCCGCCACCTCGCGTTAATTATCGCTCTCTCTCTCTCTCCCATAGAGTTTTATGAAGTTTGCTATGAATGTTATTCCCCGCTTTAGACATGCTAGAGGCTCGCGTTGCACTATATATGCAGCTGCACTATGTAAAACGCCGCCACCTCGCGTTATCTCTCTCTCTCTCTCTCTCTCTCTCTGTCTCTCTCTCTCTCTCTCTCTCTCTCTCTCTCTCTCTCTCTCTCTCTCTCTCTCCATTGAGTTTTAAGAAGCTTGCTAATTATTGATGATAAATTTTACTATAATAAAATGATATAAAGTATTGTATACTTTATATTATCATTGCATTTATTTTAGCATCGTATATTTACAATGCATTATTTCAAGTTGTTGAGTGAAAGAAATAGTTGCTCCAGAATATAAGTGTTGTATAAACCATGATGTTTTTTTACGACTTTAGATCCTATGTACATGAAGCATAAGGTCCATAATTGCAACAAAACTTCATAATTTATACGACAGAAATGCAATGAAAATATCGTATAATATCTATAACACGCCTATAATACAATTTATATGATGTTCATTACTTAAAAAAAAAAAAAAAACGGTTATAATGGCTCATAATGTCTGGTCTCTTGCCTCTCTCTCTCTCTAAATGTTTGTATAGCACTTTACCATAAAAAGGTGTATTATTCAGTGCATACGAAATTATAATATATAATATGGAGTATTTCTCTTTATATAGGATAATCGATAATAATATATACCAAAATTAACAATATTAAATGACAAATTGTAATCAAAATTGTATGGTGTAATACAAGCTTAATTCTCTCCTAATTTGCAACATTTTTTGAGGAAAAAATGGGGAAAACACAATATTATTATACTGCATATTCTTATCTCGTACTGTCGCAATTCTCGTGTACTTCATCTTCATTTTGAGCAAGAAGAAGAAGTAAGATATTGCTTAAGCCTGTATAACACGATACAATTTTACGTACAAGTTTTTCCTTATACATTAAAATTTCATCTCCTTAAGCCGGCATTACACGATTCAATTTTTCTAATTATTGCATACAATTTTTCCTTACATGAAAACATAAACTCCATACTAACAAATGGAGTTCAAGTCTTCTTGTATGCAAAATTGTATCGTGTATTACTGGCTATACAAACAAATGGGGTTGAAATTTTCTTGCAAGAAAAAAATGTATGCAAGATATGAAAAAAAAAATAGTATCGTGTAAACAGGCTGTATAGGTAAAAAAAAAAAAAAATAGGTTTAGACATGTAAAGGATGAGTTGAAGACGTAACATTTCAAAATGCTGATTCATTCACAGTTTAATATACATTCAGCCAGCCACCGTTCTCAGTCTGATCCACATTCAGTATCAGGACTCACAGATTAATCTATATAACAAAAATTTTATTAGTTTTCTGCATAACCATATAGTATAATAATTTCTATATAAAAAAAGGTTTATAATATTTGCTATTTATAAGCTCTCGTTAAAGCTGGTATAACTATGGCATACAATTTTCCCTTGCAAGAAAACTTAAACTCCATTTGTTTGTATGGAGATGAAATTTTCTTGTAAGTAAAAATTGTAAGCAAAATTGTATCGTGTAATACAGGCTTAATTCTCTCCTAATTTGCAACATTTTTTTGAGGAAAAAATGGGGAAAACACAAAATTATTATACTGCATTTTCTTATCTCGTACTGTCGCAATTCTCTCGTGTGAGCATGAAGAAAAAATAAGATATGGCTTAAGCCTGTATAACACGTACGATACAATTTTACGCACAATTTTTCATTACATTAAAATTTCATTTCCATAAGCCAGTATTAAGCTGGTATTACACGATACAATTTTTCTAGTTATTGTATACAATTTAACTTAAGCCTATATTACATCATACAATTTTGCATACAAGTTTTCCTTGCAAAAAAATTTCATCTCCATACAAATAAATGGGGTTCATTTTTTCTTGTAAGAAAAAATTGTATGCAATATTTAGAAAAATTGAATCGTGTAATAGCGGCTTTAATATCCATTTGTTTGTATGGAGAAGAAATTTTCTAATAAGAAAAAATTGCATCTAAAATTGTATCATGTAATATAGGCTTTACACGTCACAATTTTTCTAATTGTTGCATACAATTTTTCCTTATAGAAGAAAACATTAACTCCATACAAACAAATGGAGTTCAAATTTTCTTGTAAGGAAAAAATGTATGCAAAATTGTATCGTCGTGTAATACTGGCTATACAAACAAATTTAGTTGACGTTTTCTTGCAACAAAAAATTGTATGCAAGAACTAAAAAAAATTTTACCGTGTGTAATACCAGCTTTATAGTTAAAAATAAAAAAGTGGGTTAAGACATGTGAAGGATGAGTTGAAGACGTAATTTTTCAAAATTCTGATTCAACCACAGTTTGATATACATTCAGCCACCCACTGTTCTCAGTCTGATCCACATTCAGTGTTAGGACTCACAGATTAATCTAACAACAATTTTATTACTTTTCTACAAAACTATAGTATAATGATTTCTATATAAAAAAGAAAGCTTATAATATTTGCTATTAAGCTCTCTTCTCGTTA
The DNA here is from genome assembly GCA_949825025.1 of Siphlonurus alternatus. Classification (NCBI taxonomy): domain Eukaryota; kingdom Metazoa; phylum Arthropoda; class Insecta; order Ephemeroptera; family Siphlonuridae; genus Siphlonurus; species Siphlonurus alternatus. Next base: position 515,544 of record OX463786.1, on the reverse strand, counting down.
AAGCTGGTACAATTTTACTAACTATTGCATGCATACAGTTTTCCCTTGCAAGGAAAATTTGTACGTAAAATTGTATTGTGTTATACAGGCTTAAACCATATCTTACTTCTTCTTCTTGCTCAAAATGAAGATGAAGTATATAACGAGAATTGCGACAAGACGAGATAAGAAAAAGCAGTATAATAATATTAATTTTCCCCATTTTTTTCCTCAAAAAATGTTGCAAATTAGGAGAGAATTAAGCCTGTATTACAAGATACAATTTTGCTTACAATTTTTCCCTACAAGAAAATTTCATCTCCATACAAACAAATGGAGTTCAAGTTTTCTTGCAAGGGAAAACTGTATGCATGCAATAGTTAGTAAAATTGTACCAGCTTTAACGAGAAGAGAGCTTAATAGCAAATATTATAAGCTTTCTTTTTTATATAGAAATCATTATACTATAGTTTTGTAGAAAAGTAATAAAATTGTTGTTAGATTAATCTGTGAGTCCTAACACTGAATGTGGATCAGACTGAGAACAGTGGGTGGCTGAATGTATATCAAACTGTGGTTGAATCAGAATTTTGAAAAATTACGTCTTCAACTCATCCTTCACATGTCTTAACCCACTTTTTTATTTTTTAACTATAAAGCTGGTATTACACACGGTAAAAATTTTTTTAGTTCTTGCATACAATTTTTTGTTGCAAGAAAACTTCAACTAAATTTGTTTGTATAGCCAGTATTACACGACGGTACAATTTTGCATACAATTTTTCCTTACAAGAAAATTTGAACTCCATTTGTTTGTATGGAGTTAATGTTTTCTTGTATAAGGAAAAATTGTATGCAACAATTAGAAAAATTGTGACGTGTAAAGCCTATATTACATGATACAATTTTAGATGCAATTTTTTCTTATTAGAAAATTTCTTCTCCATACAAACAAATGGAGATTAAAGCCGCTATTACACGATACAATTTTTCTAAATATTGCATACAATTTTTTCTTACAAGAAAAAATGAACCCCATTTATTTGTATGGAGATGAAATTTTCTTGCAAGGAAAACTTGTATGCAAAATTGTATGGTGTAATATAGGCTTAAGTTAAATTGTAAACAATAATTAGAAAAATTGTATCGTGTAATACCAGCTTTATACTAGCTTATGGAGATGAAATTTTAATGTAATGAAAAATTGTGCGTAAAATTGTATCGTACGTGTTATACAGGCTTAAGCCATATCTTATTTTTTCTTCATGCTCACACGAGAGAATTGCGACAGTACGAGATAAGAAAATGCAGTATAATAATTTTGTGTTTTCACCATTTTTTCCTCAAAAAAATGTTGCAAATTAGGAGAGAATTAAGCCTGTATTACACGATACAATTTTGCTTACAATTTTTACTTACAAGAAAATTTCATATCCATACAAACAAATGGAGTTCAAGTTTTCTTGCAAGGGAAAATTGTATGCCATAGTTATACCAGCTTTAACGAGAGCTTATAAATAGCAAATATTATAAGCCTTTTTTATATAGAAATTATTATACTATATGGTTAAGCAGAAAACTAATAAAATTTTTGTTATATAGATTAATCTGTGAGTCCTGATACTGAATGTGGATCAGACTGAGAATGGTGGCTGGCTGAATGTATATTAAACTGTGAATGAATCAGCATTTTGAAATATTACGTCTTCAACTCATCCTTTACATGTCTAAACCTATTTTTTTTTTTTTTTTACCTATACAGCCTGTTTACACGATACTATTTTTTTTTTCATATCTTGCATACATTTTTTTCTTGCAAGAAAATTTCAACCCCATTTGTTTGTATAGCCAGTAATACACGATACAAATTTGCATACAAGATGACTTGAACTCCATTTGTTAGTATGGCGTTTATGTTTTCTTGTAAGGAAAAATTGTATGCAATAATTAGAAAAATTGAATTGTGTAATGCCGGCTTATGGAGATGAAATTTTAATGTATAAGGAAAAATTTGTACGTAAAATTGTATCGTGTTATACAGGCTTAAGCAAAATCTTACTTCTTCTTCTTGCTCAAAATGAAGATGAAGTACACGAGAATTGCGACAGTACGAGATAAGAATATGCAGTATAATAATATTGTGTTTTCCCCATTTTTTTCCTCAAAAAATGTTGCAAATTAGGAGAGAATTAAGCTTGTATTACACCATACAATTTTGATTACAATTTTTTATTTAATATTGTTAATTTTGGTATATATTATTATCGATTATCCTATATAAAGAGAAATACTCCATATTATATATTATAATTTCGTATGCACTGAATAATACACATTTTTATGGTAAAGTGCTATACATACATTTAGAGAGAGAGAGAGAGGCAAGAGACCAGACATTATGAGCCATTATAACCGTTTTTTTTTTTTTTAAGTAATGAACATCATATAAATTGTATTATAGGCGTGTTATAGATATTATACGATATTTTCATTGCATTTCTGTCGTATAAATTATGAAGTTTTGTTGCAATTATGGACCTTTTGCTTCATGTACATAGGATCTAAAGTCGTAAAAAAACATCATGGTTTATACAACACTTATATTCTGGAGCAACTATTTCTTTCACTCAACAACTTGAAATAGTGCATTGTAAATATACGATGCTAAAATAAATGCAATGATAATATAAAGTATACAATACTTTATATCATTTTATTATAGTAAAATTTATCATCATTAATTAGCAAGCTTCTTAAAACTCAATGGAGAGAGAGAGAGAGAGAGAGAGAGAGATAACGCGAGGTGGCGGCGTTTTACATAGTGCAGCTGCATATATAGTGCAACGCGAGCCTCTAGCATGTCTAAAGCGGAGAATAACATTCATAGCAAACTTCATAAAACTCAATGGGAGAGAGAGAGAGAGCGATAATTAACGCGAGGTGGCGGCGTTTTGCATAGTGCAGCTATAGTGAAACGAGAGCCTCTAGTTTGCATTCTCTACTGACAAATAAGTTTCGCCGGCTGCGAAGCAAGTAGAAACACGTAGCAAGTATTAATGAAAACTTTAGAAAATAAACAAACGCATAAGGTTTATTTTCATATAACTTAACTAGTATTGGTCACGTGACTTTTAAAAAATGCCCTTGTGATATTCACTGTGTTGTGACGTCACCTACAGTGCTTGGAATATTGTGTTATATATATATATATATATATATATATATATATATATATATATATATATATATATATATATATTGAAATTTTACATCAAACAATAATTTCAATATCGATCGGATGATGATAAAAAAAAAATATATATAATTTTTTTATCAATAAATCAATAATCAATTTATTGGTTATCGATCGAAAGATATATTGGTTCCAATACCAATTCAATTGATCATGCCCCCCCCCCCCCACCCCCATGAAAGCATTGATGATTGAGTAACAGCTCATGACGTCACATCCTGTGACGTCACAGGATGTGACGTCAGAGATCCCCGGATCCCCATAGGCAGAACCAAGGGTTACTTACTACTCAAATTAATGCAAATTAATTGGCATGCTGGGCTCATGACCATGGGTTAATTATTAACACCAAAAAAATTAAGGTTATGCACTTGTATAGTAAATATTTAAGAAAGGATAAATTGGTAAATATAAAAATTCACTGCAATAATTGTTTGCATAAGTTATTGTACAATTGTACTTGTAGTAATATTGAACAAGTAAAAGAACACATAGAATTGTTCAGTTTTCATTATTTGAGAACAAAACACAGAATCTAGTAGATAAATAAATGTATGGAAAAAAGATTCGTTTGAAAGACCGCGCGCAGACTATATTATTAAATTTTAATATTTTACGACATTTCGCTTCCTGTTGTTAATAACTGCAGGGAGTGATGGCGATGTCATCGCATAGGCGTCTGATCCAGCTGATCTAGTTCCCCCAGCTTCTCTCGCGCGCATATCGCCTAGCGCGCATAGTCTGCACCTCGTGCCTCCGCGGCAGCTAGAGACCAACTACCAAAATAACGTGCAGCGCATCGAGTGCTAAAAATTAAGCTACAAATATAAGAAATTGTGATTTGTTTATATTCAAAAAGTATCACATCAGTGTCAAGATTAACTGTGATCATTTCCGCTCAAAAATTTCCATCATACAAAGAACTGAAATGAAGAAAACGGTGGTAAGAAAAAATACTTTTCATTTTTATAAAAACCAAAAAAGTTAAAAAAAAATAATTATACAATAATTAATAAAATTCAGTACACAGTGTATTTAATCATTAAGCTATTATATAATAATGTTTAATAAATATACTTTTAAATACTTTAAAATGCATGTTGCTAATAGAAAACCTCTTTGTTTAGAATGTAACAACTCATTACACTCAAAGAAAAAAAAATTGGGTGCGAAAACTATTTTTTTTTTGTATTATTTGCAATTATGCATATAAAAATTAAACCACTTTCCCGCATTAATTTCTAAGCAAATTAAACAATTGAAAAATACGATTCTTCCTTTTTATATATTATAGGTGCACAATGTGTTTTATTATAAACTTTTAATTTCACTCGAGGTTAGATTTTTTAATGATTTTATGAACACTACAAAATAATTATTATATTATTTACTATTTACATTCACTATGTATATTAATTGTTATAACAATGTATTAAAAAATTGTAAACTTATGTGATTGGTGTAAGGTTTCTTTAAATACACATTTATTTTTTCAGATGTAATGATACACCTCAGAAAAGCAGAAAAATTACACCTAATCTCTAGTATTTCTTCTCCACAGTTTATCGGGGCGTCTTGACATACTGGTGAAATTTGACTTAAATGCTTGCATGTTCCTTGTTTGAAATTGAAAAATAGGTATTTATCTTTTAAATGCAGAGATCTTCAGTCATGTTTTGATAACCCAGATAACAATTGCGATGTTACGAAGTGTACATTTTGTGATAGTGTGTTGCTTGTGAGTGAGAGGGGATGGATGCAAAAACACAGTATACGTTAATTGGGTTTATAATTATGATTGCTGTCACTAATATTAGGAGTTGATGCCCTCTTATGTTTCGTTACTAGTTAAAGGCCTCCTGAAGAGATGCATTTGACAAGTTTTAAAAAGTGAGCTAAGATTCCGTGTTATATATTTCGAGTGAAAAAATGTTCCCTACCCTCAGGGTTACGTAGCTAGGAGCGAGCGAAAGAACTTGCGTGACGTCACTCCTGCACAACAACCGAGTAAGAGATACAAAGTCTCTGGAAAAAGTACGTTCCCTCTATTAACAGCCACGGCGGCGCTATTGCAACCCTACCGCTAAAACGTAATGAGAGCAGTCTTGATAGTATTTGTCAAATAGCCTGAAAACCGTTTGTCCATAGCATGCATACAAATCAAGTTATGAATGCACAAAGATCATCAAAAATGTTGTGCTGCTGCCTGGCCGTCAGCTAACCTCGCAGCAGAGGCAGCGCTCGCTCGAGCATTACCCCCTCCTCTCCGCTCACCGCGTGAACACACTTCCCCTCCTAGCTATTTCTTCTCCTCTCTCAAAATTTTTCTTGCTTGACGGGCCCCGCGCGTCGTCTGTCATATGATATAATAAAAATATATTATAACTCGCGCTTGTAGTAATTAATTTTTTTACAATCAGAATATTTAATTAAAATATTTAAATTTAATATTTTAAATACATGTATGTATTTATACTTATATATTAGCTGACAACTGAAGTTGTCATTGTAAAAGAGATAGTACAAAATTATCGCCTCCTGTTTTACGAAGAATGTGGCTTGCATTCGCCGCGCCTAGCTTTATAGTGAGGGTTCTTAGCTTACAAAATTGACCAAGTCTTGCACTTTGTGATAAAAGCACCAAACTTGGTACATCGATAGAATTGACCAAGACAATCATTATGAGGGATGTAGCCCAGCGCGCAAACTTACCTGGTGACCCCTGGTGACCTGAAAGTGGTTCACGATCAATTATTGCATGTCTTGTAATTTTTTCAACATGCTGCATTGCCAAATTAGTGCATAAATCAAATATATTCATGAAAATTGGGACCATTTTTCACATAAATGACGTGCAAGTATCCGCGATGCCGAAGTTGACTATTTATAAGTCGAGATGAGGCTCAGCAGATTGAATGAAGGCGGACTCAGGATAATAGTAAAATGTTTTTTACCGCAGATTATTTGACCTGGTGACCTCTAATGACCTTTCAAAATAGCGCCTAAAAACTATTCGATTTGATATATTAGCAAATTACGAAGCTAAATGAAATTAAATTGCAGGAAATTGATTTTTTTACTTTCAAGTTGTCCTGAATTTTTTCCCAAACTCTGTGTTGCCACATAAACACATTTATAGTGTTGCCTAATTTACAACAAATGACAATTAATGTAGTATATTATCACTAACCCTACCTCGGCATTAATTGTGTATAATGTATAATGTATCTGTGTAAAATTCTGCATGTCAGAAAACAGTGTGCATAAACTGGAAAAGGTGGTGCCATTTCTTTCAAAGTAGTTAGCTGAAACATCGCACGCAATTGTGTTGGAATTTCAGATGTTACCTGCACCGACAGCCGTGAACGTGGAGCAAGTGATGTCTCGCAGTCGGAAGAGACGACGGCAAGCAGCGCGAGCCCCGTATCGACACTTCGCTTCGTCGTAATCATTTGTATCAAAATTCTCTCCCAGAGAGACAGTAAAACTTTGTGTCCTTGCAAATCAGGAGCAATCAGGTTAATCGCCAGGTGCGAAAATCCATGCAGCATCACTAAAAATACTAGTGATAGTGCACATCAAGTATCAATTAGTTTTGTTAGCACAAAAAATTCAATGAATTCCATAATTCAAATAACATTAAAAATCATAAAAAAGTTTAAAACGTGCAAATCCCGGTTTATTCAAGATAAACTCGGACACTCTTTGATAGGCTTTTGGTTTAAAGCTCTGTACAACACAGTAAGCGAGCAGCCATGGCTTCACGACGGTCATCTCAGAGACTTTGCAGTGAAGTCGCCATCATCAAAGCACGGACGCGAGGTCGCGGAGACGAGCGCCACTCACAGGGATACAATTCTTCGGGGGGAAGAGACGCCGCACGCGAAACACGAGCTACAAGGAACCGCGAGTGGTGGAACAACGCGCCACGTGAGTCGCAGCACCACGGAGGAGCAACGGAGCCAGCCCCGAGCTGGCAACGCACCACCACAGGAGGCACTCTATACAAGTCACTCTCGGTAAGTCAATCATGTATGCTTACAGTCGGGAGAGGGGACGTGCTAGGTGCGCACCACAGGAGGAACGGAATATGCCAGCCGTATTACCGTCAGAAGGAGAATACGTCACGTGACCCATCACGAAGACGTATCAACGATTCCCCGTCAGGTCCAGAGCCTGAAATCATAATGTTAATAAAAAGTGTCTCTCATTGTGATAGTGTACCCAACACAAGCGTGGAAAGACCCAAACTTTGTAAAAACACTGTTAATATAACTTGTAACTTCCACAGCATCGAGACCAGGACATCACACGAGATAAACAATCTCGTACATAAGTCTTATGCAGTTCTCCGAGTGCTTCAGAGACTGCGGGCAGGTACAACACAATGGTACTGACGAGGCACGCGACTCATGGGGAGGAACGTCGCGAGGCCGCCGCGAGATCTGTGGTGAACGATCCCACGGACTGCCGAGCTGCCGCGATGCACGGTACCCTGAGCCGAGCCACCCGCGCTCACACTCACTGAGCCAGGGCGCGCCAGGCAGCACCCCCTCACACTCACGAGGACCGCAATACCCGAGGGGCGAACGCCGCCCCCTCCAAGAGAGCTCTCGCCAGACCAGCAAGCAAGCATCATCATCATCAACAACAAAAAGCTATGAACATTCAGTATCATTTCATGTTTCAATAACGTAACGTATATAAATTGTTGTTTGTTTTTATTACATAAGTCACACAAGAATAGTTTTTATTAAATATAATAAACTTAATCCAAACTTAATAATTAGTAAAAAAGTTGGGCCCTTGCCTATTATGTCATTACATTTTAATAAAATGCAGTTTTGTCATAATATAGATAAATCTGGTATTTAACGTAGCTTTAAATAATTATAAATAATAGTAATTTAAATGTGAATACTTGTGTCACTTTCGTTACAAATTCTAAGATTTGCTTTCATTAATCACACTAATTGTTTAAGTGAATTAAGGCAATCAGCCACAAACAATAATATATTGTTGTAAATTCATAAATTGCCATTGTTTAAATTCTCATATAGTATTACGAAGCATTATATAAGTTATTTTGTTACCCAGAGTAATTTAATAAATTATATGATACTAAAATTTTGTAATTGTGTTCCTATCAAATAAGGGAGGAGTTGTCACGTATGTTAGTGACTTGTGATAGTACCAGAGAAGCCCTTTTAAATATCGCACCTCTTCCTATGTTCTCCTTCCGCCATACTCCCACCTACAACCTGTCCGGTGCTCGAGAGTCCCCTCATATTCCTTCTCTTGCACTCGTGACATCATACAGTAAACTTCTTGGCATATAGCTCTCACCGCAACATAATTTATATTGTGTAACGCAGAAGTGTAATAAACCTCCAGAGTCCTATTGGTAATTATATATCGTGTATTCTTCCAACTACAATCAACCTTATTCTAATTGGACATGAGAACCATATAGTAATTAGCGTGCAGTAAGTTAGTTCAAGAAACTAGACTTCAAATACATAACAATAAGAATATAAATATTACAAAAAATAATCATATTATATTATTAGTATTATAATTTATATATAAATATTACTTGTTATAATACATGTATGTAATTAGAATATTTAAGGTATTATTGTATTTTTTCAATGTATTTAAGCATAATCGAATTGAGCATTTATTTTATTGATATGTAATTTGGTTTGTTCTAGGTAACTGAGATGACAATACAAGCAGCAGCCATCTAGAAAAATACTCCGAGGGAGAGATTCTCCGTACATCAGACTTGTACCGCTTGTACTGTACGTCTAGCTTGGGGCAACTTCTGATACTGCTTTAAATGAGGAGCTGCGACCGTGACGTCAGCACTCGGGACTTTTCACTTCAAGGGACCAATGTTCTCACCAACCACAAATTTTTATTCACTCACCTTCTGTTCTACCGACTCCCTATTATAGTAGACAAACTTTTATTTAAATTTAATAATTTATGTGACACAAATTTGAAATGCGTGAAAAAGTTTTGAGTTTTATCCCAAAAAAACTTTACTAAGATAATTCAGTAAATAATAAGTGATAATTATTTGCATTAAAAATATGTAAATTATGTAAATTTTTGGTGAATGTACAACGGAAAAATGTTATGATTCCATCCACATCTTTTCTATTTTTAATAAAGAAAGTTTATACTATAATTAAATTAATGGAAACTAATATAACATACATTATGATTATTTTTATGCTTTTTTTCTCACCTGCAAAATATACAAACTATATTTCGTGACGATTTTATGGTTCCCGGGAGGAGGGAGGAAAATATTACCCCCCCCCCCTCCCCCCGAAAACCATCGCAACATCTGCTATTTTACAGCATTTTTCCAATGCGATTTCTATTTTGGAAATGCATAGTTTCAACATTGTTTCAACGTTGATAATAGGTTGACAAACAATGCAGATTCAATGCAAATTCTGCGGCAATAGTCGAGGTTGTTACAACATTGATGATCAATGTTGATTCGATGCATCCGGTCACCGATTATCAACCTTGTAACAATGTAATTTGGTTACATGGGACTCAATGGTATGAAAAAGGGGAACAAATTTCAATTTAATGATAACGTTTATTCATATTGGAAAGTATTGCCAGTTAATTTGCAATCAAAATATTCACTTATTATTGAAAAATACTTTGATAGTAACCATGGTGATTTACGAGTGCATAATTATCAAACAAGATTATTAGGTAATGAGCCACTAATTACTCCATTCAGGACTAATCGATTTATTGAAAGGACATGGAAATATCTTATTCCGAGACTGTGGAATGATATGCCTCCAGTAATAAAAAAAAATTGATTCTAAAAATGTGGCAAAAAACAAAATAAAAGCATGGTTAAGGACCAATACAAATTAAAATTAATTAAAGTAGATTTCATTGAATACTGCCATTTTTTCTTGCTTATCAATAAAACTCTGTGCTGTATTTTACTATGCAAAATATTTCTATTTTTAAGAAGGAAGTAAAAATTCATAATATTTATATAAAATATAAAATGTTCATAAATTGATAACAGTATATTTTGTTTTCTTTTCTTCTGTAAGCTTTTGCTTGTTTAAAATAATCTATAAGTGAAAAAATAACATTTCATTTTCATCAAAAGTACTATAAAGATTTAAAGTAGTCAAGTATGAAAGTAGATCTTGAAATTTAATTGTTCTTATTTTATTATCATTATAGAATTTTCTAGTAATAATTACAATATGTGTATGTTTATTTTATGTTATTAAATTTCATAAGGTTCATAAATAGTATTTAATCTCACATATAATAGTTATATTCTTGTGATGATTGTATGAGATGTAGTTTTGTTCCTATTATTTATGATTTTTTTTTTGTCTTAATGTAAAAAAAAAAAAAAAAAAGCTACATAAAATGTTGATTTTTCCGAAGTAAAATTTTTTAAAATTCATAATAGTACTAAAGTATCTTTCATGCAATGGTTATTATAATATATGGTGATGATTGTATGAGATGCTGCTTCGTTAGTATTATTTATTAATTATTTTTTTCTAATTTTTGTTTTGTCTTATTGTAAAATAATACAATTTTTTCATTTCTTTTTGCTCTGTTATATATAATGAGCTTGATTTAAAATATTATTCTAAAATATTATTCAATGTGTATCAGTTGCACCAGCCGACAAGCTTTACATGTTTAAAGCTTTGGCAGGATTATAATGTATATGGTTTAAATGAATAAAAAAAAAATGTCCTGTTTGAAAAGATTAATTTATTTTGTGCTATTCAAATAAAAAAAATAAATAAATTTCCGTTATATAATTTCTCTTAACCCTCACACTATTGACTTGAAATAAACGTCACTCCCAGGATTATTTTCATAGTACAATGTAATTGTGTCGTTTAAATTTTTGTAATAACATCTTCAGCTTATTACGTACTATCAAGAAAGAATAGTTATAAAGGAAATATCCTAGAAAACTTCCTTAAAAAGTCACTGATGCATTACGTTAATGTTAAATTGGGCAAGATTAGTATTAAATAATATTTATATTATTTCTTTTATTTTTACGTAAATATATTATTACCCTTCAATACTAAAATCTTTTATTATTTCAAAAATTATATATTAAAAAAATTAAATTGTATTTCAAAAATAATTATTTCATGAATTTATATTATACTATACTATACTATATTATATTGTATTATATATTATACTATAAAAAATTACTTTTTAATATATTTAGTATTTTAAATAAATATACAATATACCAAAAAGGCAACAACAAATATCTTACTGTTCAGTTCGCTTACGTAATATACGTATTGCTAGATTTACAGTGTTAATTATTATTACGGTATCTCTCAAAAAATTTATTCCTTCACAAATATTTGAATTTATTGCAATTAATTTGCAGTATCAAATCAGACAGCCGGACTACTTTCAATATATTCTTTATTCATTTAGAGCTATCTTCAGTTATATCATCACCGGTTTGGAAGGGACCTACAAATCTCTAAGCAATATGACGTCGTAAAGTTAATAGTTCCCCTTTCGAAAAATGACGGGAAACAGCTGAACTACGTGCGCCTAGCAAGGCTTCTTCTTCTTACAATTGTTGGAAGGAGCCTAAACGGCTATAATTCCACGTACTGAGTAACTTGGATCAATTGTATAGTTGAACTGTTTTTTGCAGGGTCTTGTAAAGGATAATGGACGAACAATGGATAGGATGATTATGGAATGTGGGATATGCAAGGTGATGATGGAAGTGGTACCTATATGCCCACCACGTGTTACCGTGGGTGAACCAAAACCACACAAGGAATTGGTTGGATTTTAGGACATTGGGTTGACGGTGTGGTGTGGGGTGCAATAATGTAGGTTGATGATGCAGGCGACAACATGCAAGGAATGGCAGGAATTTGAAAGATTCTCAACGTGTCGACTCCTGTGGGCCGACCGAAGAGCAGGGTCAAAGTAGGATTATGTGGATGCGGTGAGGCGAGATGATGATTATGAATCAAATTGACTGGGGATAGGAGTATAGAAATCAAGACGATTAATATATAGAATAGGATAGGGCTAGTTACCAGGAGAGGACAGACAATTTGAGCGGAGAGTCACGTCGGCGTTGCTCACTCTGGCGCGCCATCTTGATTCTCCGCGCCTAGCAAGGCGCATTGTATACGTTTAACATTGTAAAATCATGAAATTGCTCTCTCAGCAGACGCAGCATAATTTTACAGAAGTGACAACACCATAATTAGTTGTCAAATACTTTCGGACAAATTTAATATAAAAAAATATTTTAACTTCGTAAAATATGTATTTCATATCAAATTTGTTGTTTTTGTGATTCTCCCAATGCTATAGGTATTGCTGTATCTTCGCTAAAATTTCAGCGCTCAGCGCCATCTCTTGGTCCTTTATGTACTCAATTGAATTCAGTCATTCGTCATGACCAGTTCCTTATATTAACAGGGTTCAGCTGAAGAAAAAATAAAACAAATTATAATAAAAAAATAATACATGCCTCAATCTTTCAAATTTATGCAATTTATACGTTTATGCAATACGTTTGGTCTCTAAAGGGGAAGGTAATACGGATCAGCTGATTGACGTAGTCCTATTTAATTAGCATTTAAACTTTAGCCAACTCATAAAAATCCTTTTTTTTTTTTGTTTTTCTTACACACTCCTTATAATACCAAGAAGTTGCAGAAAAAAATCCTAAAACAATTATACGAGCTGATTTTTTTAATTAGGTTTTTAGTATAGGGCTTTGTAGGAATGCTAAGATAAGATATGAAAGATAAGATCTGCCATAAGAATTCTAGCAAATATGCCGCCAAGGTCAAGTTGTAAAAAAATATTTAAAGATATGTGTAATTTGCCGTTACCAGCATTGTATGTTTCCAAAGTGTTGTTTTTTGTTAAGACAAATCCCAGTTATTTTACTAATTGCAAATTTAATCATCAGTATAACACTCGTCATAAGGAAAAGTTTGTACTTAAAAAGCATAGGACAGCGGCCTATGAAAATGGACTTCTGTATAGTGCCCAATCTTTTCTTAATTATCTCCCCAGTGAAATTAAAAGTGAAGAAAATTTAATTGTATTTAAGAAAAGAGTAAAAACATTTTTATTCGATAATAGTGTGAACAGGATTGGCGACTTTTACAACAGTGTTTAAATTATTATGTAATATCTTATATTTTATTGTGTGCTGACTTGTCTTTTATGTGAGATTAATAAAATATTTGAATTAAAAAATTAATTTAAAAAAAAGTCGGATCATATACAATTATTTTGAAATTTTTCTGCAACTTCTTGGTGCTAAGGGCTGTCTCTAAAAAAAAATAAAATATGATAAAAAATATTTTTTATATTTTTATTATCTGTTTCATGGGCAATACAGAATACATATATTACATAATATATTTATTCAACATTTAAAACTGCCCATTGGGCAAATGAAGAAGATTGTTGAGCAGTCCATTCACAGGATTGTGTCCATTCACCCGATGAATTCAAAACTAAAAACTAGCACTGTAATATATTATACACATATTAAGGTAAAAGAAAAGAGAAAAAAACAACATTAAAAACAATACAAAAGCAAAAATAAAATAACACAGGTAAACAATAAAACTACACAGTGGCAGAAAGAGGTAGACTGTTAAATATTCTAGCAGCTCGCGGATATATAGAATTGTTAATATGTGGCTGCTAAGGTTTACATGTAAATCAAATGGGAGTACGTCGATCAGATGATCCGTGTTACCTTACCCTTAAAGTTCAATTCCACATGTAATCGCTGTTCTACATTGAGATAGGTCATGGATTTAGTTCCTAATTTCATCCCACGATGGCGCTTAGATCTGTGATGACAAGTGGCGCAGGCGCCAAACCCGCGAGGCGCCAGAGCAGAGTTGCAACACTTGTGAGTGTCAGTCGTCTTGTGAAGTTCTACGTGTAGTGACACCCGGGATTATCTTGTGACACGTGAGTAGTTAACTGCCGTATGACAGTTTTTACTTTTATTTTTATTATTACCCGAGTTGAAATAAATTTCATAAATTTTTCGCTATTAAGTTCTCCTCTCGTCTAATTTCCTCTTATTTTGCACAATTTTAAAGAAAAAAAGACGAGATTACGTATTGTTTTCTCTTCTTCAGCACAAAATTTTAGAAGTATTGTCTTCATTATATAATCCTAAATTTGAGCGAAGAGGAAATAAGATGTGTTTTAAAGGTACAAAAAAGTAAGGTTTAGACGTGTTAAGGATGAGTTGAAGGCGTATTTTTTAATTAGGGTAGTTTTTACCAGCAAGGGCAATTAATTATCATGTCAGACGCTAGAAAAATGTTCAAATCAAAGATTTCAAATTTTATTAAATATTATTTAAATTTGAAGACAAAATTTAAAAATTTAATTTTTTTTTCATCAAATTCAAGTTTCACAAGACACACATACTCATAATTAAACAATTAAAAATATAATACTAACTTATAAACATTTAAATTTGACATATTAATTTTCAATTAAGATAATGCTCCTTTAAGAAACAATTTAAAATCCTCATTTTTGTGGATATATTTTAATAATACAGGCAACTTAATTCAAGAGCACCCTCTTTATCAATGAATTAAAATGTATCTTTTGAAGGAACCAATTCTTTATTAAAATTACAAGAATCATAATCATGTACCTTCTTATATAATTTGACGTGCTTATATTTTGTTATATAAAATCAAAAAGCCATAAATCAAAATTTCTCCTTACCAAACAAACACTAAAATAAAATAATAAAATATTAATGGTATTTGTAATCTTTGTATTGCATCCCGTACATATAATTCCATTTTTTTTTCTACACTTGCATATATGCAATACTCATGACAAATTTTAAATCCATATTCAACACATTGCTCTCATAAAATAGTATGTATTAAAAAAAACATACAGAAAAAATGTAATTCTATTATCAGCTGTATTAATAATCTCATGAATATTATCGATGATTAATAAATAAATTTAGTATTAATATAATAATATGATAATACTATTGTCTGTATATTTTAATATTATATATACATAATATATTCACAAACAGCAAAATTTGAAGTTAATTCATTCGAACAATTCCAAATACATTTTATTCATTAATACATTTACATTATAGATTTTATTGAGTAGAACATACAAGATACATACTTTCTCACAGTCAAATGGGAAATACTGCTCCAGAGAGTGCAAAAAGAGGCAATGCCCAAAGCCAAAAAATTTATATTTAATATGCGTAACACTTTAATTTGATTACACAGCTAGTATCCTAGCCTTATATATGCTGGATATGTTGATACGTTTAACTAAATATTAATAAATATAATTGATCAGAAGTCTCTATAAATTCTGTAAAATGGAATTCAATACTTTAAAAAAAATTGTTAGAAAAAAGTTAATTAAAAATTTTAATAATAATTTAAATAATTAAATTAAGTATTTATTATATGAAAAAATAAAAGTAAGCAGATTTCTAACGATTAAACTGTACATTAGTTGAAAAATTACTTCTTCAACTCATCCTTTACACGTCTAAACCTAATCTTTTTACCTCTAAAACACATCTTATTTCCTCTTCGCTTAAAGTGAGGATGAAATAATGACAATATTTCTAACATTTTATTTTCAAGAAGATGAAAAAATACGTAATCTCGTCTTTTTCCTCCTTCTTCCTCTAAAATGGTGCCAAATAAAAAGACAAAAAAAAAAAAAAGACGAGAGGAGAGCTTCATAGTGAATAAAAGATGAAATTTATTTCAATTCGGGTAGTCTATGTGGCTTTAATTTTTACAAAACATTTAAAAAAAATGATGACTGTGATGAGTAGTGACATATCGTCTTTAAGCGTTTGTTTCATTTTTATTGATGTTAATTTTAAGAAGATTACTGTAATGGCATCTATTTTTGAGCTCTCTTTATTCGTTCTAATTACATTTACATGATTTCTTTTAAAAACAGTAAGTTGAAAGAAATCATTAATTGTACAATATAATGCAGAAAATTATTTCGAAACCGAAGTCTTACTAAAGAAAAAACAAGTTCGTCGAAATTCATTAAAATTTCAATAATTTGTACATACTATTTAACTAACTTGTGAAAAAAATGTAAAAAAAAAGGGGCATACCTAAACACTCAGAGCTTTACCTCTAACTGTTTGTTGACTTCGTAAAATAATAAATATTCTAGGAGGACTTGTTGAAGCGTATTGATAAAATTGTATTTGGACAAAAATTACATAGCTCTATCTGTCATTTATAAATTCATAATATGGCATAACATTATGAATATCAGAAATTGTACAGTAAAATATGTAACAAGTAAAATTAAAATGATTAAATTTCAATAAAGTTTCCCACTATAACCCATGCTCTTTAATTCTAAATTACGATATTCTATTTCATATTACAGTCATTACTCCGTAATAAAAAGGACATTTTTTTTGTAAATTTCTTATAATACAATAAAACAACTTCTTATAATTTCTTATTTCTTTCTTTAGTTTTAATAATAATTATTTAATTTTAAAAATATTTTTAAATTACCTTTTTTAAGTTTAGTTGAAATTACTATGTATTTTTATAATATGAATAAAACATTTTATATTTTATAATTAATTCTTGGCTATTAATTAATTGAAAAGTTTATGTTAAAATAAATTTAAAATTCATTATATAAGAGCATAATCCAATAATATTGTCAATTTAATGTTGTGGATATGATTTATGTAATACTCTACAATAGGGGTAAAGTATTAATTAGGAATTTAAATAGTGTTATATTTTATTCTGGCCATTCTCCAGAAATAAACAGACTCTTTATTTTACAAAAGAAGGTAATCCGTCTCATGTTTTTTATGAAAAAGAGAGGTTCTTGTGTAAAAATATATATTTTTTTTTTTTTTTTTTTTTTTTTATTGGTCATTTTGTTACATAGATCAACCAAGGTTATTTTACATAACCTTATTGGTTGAAACAAGTTATTAAAAAGAATAATTCTTCAAGACCCTTATTATGTCTTTAAATTTAATCTTAATTTACAACAAAAAAATTTTTTTTCAAAGAAAATATATAGATGAAATTATTGACAAAATATTTTTCCAGAAAGAAAAAAATTAACATTTTGAAACATTTCTTTCAACTTATTTAAATTATAATGATTTAAAGAAAACAAAAAATTTTGAGTACAATATGATAATCAATTTTCCCTAAGACTCTAGAACAATGTAAGATTACCCTATTTGAGTATATACAATATTTCACGAATTTTGCAAAAAATAAATCAAACAAAATATAAACACATCTTCTTGATGTCCATTCCCTGAAACAAAACGACTTTAGTTTGGTTGTAAACAATAACAAAAAACATGCATAACACTTATTGAGAAATCTATTTATTTTTAAAATATTTATTAATGAATTTTGTAATTAATATTACTATATTTATATATTAAATTAAATTCAAATTATTTCAATTTCTTATTATTTCATTTAAATTGATATTTTGAGTTTTTAAATTTCATTCAATTTATTTTATTTTAATTATAATTAATGAAAAATGAATTTATATTTAAATTAACTTAAGAAAATATTTATTAAAGTATGATAATATTATAGAGAGATGAGTTTTAATCTATCGTATATAATTTGCAAAAAGTATAGCACAATAAAATTAAATATTAATGTGTGAATTAACATCAAACATTCATGTACATAATATTTCACACTCTCTTTAAGAAATTATCTGAAACTACAATTACATCACCGCATCAGAACTCAAATCACGCAACTACAAGAAAAAATACGACAGGACTCTGACTCCCAGAGAGCAAGGTATTTTAACACTACCTTGTATATTCATTATGGAAAGTGTAATGTTTGTAAAAAGAATTATGGCAGATTTTAAACAACATGAAGTGCATCATAATCCTGACACAAGAAACCTAAAAAAGGTAATAACTCCAATTTATTGTAAAATGAATATGTATAAGAAGGGACCCTTTTTGAGTTGCTTATCTTTGTATAATAAGCTGCCTAATGATGTGAAGTGCATCGAAAATTTAAATGTTTTTAAAGTGAGTGTTAAAAAGTGGCTAGTAAATAAGTGTTTCTAAAGTGTACAAAACTACATGGACAATGAATGACTTCAAGTAATGTTAAATGACTCTATTTCTTAGCTTTAGATTGGCTTGTCCTATAAACCTCAACATATATCATGAATATGAAAATGTGATTGTAGGAGCTAATGGAATTAATAAAAGAATTTTGAATTTTGAAGAATGCTACAATCGTATTGCAACATTCTTTGTTCTTATGAGTCATTGTTGATGTTAAATATTGAAATGAAATTAATTTACACATGTTAGCAGTAAGATTGTGTTTTTTTAATTTATATTCATAGGGTGTTTATATATTTTTTTGTTGTAATGTAAAATATCTATAATCAAAAAAATAATTAATAACCTTTTGTACACTTCCTTTCATTTTATAATTGATGCGAAAAATGATAATTAATGAATTATCAAAGCATATTACTAGCTCAGTCTCATTACTAAATAATCAAGTAATATATTACACACTGTAAAAAGTAAATATACGATTGATTGTTAATTTTTTATAACGCAAACTATTATTCGCTTAATTGAGTTTAATTTCATTTACTTTTCATATTATTTATTCTTTATCGGTAATACTTTCAAATAAGAAGTGTAAAGTTAAAAAAAAATGACACGGTAGAAGTATTTTAAAAGTAAAAGCTTGATTGAAAATAAAATTTGTCGATTACATTTTCTGTAAAATTGAATACACTTTTATTTCAAACTTTAGGAATTCATAATTTCATTTACTTACCATCTGTGAAAATATTACCTGTGACTGAAGGAAACGTGGAAACCTCAGCCAGGATCGACTATACATATTTTTCAATGAACCGGAAGTGCGGTGATGCAAAGCAAGTGGAATCACATTATGGCAAAGTGAAACTATTTACCCTTGCGTTGAAACGTTCGTTATTTTTGTTAAAAATGGTCACCCGTCCAATTACTAAGCACTTTGAGTTATGGTTTGCTATTAAAATTATTTAGAAAGGTAGACTTTCTAATACTATCAATAAATTAATTTGAAATATCTTTGATTACCATCTGGCTGGCTCTAGTTTGTATTTAATTTTTTTTAATACAAGAATTTTCCTATATAGATCTATCCTATAATTTTGAGCCAATACAGTAAAATTTACATGATATTCCCTCCGGAAGTAGCTGGAAGTATAGGTTTTCTTGTCTTCCTATTCACATTTCAGTGTTACAATTTCACATATAGGTCAGTATTTCTACTTCAAAACACTCTGTATAAAATTTCAAAATTGAATTACAAACATGCAGAAGAGCTGCAAACATCACACTTCCGGCTACTTCCGGAAGAAATGTTAAATTAATCTTACTGTAGCAGCCGTCAATACTATACTAAACTGCAGAATGGCATATTTATATAAGCATTTTTTTTCTTATTGCAAAAATTAGACTATCGCATAGTATAATATTGTACCTGTTCTTATGCTATCTGCTTTAGAGTCGTATATATTTTTCGATCGATTTTAAGTTTAAATAGTTTACTTGTAAGGTAATAAAATTCACACCTTGTAACTATGAATTATGCAGTCAATATATTTTTAAAGAGATAAGTTTGTTACACACGTATTATGTAACATTATTGATTTATTTGACTCAAATTGAAATAGAGGCTTCAAGTCAGCTGATTTTGTGGTATTCCCACCGTCCTATTCACCCTTTTTAAAAAAAACTCGATATCGTTTTTTTGGCATTAAATATACTTTTTAGAGAAAAAAAAGTACTTGATTCATTATCAGAAGACCTCTAAATGAGGGGGTAGGAGATGGTTTCAAATTAATAGCTTTAATAGCTACTGAGAAAAAATCTAATTTTCTAACATGGTGGCTTATGGAGAAATTTTTCCCGCCGGGGAACACTTGAAGCCTTTATAGAGGTCAACGTGTCAATGCATTGAAAAATTTCTGGGATTATATATTGCCATGTAAAATTATTTAAATTACGAAATTTTACTGTTTCAGCTAGAGCTGTAAATAAACGAGAAAATTTTTTAACCGGTGACCGTCAACATTTAACCGGTTTTTAATCAAACCGAAGTTCAATTAAAAACCGCCCGGAATTCTGAAAATTTTTGATCGATTAAAAAAACCATCTAATCGATATCGGTTAATTATTTGAATTTATATGATCGGTTAATTTAACCGAAATGGTTAACTCTGCGCTATCGATTATTTATTAACAATTATCACGTTTAATTAAGATAGATTTTATACAAATACCATTACTATTGCATACATAACTGAATATAGAATATTTTTTTTCCTTCAAGGTTCAATATAATAATTAAAAAGAAAACAAGGATATAAAAGTGTTTTTAAAAGTTAATTTCTAACAGTTTAATCTGATACGGTATGCAAAAACGTTCACCTATTGATTTAGTTATTTTAAAAAGTACAAAGAAAGTACATTCATGCCGAAATGTCAAATAAAGATATTGTACAAAGTTCGTATTTAATGCAAGATGACTTGGACAGGGTGTTTAGATGGTCTCATGATTATGGTTTGGCAATAAATATTAAGAAAACGAAAGTATTGTACATTGCAAATCCTCATTTATGTATAAATGTGGAATTGCAATTATATATACATGAGAGTATTTGTTTACATAATAATATTGGAGATAATTGTAGTGTAATTGATGTAGTCGAGACCTATCAATATTTGGGTGTGTTAATTGATAAATACTTTAAATTTGATCGACATTTTTTTAAAATAATGGCTAGGTTAAGATATTTACTTAAAAACTTGTATGGATTGTCTAAGTTTATTTCAGAAAAATTGTTAAGAAATGTTTATTTTGCACTTGGTCACTCAATAATTTCGTATGAAGTACTTGCATGGGGTTTTACAAAATCAGGTAATTTAACTAAATTAAAAAAGTTGCAACTAAGGATTTTAAAAAGAATTAAAAAGGGTAAAGATTGTGATTGGGACGTGAATTATTTTAAATATTTCAATGTTTTACCAGTCAATGAATTAGCAAAATTCGTGCTTACTATTGAGAAATTCAATGATATGACAAATTTAGAGCCTAGAGTACATGATCATAGGACTCTTTTAAATGAACCTGCTACAACTCCAAGAAGTAAGAATAGATTTGGAGAAAGAACATGGAATTCTGTGCTATCAAAAATTTGGAACGAAATACCGATAAATATTAGATCAATTGACGAAAAAATGTTATTGAAAAAAGTGCTGAGAAAGCATAATTATATTAAATAATTTGCGTTAATGTGAGCTATAATACCATTCTAATAATTGTATTTGTGTTTCTGTTTAAGTTGAAGGGTTTAAATTTGTTCGTGCTTATTTTTGTTATTATCTTTTGGTAATATTATTAATGTATTGTTTTGTATTGTTATTTTTAATAAATATAGGTAATTTTGTTTAAGCTTACTATACGTGTTGAATAATAAGTATGTAACTCAGTTCCAACCGATAGGGCTTCATTTAAGGCCTTGATTGGACTGTATTTGTACACAATTTAATAATAAAAAAGTTAAAAAAAAAATCTGCAAACTGACTGCATTAACGTATTAAAAACAAATTGTACGTGCTTTATTAGCAATCAGTGCCATCAGTGCAATTATATTTTAACCTAACTGTCAAAATTTACTCACAGTGCATGGGTCAATTATATTTTTTGCATTTTTAAAAATTAATAAAAAGAATTAACCGCGGCTTAAAGTGCTTAAAATAATGACATGGCTAGAAACGGTTAAAATCGCTGTTAATTTTCAATTTTAATCGAAGTTCGGTTTAAATGGTTATATTAACCGTAACCTCGAGTAAAAAGATTTTATGAAAACGATTAACCGTAGGGTTTTAACCGGATGGTTAATCAACCGGTTAAAACTTACAGCCCTACTGTCAGCATAATATACTGAGTTGTATGAATTAGCTTATAGAATTGAAATATGTATTTTTTTTTATATAATGATTTACCCCTATGAGCTTGGAGCTCGAGGTGAAGCAATGGATTTAGGGATAAGGGAGGGACAGGATATTGGCGTACTATAGCATTCGCTGAGTTGAGCCTGAGGGAACCGTCGAAAACCTCAGTCAGAACGGACACCAATACATTTTATCAATGGACCAGAGTGATGTCCAAAGTCTGTGCATCACAGCTCTGGGTGAAAAGCTTCATTTTTCTCGATCAAAAAGTTAGAGATACAAAAATATAATAATTAATATCATGACCCCAAAATTTTAGTACAAATTATACAAAATTTATGCTAATATATTTTTTATTAAAATTCTTATAATTTAATTCATTAATAAAGATTCGTTTTCAGCTTTTTTCATTTATTTTAGTCAAATTAATTTGATATTTACACAGAAAATGCAGGATTCATGCCCTTTTTTTAAATAAAGAAATATTTACAAAAAGTACAGTCTTCGTCATATTTAATGCAACAACGTGTATACTCTGCAGTATGCACCAATCATTCTAGCCCACAATGACTTAACACTGTACATTGATCTTTTTGTATGAGTTTTCAACAGCATGCCACGATTGACCATACTTACGGGGATAACTTATTTTTTCAAGGATAAAAATTATACCCCTATTAGGTTAAATCTCGTCGAGGTAGGGTAATGGGTAGAAATAAAGAAGAGGACGGATGGTGGCCACAACCTGTTACGCGTCCCAGCATTCGCTGAGGTGAGAGTGAGGGAACCGTGGGAAATCTAAGTCAGGACGGACACATCTACTTTTTATCAATGGACAAAAACGATGTCCAAAGTCTGCGGAACCACACACAAGTGCATCACTGCACTGGGTGGAAAACCGAGTTGAAATAAATTTCATCTCTTCTTCGCTATAAAAGTAAAGTGCGCGCTAGAAAAAAAAGTGAAGTTATTATTTTCTAAAAATAGTTCAAGTAGTCCTCCATATCAAACCAAAATTAAAAAAAATCTATCTCAAATAGGTTTGCCAGAAAAAAATTCCAAAGTCAGAGTGAACGCGTCACTTAACATGGGGCCATTCCTGACAAAAACCCTCGAATATCTCGAAAATATACCACGTTAGGTGGTATGAAAAAAATATAGTGATGTTCTATGACCCAAGCTTTAACCAAAAACTGATTAAAAAAAAATTCACTCGAATCCATTTTTCCGTAAAAAAATGAAGAAAATCTACCATGGCAATTCCCATAAGATTTTTATTATTTTTTTACAGAAAAATGAATTCGAGCGAATTTTTTTTTTCGGTTTTTGGTTAAAGCTTGGGTCATAGAACATCAATATATTTTTTTTAATACCACCTAAATGTGTATTTTTTCGATATATTCGAGGGTCTTTGTCAGGTAAGGCCCCATTTTAAGCGACGCGTTCACTCTGACTTTGGAATTTTTTTCTGTTCTGGCACACCTATTTGAGATAGAATTTTTTGAATTTTGATTTGATATGGAAAACTATTTGAACTATTTTTAGAAATTACTAACTTAACTTTTTTTTCTAGCGCGCACTTTACTTTAAACACTCCTCTCGTCTTTTCTCCTCTTATTTTGCACCATTTTAGAGGAAAAAAGAGGGAAAAATATGATATTACGTATTTTTTCCTCTTCTTGAACATAAAATGTTAGAAATATTGACATCATTTTATCCTCACTTTGAGCGAGAAGGAAATAAGATATGTTTTAGAGGTAAAAATATTAGGTTTAGACGTGTAAAAGATGAGTTAAAGACGTAAATTTTCAATTAGGAAAAAGTGATGAATTTAATCTAGAAAGGAAGCTACGTAATTTTTATTTGAAACGGTCACCCATCCACGTTGCTTTACCTCGGTGATCTAATGAGCTACGCTCCACACTCAACTTCAAATTGTCTTGACTATATACTATAATATATATTGCAATCGTGAACTTCAAAAGTGCATCACAACCAATAATTCAATGAAATTTAAGTTCGTTAAATTTTCAAACTGGCTCAAGTGTAAACATATGCTAGACCGAGAGGGCTCCGCTGTGTGAACTTTCAGCTCGCTCAATTGATACAAATTGATTCTCGTGTTACAAATTTTACCCCATCAAATACGTGTCTGTGAAATTACTATTTATTTTTTTGTTCCTTTTTTACAATATTTTAGTTGTTATTAATTTCTTTTTAATTATCTTTCTTTTCGGTTCATGTTTAAAAAAATTAAATTTATTTCTATTTAATTTCTTTAAGTGAAAATGATGTTGATAAAATATGCAGCATGCATTTCTATAATTACATTAGTTTTCATAATATTTTAGAATAATATAAATATTGATAAATAATAATATTTATTTATTTTACATTTTTTTTTAATTCATAAAATTTATAATTTTGATATTTTAGTTTTTTTTTTATAGTGTAAATTTATTTGATACGTTTTTACAATAACTTAAAATTTATGAAAATAAAATAGGATTATGAAAAGCGAAACATGTAGTTTTAATGATTGAGGAAAAAATTCATCATTGAAAAGAAAATTAAATTCAACTTGGGTGAAATACGTTACACGATATTTAAAAATATGTCAACAATTAATCTCAGTTATTTCTGGAGTCAAAGAATATTTCCCTGCAAACGAATCGAATGAAATAAATTTTAAAAAATCGAGAATGTACTAAAACTTATTCGCTTATGGTTTGAGCAAATTCAGTCTTGCAGTTTTCTTACAACAGCTCCATTTCCGGTTCTCGTCCATAAAGCCATGTTTTTTTAGCTGTTTTTAAGACGTTTTAGCAAAAAAAAAATATTAATTTTTTACGTTCTTTTGTTTTTAGCAATTTTAGATCCGATTTAGCAAAAAAAAATTTCACTTTTTAGGGATTTTATTTGTTTTTTTTTAGCCGTTTTTTTGATAGCTAAAAAAAATTTTTTTCATGTTTTTTTTAGCTGTTTTTAAGACGTTTTAGCAAAAAAAAAATATTAATTTTTTACGTTCTTTTGTTTTTAGCAATTTTAGATCCAATTTAGCAAAAAAAAATTTTCACTTTTTAGGGTTTGTATTTGTTTTTTTTTTAGCCGTTTTTTTGATAGCTAAAAAAAATTTTTTTCATGTTTTTTTAGCTGTTTTTAAGACGTTTTAGCAAAAAAAAAAATATTAATTTTTTACGTTTTTTTGTTTTTAGCAATTTTATATCCGATTAAGCAAAAAAAAATTTTAACTTTTTAGGGTTTTTATTTGTTTTTTTTTTAGCAGTTTTTTTTAAAGCTAAAAAAAATTTTTTTATGTTTTTTTTAGCTGTTTTTAAGACGTTTTAGCAAAAAAAAATATATATAAATTTTTAACGTTCTTTTGTTTTTAGCAATTTTAGATCCGATTTAGCAAAAAAAAATTTTCACTTTTTAGGGTTTTTATTTGTTTTTTTTTAGCCGTTTTTTTGATAGCTAAAAAAAAATTTTTTTCATGTTTTTTTTAGCTGTTTTTAAGACGTTTTAGCAAAAAAAAAATATAAATTTTTTACGTTCTTTTGTTTTTAGCAATTTTAGATTCGATTTAGCAAAAAAAAATTTCACTTTTTAGGGTTTTTATTTGTTTTTTTTTAGCCGTTTTTTTGATAGCTAAAAAAAAATTTTTTTCATGTTTTTTTTTAGCTGTTTTTAAAACGTTTTAGCAAAAAAAAAATATATAAATTTTTTACGTTCTTTTGTTTTTAGCAATTTTAGATCCGATTTAGCAAAATAAAATTTTCACTTTTTAGGGTTTTTATTTGTTTTTTTTAGCCGTTTTTTTGATAGCTAAAAAAAAATTTTTTATGTTTTTTTTAGCTGTTTTTAAGACGTTTTAGCAAAAAAAAAATATAAATTTTTTACGTTCTTTTGTTTTTAGCAATTTTAGATCCGATTTAGCAAAAAAAATTTTCACTTTTTAGGGTTTTTATTAGTTTTTTTTTAGCCGTTTTTTTGATAGCTAAAAAAAAATTTTTTTCATGTTTTTTTTAGCTGTTTTTAAGACGTTTTAGCAAAAAAAAAAAATATAAATTTTTTACGTTCTTTTGTTTTTAGCAATTTTAGATCCGATTTAGCAAAAAAAATTTTCACTTTTTAGGGTTTTTATTTGTGTTTTTTTTAGCCGTTTTTTTGATAGCTAAAAAAAAATTTTTTCATGTTTTTTTTAGCTGTTTTTAAGACGTTTTAGCAAAAAAAAAAAATATTAATTTTTTACGTTTTTTTGTTTTTAGCAATTTTATATCCGATTAAGCAAAAAAAAAATTTTCACTTTTTAGGGTTTTTCTTTGTTTTTTTTTTAGCCGTTTTTTTTAAAGCTAAAAAAAAATTTTTTTATGTTTTTTTTAGCTGTTTTTAAGACGTTTTAGCAAAAAAAAAAAATATAAATTTTTTACGTTCTTTTGTTTTTTGCAATTTTAGATCCGATTAAGCAAAAAAAATTTTCACTTGTTAGGGTTTTTATTTGTTTTTTTTTAGCCGTTTTTTTGATAGCTAAAAAAATTTTTTTTCATGTTTTTTTTAGCTGTTTTTAAGACGTTTTAGCAAAAAAAAAATATTAATATTTTACGTTCTTTTGTTTTTAGCAATTTTATATCCGATTAAGCAAAAAAAAATTTTCACTTTTTAGGGTTTTTATTTGTTTTTTTTAGCCGTTTTTTTTATAGCTAAAAAAAAATTTTTTTCATGTTTTTTTAGCTGTTTTTAAGACGTTTTAGCAAAAAAAAAATATATAAATTTTTTACGTTCTTTTGTTTTTAGCAATTTTAGATCCGATTTAGCAAAAAAAAATTTTCACTTTTTAGGGTTTTTATTTGTTTTTTTTTTAGCCGTTTTTTTTAAATCTAAAAAAAAAATTTTTTCATGTTTTTTTTAGCTGTTTTTAAGACGTTTTAGCAAAAAAAAAAAAAAATAAATTTTTTACGTTCTTTTGTTTTTAGCAATTTTAGATCCGATTTAGCAAAAAAAAATTTCACTTTTTAGGGTTTTTATTTATTTTTTTTAGCCGTTTTTTTTAAAGCTAAAAAAAATTTTTTTATGTTTTTTTTAGCTGTTTTTAAGACGTTTTAGCAAAAAAAAATATATATAAATTTTTAACGTTCTTTTGTTTTTAGCAATTTTAGATCCGATTTAGCAAAAAAAAATTTTCACTTTTTAGGGTTTTTATTTGTTTTTTTTTTAGCCGTTTTTTTGATAGCTAAAAAAAAATTTTTTTCATGTTTTTTTTAGCTGTTTTTAAAACGTTTTAGCAAAAAAAAATATATAAATTTTTTACGTTCTTTTGTTTTTAGCAATTTTAGATCCGATTTAGCAAAATAAAATTTTCACTTTTTAGGGTTTTTATTTGTTTTTTTTAGCCGTTTTTTGATAGCTAAAAAAAAATTTTTTATGTTTTTTTTAGCTGTTTTTAAGACGTTTTAGCAAAAAAAAAATATAAATTTTTTACGTTCTTTTGTTTTTAGCAATTTTAGATCCGATTTAGCAAAAAAAATTTTCACTTTTTAGGGTTTTTATTAGTTTTTTTTTTAGCCGTTTTTTTGATAGCTAAAAAAAAAATTTTTTCATGTTTTTTTTAGCTGTTTTTAAGACGTTTTAGCAAAAAAAAAAATATAAATTTTTTACGTTCTTTTGTTTTTAGCAATTTTAGATCCGATTTAGCAAAAAAAAAATTTCACTTTTTAGGGTTTTTATTTGTTTTTTTTTTAGCCGTTTTTTTGATAGCTAAAAAAAAAATTTTTTCATGTTTTTTTTAGCTGTTTTTAAAACGTTTTAGCAAAAAAAAAATATATAAATTTTTTACGTTCTTTTGTTTTTAGCAATTTTAGATCCGATTTAGCAAAATAAAATTTTCACTTTTTAGGGTTTTTATTTGTTTTTTTTAGCCGTTTTTTTGATAGCTAAAAAAAAATTTTTTATGTTTTTTTTAGCTGTTTTTAAGACGTTTTAGCAAAAAAAAAATATAAATTTTTTACGTTCTTTTGTTTTTAGCAATTTTAGATCCGATTAAGCAAAAAAAAATTTTCACTTTTTAGGGTTTTTATTTGTTTTTTTTAGCCGTTTTTTTTATAGCTAAAAAAAAATTTTTTTATGTTTTTTTTAGCTGTTTTTAAGACGTTTTAGCAAAAAAAAATATATATAAATTTTTAACGTTCTTTTGTTTTTAGCAATTTTAGATCCGATTAAGCAAAAAAAAATTTTCACTTTTTAGGGTTTTTATTTGTTTTTTTTTTAGCCGTTTTTTTGATAGCTAAAAAAAAATTTTTTTCATGTTTTTTTTAGCTGTTTTTAAGACGTTTTAGCAAAAAAAAAAAATATAAATTTTTTACGTTCTTTTGTTTTTAGCAATTTTAGATCCGATTTAGCAAAAAAAAATTTCACTTTTTAGGGTTTTTATTTGTTTTTTTTTAGCCGTTTTTTTGATAGCTAAAAAAAAAATTTTTTCATGTTTTTTTTAGCTGTTTTTAAAACGTTTTAGCAAAAAAAAAAATATATAAATTTTTTACGTTCTTTTGTTTTTAGCAATTTTAGATCCGATTTAGCAAAATAAAATTTTCACTTTTTAGGGTTTTTATTTGTTTTTTTTTAGCCGTTTTTTTGATAGCTAAAAAAAAATTTTTTATGTTTTTTTTAGCTGTTTTTAAGACGTTTTAGCAAAAAAAAAAATATAAATTTTTTACGTTCTTTTGTTTTTAGCAATTTTAGATCCGATTTAGCAAAAAAAATTTTTACTTTTTAGGGTTTTTATTTGTTTTTTTTTTAGCCGTTTTTTTGATAGCTAAAAAAAAATTTTTTCATGTTTTTTTTAGCTGTTTTTAAGACGTTTTAGCAAAAAAAAAAATATTAATTTTTTACGTTTTTTTGTTTTTAGCAATTTTATATCCGATTAAGCAAAAAAAAATTTTCACTTTTTAGGGTTTTTATTTGTTTTTTTTTTAGCCGTTTTTTTTAAAGCTAAAAAAAAATTTTTTTATGTTTTTTTTAGCTGTTTTTAAGACGTTTTAGCAAAAAAAAATATATATAAATTTTTAACGTTCTTTTGTTTTTAGCAATTTTAGATCCGATTTAGCAAAAAAAAATTTTCACTTTTTACGGTTTTTATTTGTTTTTTTTTTAGCCGTTTTTTTGATAGCTAAAAAAAAATTTTTTTCATGTTTTTTTTAGCTGTTTTTAAGACGTTTTAGCAAAAAAAAAAATATAAATTTTTTACGTTCTTTTGTTTTTAGCAATTTTAGATCCGATTTAGCAAAAAAAAATTTCACTTTTTAGGGTTTTTATTTGTTTTTTTTTAGCCGTTTTTTTGATAGCTAAAAAAAAATTTTTTTCATGTTTTTTTTAGCTGTTTTTAAAACGTTTTAGCAAAAAAAAAATATATAAATTTTTTACGTTCTTTTGTTTTTAGCAATTTTAGATCCGATTTAGCAAAATAAAATTTTCACTTTTTAGGGTTTTTATTTGTTTTTTTTAGCCGTTTTTTTGATAGCTAAAAAAAAATTTTTTATGTTTTTTTTAGCTGTTTTTAAGACGTTTTAGCAAAAAAAAAATATAAATTTTTTACGTTCTTTTGTTTTTAGCAATTTAAGATCCGATTTAGCAAAAAAAAAATATAAATTTTTTACGTTCTTTTGTTTTTAGCAATTTAAGATCCGATTTAGCAAAAAAAATTTTCACTTTTTAGGGTTTTTATTAGTTTTTTTTTTAGCCGTTTTTTTGATAGCTAAAAAAAAAATTTTTCATGTTTTTTTTAGCTGTTTTTAAGACGTTTTAGCAAAAAAAAAAATATAAATTTTTTACGTTCTTTTGTTTTTAGCAATTTTAGATCCGATTTAGCAAAAAAAAATTTCACTTTTTAGGGTTTTTATTTGTGTTTTTTTTAGCCGTTTTTTTGATAGCTAAAAAAAAATTTTTTCATGTTTTTTTTAGCTGTTTTTAAGACGTTTTAGCAAAAAAAAAAAATATTAATTTTTTACGTTTTTTTGTTTTTAGCAATTTTATATCCGATTAAGCAAAAAAAAATTTTCACTTTTTAGGGTTTTTATTTGTTTTTTTTTTAGCCGTTTTTTTTAAAGCTAAAAAAAAATTTTTTTATGTTTTTTTTAGCTGTTTTTAAGACGTTTTAGCAAAAAAAAAAAAATATAAATTTTTTACGTTCTTTTGTTTTTTGCAATTTTAGATCCGATTAAGCAAAAAAAATTTTCACTTTTTAGGGTTTTTATTTGTTTTTTTTTAGCCGTTTTTTTTAAAGCTAAAAAAAATTTTTTTATGTTTTTTTTTGCTGTTTTTAAAACGTTTTAGCAAAAAAAAAATATAAAATTTTTTACGTTCTTTTATTTTTAGCAATTTTAGATCCGATTTAGCAAAAAAAATTTTCACTTTTTAGGGATTTTATTTGTTTTTTTTTTAGCCGTTTTTTTGATAGCTAAAAAAAATTTTTTTCATGTTTTTTTAGCTGTTTTTAAGACGTTTTAGCAAAAAAAAAATATTAATTTTTTACGTTCTTTTGTTTTTAGCAATTTTAGATCCGATTTAGCAAAAAAAAATTTCACTTTTTAGGGATTTTATTTGTTTTTTTTTAGCCGTTTTTTTGATAGCTAAAAAAAATTTTTTTCATGTTTTTTTTAGCTGTTTTTAAGACGTTTTAGCAAAAAAAAAATATTAATTTTTTACGTTCTTTTGTTTTTAGCAATTTTAGATCCAATTTAGCAAAAAAAAATTTTCACTTTTTAGGGTTTGTATTTGTTTTTTTTTTAGCCGTTTTTTTGATAGCTAAAAAAAATTTTTTTCATGTTTTTTTAGCTGTTTTTAAGACGTTTTAGCAAAAAAAAAAATATTAATTTTTTACGTTTTTTTGTTTTTAGCAATTTTATATCCGATTAAGCAAAAAAAAATTTTAACTTTTTAGGGTTTTTATTTTTTTTTTTTTTAGCAGTTTTTTTTAAAGCTAAAAAAAATTTTTTTATGTTTTTTTTAGCTGTTTTTAAGACGTTTTAGCAAAAAAAAATATATATAAATTTTTAACGTTCTTTTGTTTTTAGCAATTTTAGATCCGATTTAGCAAAAAAAAATTTTCACTTTTTAGGGTTTTTATTTGTTTTTTTTTAGCCGTTTTTTTGATAGCTAAAAAAAAATTTTTTTCATGTTTTTTTTAGCTGTTTTTAAGACGTTTTAGCAAAAAAAAAATATAAATTTTTTACGTTCTTTTGTTTTTAGCAATTTTAGATTCGATTTAGCAAAAAAAAATTTCACTTTTTAGGGTTTTTATTTGTTTTTTTTTAGCCGTTTTTTTGATAGCTAAAAAAAAATTTTTTTCATGTTTTTTTTTAGCTGTTTTTAAAACGTTTTAGCAAAAAAAAAATATATAAATTTTTTACGTTCTTTTGTTTTTAGCAATTTTAGATCCGATTTAGCAAAATAAAATTTTCACTTTTTAGGGTTTTTATTTGTTTTTTTTAGCCGTTTTTTTGATAGCTAAAAAAAAATTTTTTATGTTTTTTTTAGCTGTTTTTAAGACGTTTTAGCAAAAAAAAAATATAAATTTTTTACGTTCTTTTGTTTTTAGCAATTTTAGATCCGATTTAGCAAAAAAAATTTTCACTTTTTAGGGTTTTTATTAGTTTTTTTTTAGCCGTTTTTTTGATAGCTAAAAAAAAATTTTTTTCATGTTTTTTTTAGCTGTTTTTAAGACGTTTTAGCAAAAAAAAAAAATATAAATTTTTTACGTTCTTTTGTTTTTAGCAATTTTAGATCCGATTTAGCAAAAAAAATTTTCACTTTTTAGGGTTTTTATTTGTGTTTTTTTTAGCCGTTTTTTTGATAGCTAAAAAAAAATTTTTTCATGTTTTTTTTAGCTGTTTTTAAGACGTTTTAGCAAAAAAAAAAAATATTAATTTTTTACGTTTTTTTGTTTTTAGCAATTTTATATCCGATTAAGCAAAAAAAAAATTTTCACTTTTTAGGGTTTTTATTTGTTTTTTTTTTAGCCGTTTTTTTTAAAGCTAAAAAAAAATTTTTTTATGTTTTTTTTAGCTGTTTTTAAGACGTTTTAGCAAAAAAAAAAAATATAAATTTTTTACGTTCTTTTGTTTTTTGCAATTTTAGATCCGATTAAGCAAAAAAAATTTTCACTTGTTAGGGTTTTTATTTGTTTTTTTTTAGCCGTTTTTTTGATAGCTAAAAAAATTTTTTTTCATGTTTTTTTTAGCTGTTTTTAAGACGTTTTAGCAAAAAAAAAATATTAATATTTTACGTTCTTTTGTTTTTAGCAATTTTATATCCGATTAAGCAAAAAAAAATTTTCACTTTTTAGGGTTTTTATTTGTTTTTTTTAGCCGTTTTTTTTATAGCTAAAAAAAAATTTTTTTCATGTTTTTTTAGCTGTTTTTAAGACGTTTTAGCAAAAAAAAAATATATAAATTTTTTACGTTCTTTTGTTTTTAGCAATTTTAGATCCGATTTAGCAAAAAAAAATTTTCACTTTTTAGGGTTTTTATTTGTTTTTTTTTTAGCCGTTTTTTTTAAATCTAAAAAAAAAATTTTTTCATGTTTTTTTTAGCTGTTTTTAAGACGTTTTAGCAAAAAAAAAAAAAAATAAATTTTTTACGTTCTTTTGTTTTTAGCAATTTTAGATCCGATTTAGCAAAAAAAAATTTCACTTTTTAGGGTTTTTATTTATTTTTTTTAGCCGTTTTTTTTAAAGCTAAAAAAAATTTTTTTATGTTTTTTTTAGCTGTTTTTAAGACGTTTTAGCAAAAAAAAATATATATAAATTTTTAACGTTCTTTTGTTTTTAGCAATTTTAGATCCGATTTAGCAAAAAAAAATTTTCACTTTTTAGGGTTTTTATTTGTTTTTTTTTTAGCCGTTTTTTTGATAGCTAAAAAAAAAATTTTTTCATGTTTTTTTTAGCTGTTTTTAAAACGTTTTAGCAAAAAAAAATATATAAATTTTTTACGTTCTTTTGTTTTTAGCAATTTTAGATCCGATTTAGCAAAATAAAATTTTCACTTTTTAGGGTTTTTATTTGTTTTTTTTAGCCGTTTTTTGATAGCTAAAAAAAAATTTTTTATGTTTTTTTTAGCTGTTTTTAAGACGTTTTAGCAAAAAAAAAATATAAATTTTTTACGTTCTTTTGTTTTTAGCAATTTTAGATCCGATTTAGCAAAAAAAATTTTCACTTTTTAGGGTTTTTATTAGTTTTTTTTTTAGCCGTTTTTTTGATAGCTAAAAAAAAAATTTTTTCATGTTTTTTTTAGCTGTTTTTAAGACGTTTTAGCAAAAAAAAAATATAAATTTTTTACGTTCTTTTGTTTTTAGCAATTTTAGATCCGATTTAGCAAAAAAAAAATTTCACTTTTTAGGGTTTTTATTTGTTTTTTTTTTAGCCGTTTTTTTGATAGCTAAAAAAAAAATTTTTTCATGTTTTTTTTAGCTGTTTTTAAAACGTTTTAGCAAAAAAAAAATATATAAATTTTTTACGTTCTTTTGTTTTTAGCAATTTTAGATCCGATTTAGCAAAATAAAATTTTCACTTTTTAGGGTTTTTATTTGTTTTTTTTAGCCGTTTTTTTGATAGCTAAAAAAAAATTTTTTATGTTTTTTTTAGCTGTTTTTAAGACGTTTTAGCAAAAAAAAAATATAAATTTTTTACGTTCTTTTGTTTTTAGCAATTTTAGATCCGATTAAGCAAAAAAAAATTTTCACTTTTTAGGGTTTTTATTTGTTTTTTTTAGCCGTTTTTTTTATAGCTAAAAAAAAATTTTTTTATGTTTTTTTTAGCTGTTTTTAAGACGTTTTAGCAAAAAAAAATATATATAAATTTTTAACGTTCTTTTGTTTTTAGCAATTTTAGATCCGATTAAGCAAAAAAAAATTTTCACTTTTTAGGGTTTTTATTTGTTTTTTTTTTAGCCGTTTTTTTGATAGCTAAAAAAAAATTTTTTTCATGTTTTTTTTAGCTGTTTTTAAGACGTTTTAGCAAAAAAAAAAAATATAAATTTTTTACGTTCTTTTGTTTTTAGCAATTTTAGATCCGATTTAGCAAAAAAAAATTTCACTTTTTAGGGTTTTTATTTGTTTTTTTTTAGCCGTTTTTTTGATAGCTAAAAAAAAAATTTTTTCATGTTTTTTTTAGCTGTTTTTAAAACGTTTTAGCAAAAAAAAAAATATATAAATTTTTTACGTTCTTTTGTTTTTAGCAATTTTAGATCCGATTTAGCAAAATAAAATTTTCACTTTTTAGGGTTTTTATTTGTTTTTTTTTAGCCGTTTTTTTGATAGCTAAAAAAAAATTTTTTATGTTTTTTTTAGCTGTTTTTAAGACGTTTTAGCAAAAAAAAAAATATAAATTTTTTACGTTCTTTTGTTTTTAGCAATTTTAGATCCGATTTAGCAAAAAAAATTTTTACTTTTTAGGGTTTTTATTTGTTTTTTTTTTAGCCGTTTTTTTGATAGCTAAAAAAAAATTTTTTCATGTTTTTTTTAGCTGTTTTTAAGACGTTTTAGCAAAAAAAAAAAATATTAATTTTTTACGTTTTTTTGTTTTTAGCAATTTTATATCCGATTAAGCAAAAAAAAATTTTCACTTTTTAGGGTTTTTATTTGTTTTTTTTTTAGCCGTTTTTTTTAAAGCTAAAAAAAAATTTTTTTATGTTTTTTTTAGCTGTTTTTAAGACGTTTTAGCAAAAAAAAATATATATAAATTTTTAACGTTCTTTTGTTTTTAGCAATTTTAGATCCGATTTAGCAAAAAAAAATTTTCACTTTTTACGGTTTTTATTTGTTTTTTTTTTAGCCGTTTTTTTGATAGCTAAAAAAAAATTTTTTTCATGTTTTTTTTAGCTGTTTTTAAGACGTTTTAGCAAAAAAAAAAATATAAATTTTTTACGTTCTTTTGTTTTTAGCAATTTTAGATCCGATTTAGCAAAAAAAAATTTCACTTTTTAGGGTTTTTATTTGTTTTTTTTTAGCCGTTTTTTTGATAGCTAAAAAAAAATTTTTTTCATGTTTTTTTTAGCTGTTTTTAAAACGTTTTAGCAAAAAAAAAATATATAAATTTTTTACGTTCTTTTGTTTTTAGCAATTTTAGATCCGATTTAGCAAAATAAAATTTTCACTTTTTAGGGTTTTTATTTGTTTTTTTTAGCCGTTTTTTTGATAGCTAAAAAAAAATTTTTTATGTTTTTTTTAGCTGTTTTTAAGACGTTTTAGCAAAAAAAAAATATAAATTTTTTACGTTCTTTTGTTTTTAGCAATTTAAGATCCGATTTAGCAAAAAAAATTTTCACTTTTTAGGGTTTTTATTAGTTTTTTTTTTAGCCGTTTTTTTGATAGCTAAAAAAAAAATTTTTCATGTTTTTTTTAGCTGTTTTTAAGACGTTTTAGCAAAAAAAAAAATATAAACTTTTTACGTTCTTTTGTTTTTAGCAATTTTAGATCCGATTTAGCAAAAAAAAATTTCACTTTTTAGGGTTTTTATTTGTGTTTTTTTTAGCCGTTTTTTTGATAGCTAAAAAAAAATTTTTTCATGTTTTTTTTAGCTGTTTTTAAGACGTTTTAGCAAAAAAAAAAAATATTAATTTTTTACGTTTTTTTGTTTTTAGCAATTTTATATCCGATTAAGCAAAAAAAAATTTTCACTTTTTAGGGTTTGTATTTGTTTTTTTTTTAGCCGTTTTTTTTAAAGCTAAAAAAAAATTTTTTTTGTTTTTTTTAGCTGTTTTTAAGACGTTTTAGCAAAAAAAAAAAAATATAAATTTTTTACGTTCTTTTGTTTTTTGCAATTTTAGATCCGATTAAGCAAAAAAAATTTTCACTTTTTAGGGTTTTTATTTGTTTTTTTTTAGCCGTTTTTTTGATAGCTAAAAAAATTTTTTTTCATGTTTTTTTTAGCTGTTTTTAAGACGTTTTAGCAAAAAAAAAATATTAATTTTTTACGTTCTTTTGTTTTTAGCAATTTTATATCCGATTAAGCAAAAAAAAATTTTCACTTTTTAGGGTTTTTATTTGTTTTTTTTTTAGCCGTTTTTTTTAAATCTAAAAAAAAAATTTTTTCATGTTTTTTTTAGCTGTTTTTAAGACGTTTTAGCAAAAAAAAAAAAATATAAATTTTTTACGTTCTTTTGTTTTTAGCAATTTTAGATCCGATTTAGCAAAAAAAAATTTCACTTATTAGGGTTTTTATTTGTTTTTTTTTTAACCGTTTTTTTGATAGCTAAAAAAAAATTTTTTTCATGTTTTTTTTAGCTGTTTTTAAAACGTTTTAGCAAAAAAAAAATATATAAATTTTTTACGTTCTTTTGTTTTTAGCAATTTTAGATCCGATTTAGCAAAAAAAAATTTTCACTTTTCAGGGTTTTTATTTGTTTTTTTTTAGCCGTTTTTTTGATAGCTAAAAAAAAAATTTTTTCATGTTTTTTTTAGCTGTTTTTAAGACGTTTTAGCAAAAAAAAAATATAAAATTTTTTACGTTCTTTTATTTTTAGCAATTTTAGATCCGATTTAGCAAAAAAAATTTTCACTTTTTAGGGATTTTATTTGTTTTTTTTTTAGCCGTTTTTTTGATAGCTAAAAAAAATTTTTTTCATGTTTTTTTAGCTGTTTTTAAGACGTTTTAGCAAAAAAAAAATATTAATTTTTTACGTTCTTTTGTTTTTAGCAATTTTAGATCCGATTTAGCAAAAAAAAATTTCACTTTTTAGGGATTTTATTTGTTTTTTTTTAGCCGTTTTTTTGATAGCTAAAAAAAAAAATTTTTTTCATGTTTTTTTTAGCTGTTTTTAAGACGTTTTAGCAAAAAAAAAATATTAATTTTTTACGTTCTTTTGTTTTTAGCAATTTTAGATCCAATTTAGCAAAAAAAAATTTTCACTTTTTAGGGTTTGTATTTGTTTTTTTTTTAGCCGTTTTTTTGATAGCTAAAAAAAATTTTTTTCATGTTTTTTTAGCTGTTTTTAAGACGTTTTAGCAAAAAAAAAAAAATATTAATTTTTTACGTTTTTTTGTTTTTAGCAATTTTATATCCGATTAAGCAAAAAAAAATTTTCACTTTTTAGGGTTTTTATTTGTTTTTTTTTTTAGCAGTTTTTTTTAAAGCTAAAAAAAATTTTTTTATGTTTTTTTTAGCTGTTTTTAAGACGTTTTAGCAAAAAAAAATATATATAAATTTTTAACGTTCTTTTGTTTTTAGCAATTTTAGATCCGATTTAGCAAAAAAAAATTTTCACTTTTTAGGGTTTTTATTTGTTTTTTTTTTAGCCGTTTTTTTGATAGCTAAAAAAAAATTTTTTTCATGTTTTTTTTAGCTGTTTTTAAGACGTTTTAGCAAAAAAAAAAAATATAAATTTTTTACGTTCTTTTGTTTTTAGCAATTTTAGATTCGATTTAGCAAAAAAAAATTTCACTTTTTAGGGTTTTTATTTGTTTTTTTTTTAGCCGTTTTTTTGATAGCTAAAAAAAATTTTTTTCATGTTTTTTTAGCTGTTTTTAAGACGTTTTAGCAAAAAAAAAAATATTAATTTTTTACGTTTTTTTGTTTTTAGCAATTTTATATCCGATTAAGCAAAAAAAAATTTTCACTTTTTAGGGTTTTTATTTGTTTTTTTTTTTAGCAGTTTTTTTTAAAGCTAAAAAAAATTTTTTTATGTTTTTTTTAGCTGTTTTTAAGACGTTTTAGCAAAAAAAAATATATATAAATTTTTAACGTTCTTTTGTTTTTAGCAATTTTAGATCCGATTTAGCAAAAAAAAATTTTCACTTTTTAGGGTTTTTATTTGTTTTTTTTTTAGCCGTTTTTTTGATAGCTAAAAAAAAATTTTTTTCATGTTTTTTTTAGCTGTTTTTAAGACGTTTTAGCAAAAAAAAAAAATATAAATTTTTTACGTTCTTTTGTTTTTAGCAATTTTAGATTCGATTTAGCAAAAAAAAATTTCACTTTTTAGGGTTTTTATTTGTTTTTTTTTAGCCGTTTTTTTGATAGCTAAAAAAAAATTTTTTTCATGTTTTTTTTTAGCTGTTTTTAAAACGTTTTAGCAAAAAAAAAATATATAAATTTTTTACGTTCTTTTGTTTTTAGCAATTTTAGATCCGATTTAGCAAAATAAAATTTTCACTTTTTAGGGTTTTTATTTGTTTTTTTTAGCCGTTTTTTTGATAGCTAAAAAAAATTTTTTTCATGTTTTTTTAGCTGTTTTTAAGACGTTTTAGCAAAAAAAAAAAAATATTAATTTTTTACGTTTTTTTGTTTTTAGCAATTTTATATCCGATTAAGCAAAAAAAAATTTTCACTTTTTAGGGTTTTTATTTGTTTTTTTTTTTAGCAGTTTTTTTTAAAGCTAAAAAAAATTTTTTTATGTTTTTTTTAGCTGTTTTTAAGACGTTTTAGCAAAAAAAAATATATATAAATTTTTAACGTTCTTTTGTTTTTAGCAATTTTAGATCCGATTTAGCAAAAAAAAATTTTCACTTTTTAGGGTTTTTATTTGTTTTTTTTTTAGCCGTTTTTTTGATAGCTAAAAAAAAATTTTTTTCATGTTTTTTTTAGCTGTTTTTAAGACGTTTTAGCAAAAAAAAAAAATATAAATTTTTTACGTTCTTTTGTTTTTAGCAATTTTAGATCCGATTTAGCAAAAAAAAATTTCACTTTTTAGGGTTTTTATTTGTTTTTTTTTTAGCCGTTTTTTTGATAGCTAAAAAAAATTTTTTTCATGTTTTTTTAGCTGTTTTTAAGACGTTTTAGCAAAAAAAAAAATATTAATTTTTTACGTTTTTTTGTTTTTAGCAATTTTATATCCGATTAAGCAAAAAAAAATTTTCACTTTTTAGGGTTTTTATTTGTTTTTTTTTTTAGCAGTTTTTTTTAAAGCTAAAAAAAATTTTTTTATGTTTTTTTTAGCTGTTTTTAAGACGTTTTAGCAAAAAAAAATATATATAAATTTTTAACGTTCTTTTGTTTTTAGCAATTTTAGATCCGATTTAGCAAAAAAAAATTTTCACTTTTTAGGGTTTTTATTTGTTTTTTTTTTAGCCGTTTTTTTGATAGCTAAAAAAAAATTTTTTTCATGTTTTTTTTAGCTGTTTTTAAGACGTTTTAGCAAAAAAAAAAAATATAAATTTTTTACGTTCTTTTGTTTTTAGCAATTTTAGATTCGATTTAGCAAAAAAAAATTTCACTTTTTAGGGTTTTTATTTGTTTTTTTTTAGCCGTTTTTTTGATAGCTAAAAAAAAATTTTTTTCATGTTTTTTTTTAGCTGTTTTTAAAACGTTTTAGCAAAAAAAAAATATATAAATTTTTTACGTTCTTTTGTTTTTAGCAATTTTAGATCCGATTTAGCAAAATAAAATTTTCACTTTTTAGGGTTTTTATTTGTTTTTTTTAGCCGTTTTTTTGATAGCTAAAAAAAAATTTTTTATGTTTTTTTTAGCTGTTTTTAAGACGTTTTAGCAAAAAAAAAATATAAATTTTTTACGTTCTTTTGTTTTTAGCAATTTTAGATCCGATTTAGCAAAAAAAATTTTCACTTTTTAGGGTTTTTATTAGTTTTTTTTTAGCCGTTTTTTTGATAGCTAAAAAAAAAATTTTTTCATGTTTTTTTTAGCTGTTTTTAAGACGTTTTAGCAAAAAAAAAAATATAAATTTTTTACGTTCTTTTGTTTTTAGCAATTTTAGATCCGATTTAGCAAAAAAAATTTTCACTTTTTAGGGTTTTTATTTGTGTTTTTTTTAGCCGTTTTTTTGATAGCTAAAAAAAAATTTTTTCATGTTTTTTTTAGCTGTTTTTAAGACGTTTTAGCAAAAAAAAAAAATATTAATTTTTTACGTTTTTTTGTTTTTAGCAATTTTATATCCGATTAAGCAAAAAAAAATTTTCACTTTTTAGGGTTTTTATTTGTTTTTTTTTTAGCCGTTTTTTTTAAAGCTAAAAAAAAATTTTTTTATGTTTTTTTTAGCTGTTTTTAAGACGTTTTAGCAAAAAAAAAAAATATAAATTTTTTACGTTCTTTTGTTTTTTGCAATTTTAGATCCGATTAAGCAAAAAAAATTTTCACTTTTTAGGGTTTTTATTTGTTTTTTTTAGCCGTTTTTTTGATAGCTAAAAAAATTTTTTTTCATGTTTTTTTTAGCTGTTTTTAAGACGTTTTAGCAAAAAAAAAATATTAATTTTTTACGTTCTTTTGTTTTTAGCAATTTTATATCCGATTAAGCAAAAAAAAATTTTCACTTTTTAGGGTTTTTATTTGTTTTTTTTAGCCGTTTTTTTTATAGCTAAAAAAAAATTTTTTTCATGTTTTTTTAGCTGTTTTTAAGACGTTTTAGCAAAAAAAAAATATAAAAATTTTTTACGTTCTTTTGTTTTTAGCAATTTTAGATCCGATTTAGCAAAAAAAAATTTTCACTTTTTAGGGTTTTTATTTGTTTTTTTTTTAGCCGTTTTTTTTAAATCTAAAAAAAAAATTTTTTCATGTTTTTTTTAGCTGTTTTTAAGACGTTTTAGCAAAAAAAAAAAAATATAAATTTTTTACGTTCTTTTGTTTTTAGCAATTTTAGATCCGATTTAGCAAAAAAAAATTTCACTTTTTAGGGTTTTTATTTATTTTTTTTTAAGCCGTTTTTTTTAAAGCTAAAAAAAATTTTTTTATGTTTTTTTTAGCTGTTTTTAAGACGTTTTAGCAAAAAAAAATATATATAAATTTTTAACGTTCTTTTGTTTTTAGCAATTTTAGATCCGATTTAGCATAAAAAATTTTTCACTTTTTAGGGTTTTTATTTGTTTTTTTTTTAGCCGTTTTTTTGATAGCTAAAAAAAAAATTTTTTCATGTTTTTTTTAGCTGTTTTTAAAACGTTTTAGCAAAAAAAAATATATAAATTTTTTACGTTCTTTTGTTTTTAGCAATTTTAGATCCGATTTAGCAAAATAAAATTTTCACTTTTTAGGGTTTTTATTTGTTTTTTTTAGCCGTTTTTTTGATAGCTAAAAAAAAATTTTTTATGTTTTTTTTAGCTGTTTTTAAGACGTTTTAGCAAAAAAAAAATATAAATTTTTTACGTTCTTTTGTTTTTAGCAATTTTAGATCCGATTTAGCAAAAAAAATTTTCACTTTTTAGGGTTTTTATTAGTTTTTTTTTTAGCCGTTTTTTTGATAGCTAAAAAAAAAATTTTTTCATGTTTTTTTTAGCTGTTTTTAAGACGTTTTAGCAAAAAAAAAAATATAAATTTTTTACGTTCTTTTGTTTTTAGCAATTTTAGATCCGATTTAGCAAAAAAAAATTTTCACTTTTTAGGGTTTTTATTTGTTTTTTTTTTAGCCGTTTTTTTGATAGCTAAAAAAAAAATTTTTTCATGTTTTTTTTAGCTGTTTTTAAAACGTTTTAGCAAAAAAAAAATATATAAATTTTTTACGTTCTTTTGTTTTTAGCAATTTTAGATCCGATTTAGCAAAATAAAATTTTCACTTTTTAGGGTTTTTATTTGTTTTTTTAGCCGTTTTTTTGATAGCTAAAAAAAAATTTTTTATGTTTTTTTTAGCTGTTTTTAAGACGTTTTAGCAAAAAAAAAATATAAATTTTTTACGTTCTTTTGTTTTTAGCAATTTTAGATCCGATTTAGCAAAAAAAATTTTCACTTTTTAGGGTTTTTATTAGTTTTTTTTTTAGCCGTTTTTTTGATAGCTAAAAAAAAATTTTTTTCATGTTTTTTTTAGCTGTTTTTAAGACGTTTTAGCAAAAAAAAAAAATATAAATTTTTTACGTTCTTTTGTTTTTAGCAATTTTAGATCCGATTTAGCAAAAAAAATTTTCACTTTTTAGGGTTTTTATTTGTGTTTTTTTTAGCCGTTTTTTTGATAGCTAAAAAAAAATTTTTTTCATGTTTTTTTTTAGCTGTTTTTAAAACGTTTTAGCAAAAAAAAAATATATAAATTTTTTACGTTCTTTTGTTTTTAGCAATTTTAGATCCGATTTAGCAAAATAAAATTTTCACTTTTTAGGGTTTTTATTTGTTTTTTTTAGCCGTTTTTTTGATAGCTAAAAAAAAATTTTTTATGTTTTTTTTAGCTGTTTTTAAGACGTTTTAGCAAAAAAAAAATATAAATTTTTTACGTTCTTTTGTTTTTAGCAATTTTAGATCCGATTTAGCAAAAAAAATTTTCACTTTTTAGGGTTTTTATTAGTTTTTTTTTAGCCGTTTTTTTGATAGCTAAAAAAAAAATTTTTTCATGTTTTTTTTAGCTGTTTTTAAGACGTTTTAGCAAAAAAAAAAATATAAATTTTTTACGTTCTTTTGTTTTTAGCAATTTTAGATCCGATTTAGCAAAAAAAATTTTCACTTTTTAGGGTTTTTATTTGTGTTTTTTTTAGCCGTTTTTTTGATAGCTAAAAAAAAATTTTTTCATGTTTTTTTTAGCTGTTTTTAAGACGTTTTAGCAAAAAAAAAAAATATTAATTTTTTACGTTTTTTTGTTTTTAGCAATTTTATATCCGATTAAGCAAAAAAAAATTTTCACTTTTTAGGGTTTTTATTTGTTTTTTTTTTAGCCGTTTTTTTTAAAGCTAAAAAAAAATTTTTTTATGTTTTTTTTAGCTGTTTTTAAGACGTTTTAGCAAAAAAAAAAAATATAAATTTTTTACGTTCTTTTGTTTTTTGCAATTTTAGATCCGATTAAGCAAAAAAAATTTTCACTTTTTAGGGTTTTTATTTGTTTTTTTTAGCCGTTTTTTTGATAGCTAAAAAAATTTTTTTTCATGTTTTTTTTAGCTGTTTTTAAGACGTTTTAGCAAAAAAAAAATATTAATTTTTTACGTTCTTTTGTTTTTAGCAATTTTATATCCGATTAAGCAAAAAAAAATTTTCACTTTTTAGGGTTTTTATTTGTTTTTTTTAGCCGTTTTTTTTATAGCTAAAAAAAAATTTTTTTCATGTTTTTTTAGCTGTTTTTAAGACGTTTTAGCAAAAAAAAAATATAAAAATTTTTTACGTTCTTTTGTTTTTAGCAATTTTAGATCCGATTTAGCAAAAAAAAATTTTCACTTTTTAGGGTTTTTATTTGTTTTTTTTTTAGCCGTTTTTTTTAAATCTAAAAAAAAAATTTTTTCATGTTTTTTTTAGCTGTTTTTAAGACGTTTTAGCAAAAAAAAAAAAATATAAATTTTTTACGTTCTTTTGTTTTTAGCAATTTTAGATCCGATTTAGCAAAAAAAAATTTCACTTTTTAGGGTTTTTATTTATTTTTTTTTAAGCCGTTTTTTTTAAAGCTAAAAAAAATTTTTTTATGTTTTTTTTAGCTGTTTTTAAGACGTTTTAGCAAAAAAAAATATATATAAATTTTTAACGTTCTTTTGTTTTTAGCAATTTTAGATCCGATTTAGCATAAAAAATTTTTCACTTTTTAGGGTTTTTATTTGTTTTTTTTTTAGCCGTTTTTTTGATAGCTAAAAAAAAAATTTTTTCATGTTTTTTTTAGCTGTTTTTAAAACGTTTTAGCAAAAAAAAATATATAAATTTTTTACGTTCTTTTGTTTTTAGCAATTTTAGATCCGATTTAGCAAAATAAAATTTTCACTTTTTAGGGTTTTTATTTGTTTTTTTTAGCCGTTTTTTTGATAGCTAAAAAAAAATTTTTTATGTTTTTTTTAGCTGTTTTTAAGACGTTTTAGCAAAAAAAAAATATAAATTTTTTACGTTCTTTTGTTTTTAGCAATTTTAGATCCGATTTAGCAAAAAAAATTTTCACTTTTTAGGGTTTTTATTAGTTTTTTTTTTAGCCGTTTTTTTGATAGCTAAAAAAAAAATTTTTTCATGTTTTTTTTAGCTGTTTTTAAGACGTTTTAGCAAAAAAAAAAATATAAATTTTTTACGTTCTTTTGTTTTTAGCAATTTTAGATCCGATTTAGCAAAAAAAAATTTTCACTTTTTAGGGTTTTTATTTGTTTTTTTTTTAGCCGTTTTTTTGATAGCTAAAAAAAAAATTTTTTCATGTTTTTTTTAGCTGTTTTTAAAACGTTTTAGCAAAAAAAAAATATATAAATTTTTTACGTTCTTTTGTTTTTAGCAATTTTAGATCCGATTTAGCAAAATAAAATTTTCACTTTTTAGGGTTTTTATTTGTTTTTTTAGCCGTTTTTTTG
This sequence comes from Siphlonurus alternatus, assembly GCA_949825025.1. NCBI lineage: Eukaryota > Metazoa > Arthropoda > Insecta > Ephemeroptera > Siphlonuridae > Siphlonurus > Siphlonurus alternatus. The sequence goes on along the minus strand of OX463786.1, from coordinate 471,055 downwards.
ATAGCTAAAAAAAAATTTTTTATGTTTTTTTTAGCTGTTTTTAAGACGTTTTAGCAAAAAAAAAATATAAATTTTTTACGTTCTTTTGTTTTTAGCAATTTTAGATCCGATTTAGCAAAAAAAATTTTCACTTTTTAGGGTTTTTATTAGTTTTTTTTTTAGCCGTTTTTTTGATAGCTAAAAAAAAATTTTTTTCATGTTTTTTTTAGCTGTTTTTAAGACGTTTTAGCAAAAAAAAAAAATATAAATTTTTTACGTTCTTTTGTTTTTAGCAATTTTAGATCCGATTTAGCAAAAAAAATTTTCACTTTTTAGGGTTTTTATTTGTGTTTTTTTTAGCCGTTTTTTTGATAGCTAAAAAAAAATTTTTTCATGTTTTTTTTAGCTGTTTTTAAGACGTTTTAGCAAAAAAAAAAAATATTAATATTTTACGGTTTTTTTGTTTTTAGCAATTTTATATCCGATTAAGCAAAAAAAAATTTCCACTTTTTAGGGTTTTTATTTGTTTTTTTTTTAGCCGTTTTTTTTAAAGCTAAAAAAAATTTTTTTATGTTTTTTTTAGCTGTTTTTAAGACGTTTTAGCAAAAAAAAAAATATATATTTTTTACGTTCTTTTGTTTTTTGCAATTTTAGATCCGATTAAGCAAAAAAAATTTTCACTTTTTAGGGTTTTTATTTGTTTTTTTTTAGCCGTTTGTTTGATAGCTAAAAAAATTTTTTTTCATGTTTTTTTTAGCTGTTTTTAAGACGTTTTAGCAAAAAAAAAATATTAATTTTTTACGTTCTTTTGTTTTTAGCAATTTTATATCCGATTAAGCAAAAAAAAATTTTCACTTTTTAGGGTTTTTATTTGTTTTTTTTAGCCGTTTTTTTATAGCTAAAAAAAAAATTTTTTCATGTTTTTTTAGCTGTTTTTAAGACGTTTTAGCAAAAAAAAAATATATAAATTTTTTACGTTCTTTTGTTTTTAGCAATTTTAGATCCGATTTAGCAAAAAAAATTTTTCACTTTTTAGGGTTTTTATTTGTTTTTTTTTTAGCCGTTTTTTTTAAATCTAAAAAAAAATTTTTTTCATGTTTTTTTTAGCTGTTTTTAAGACGTTTTAGCAAAAAAAAAAAAATATAAATTTTTTACGTTCTTTTGTTTTTAGCAATTTTAGATCCGATTTAGCAAAAAAAAATTTCACTTTTTAGGGTTTTTATTTATTTTTTTTTTTAGCCGTTTTTTTGATAGCTAAAAAAAATTTTTTTTCATGTTTTTTTTAGCTGTTTTTAAAACGTTTTAGCAAAAAAAAAATATATAAATTTTTTACGTTCTTTTGTTTTTAGCAATTTTAGATCCGATTTAGCAAAAAAAAATTTTCACTTTTCAGGGTTTTTATTTGTTTTTATTTTAGCCGTTTTTTTGATAGCTAAAAAAAAAATTTTTTCATGTTTTTTTAGCTGTTTGTAAGACGTTTTAGCAAAAAAAAAAAAAAAAAATTTTTTACGTTCTTTTGTTTTTAGCAATTTTAGATCCGATTTAGCAAAAAAAAATTTCACTTTTTAGGGTTTTTATTTGTTTTTTTTAGCCGTTTTTTTGATAGCAAAAAAAAAATTTTTTATGTTTTTTTTTGCTGTTTTTAAAACGTTTTAGCAAAAAAAAAATATAAAATTTTTTACGTTCTTTTATTTTTAGCAATTTTAGATCCGATTTAGCAAAAAAAATTTTCACTTTTTAGGGATTTTATTTGTTTTTTTTTTAGCCGTTTTTTTGATAGCTAAAAAAAATTTTTTTCATGTTTTTTTAGCTGTTTTTAAGACGTTTTAGCAAAAAAAAAATATTAATTTTTTACGTTCTTTTGTTTTTAGCAATTTTAGATCCGATTTAGCAAAAAAAAATTTCACTTTTTAGGGATTTTATTTGTTTTTTTTTTAGCCGTTTTTTTGATAGCTAAAAAAAATTTTTTTCATGTTTTTTTTAGCTGTTTTTAAGACGTTTTAGCAAAAAAAAAATATTAATTTTTTACGTTCTTTTGTTTTTAGCAATTTTAGATCCAATTTAGCAAAAAAAAATTTTCACTTTTTAGGGTTTGTATTTGTTTTTTTTTTAGCCGTTTTTTTGATAGCTAAAAAAATTTTTTTTCATGTTTTTTTAGCTGTTTTTAAGACGTTTTAGCAAAAAAAAAAATATAAATTTTTTACGTTCTTTTGTTTTTAGCAATTTTAGATCCGATTTAGCAAAAAAAAAATTCACTTTTTAGGGTTTTTATTTGTTTTTTTTTTTAGCCGTTTTTTTGATAGCTAAAAAAAAAAATTTTTCATGTTTTTTTTAGCTGTTTTTAAGACGTTTTAGCAAAAAAAAAAAATATTAATTTTTTACGTTCTTTTGTTTTTAGCAATTTTATATCCGATTAAGCAAAAAAAAATTTTCACTTTTTAGGGTTTTTATTTGTTTTTTTTAGCCGTTTTTTTGATAGCTAAAAAAAAATTTTTTTCATGTTTTTTTAGCTGTTTTTAAGACGTTTTAGCAAAAAAAAATATTAATTTTTTACGTTCTTTTGTTTTTAGCAATTTTAGATCCAATTTAGCAAAAAAAAATTTTCACTTTTTAGGGTTTTTATTTGTTTTTTTTTAGCCGTTTTTTTGATAGCTAAAAAAAATTTTTTTCATGTTTTTTTAGCTGTTTTTAAGACGTTTTAGCAAAAAAAAAAAAATATAAATTTTTTACGTTCTTTTGTTTTTAGCAATTTTAGATCCGATTTAGCAAAAAAAAAATTCACTTTTTAGGGTTTTTATTTGTTTTTTTTTAGCCGTTTTTTTGATAGCTAAAAAAAATTTTTTTCATGTTTTTTTTAGCTGTTTTTAAGACGTTTTTGCAAAAAAAAAATATATAAATTTTTTACGTTCTTTTGTTTTTAGCAATTTTAGATCCGATTAAGCAAAAAAAAATTTTCACTTTTTAGGGTTTTTATTTGTTTTTTTTTTAGCCGTTTTTTTTAAAGCTAAAAAAAAATTTTTTATGTTTTTTTTTAGCTGTTTTTAAGACGTTTTAGCAAAAAAAAAAAATATAAATTTTTTACGTTCTTTTGTTTTTAGCAATTTTAGATCCGATTTAGCAAAAAAAAATTTCACTTTTTAGGGTTTTTATTTGTTTTTTTTTAAGCCGTTTTTTTTAAAGCTAAAAAAAATTTTTTTATGTTTTTTTTAGCTGTTTTTAAGACGTTTTAGCAAAAAAAAAAAATATAAATTTTTTACGTTCTTTTGTTTTTAGCAATTTTAGATCCGATTTAGCAAAAAAAATTTTCACTTTTTAGGGATTTTATTTGTTTTTTTTTTAGCCGTTTTTTTGATAGCTAAAAAAATTTTTTTCATGTTTTTTTTAGCTGTTTTTAAGACGTTTTAGCAAAAAAAAATATTAATTTTTTACGTTCTTTTGTTTTTAGCAATTTTAGATCCGATTTAGCAAAAAAAAATTTTCACTTTTTAGGGTTTTTATTTGTTTTTTTTTTAGCCGTTTTTTTGATAGTTAAAAAAAATTTTTTTCATGTTTTTTTAGCTGTTTTTAAGACGTTTTAGCAAAAAAAAAAATATAAATTTTTTACGTTCTTTTGTTTTTAGCAATTTTAGATCCGATTTAGCAAAAAAAATTTTCACTTTTTAGGGATTTTATTTGTTTTTTTTTTAGCCGTTTTTTTGATAGCTAAAAAAAATTTTTTTCATGTTTTTTTAGCTGTTTTTAAGACGTTTTAGCAAAAAAAAAATATTAATTCTTTACGTTCTTTTGTTTTTAGCAATTTTAGATCCGATTTAGCAAAAAAAAATTTTCACTTTTTAGGGTTTTTATTTGTTTTTTTTTTAGCCGTTTTTTTGATAGCTAAAAAAAATTTTTTTCATGTTTTTTTAGCTGTTTTTAAGACGTTTTAGCAAAAAAAAAAAAATATAAATTTTTTACGTTCTTTTGTTTTTAGCAATTTTAGATCCGATTTAGCAAAAAAAAATTTCACTTTTTAGGGTTTTTATTTTTTTTTTTTAGCCGTTTTTTTGATAGCTAAAAAAAATTTTTTATGTTTTTTTTAGCTGTTTTTAAGACGTTTTAGCAAAAAAAAAAATATAAATTTTTTACGTTCTTTTGTTTTTAGCAATTTTAGATCCGATTTAGCAAAAAAAATTTTCACTTTTTAGGGTTTTTATTTGTTTTTATTTTTAGCCGTTTTTTTGATAGCTAAAAAAAAAATTTTTTCATGTTTTTTTTAGCTGTTTTTAAGACATTTTAGCAAAAAAAAAATATAAATTTTTTACGTTCTTTTGTTTTTAGCAATTTTAGATCCGATTTAGCAAAAAAAATTTTCACTTTTTAGGGTTTTCATTTGTGTTTTTTTTAGCCGTTTTTTTGATACCTAAAAAAAAATTTTTTCATGTTTTTTTTAGCTGTTTTTAAGACGTTTTAGCAAAAAAAAAATATTAATTTTTTACGTTCTTTTGTTTTTAGCAATTTTATATCCGATTAAGCAAAAAAAAATTTTCACTTTTTAGGGTTTTTATTTGTTTTTTTTAGCCGTTTTTTTGATAGCTAAAAAAAAAATTTTTTCATGTTTTTTTTAGCTGTTTTTAAGACGTTTTAGCAAAAAAAAAATATATAAATATTTTACGTTCTTTTGTTTTTAGCAATTTTAGATCCGATTTAGCAAAAAAAATTTTCACTTTTTAGGGTTTTTATTTGTTTTTTTTTTAGCCGTTTTTTTTAAAGCTAAAAAAAATTTTTTTATGTTTTTTTTTGCTGTTTTTAAAACGTTTTAGCAAAAAAAAAATATAAAATTTTTTACGTTCTTTTATTTTTAGCAATTTTAGATCCGATTTAGCAAAAAAAATTTTCACTTTTTAGGGATTTTATTTGTTTTTTTTTTAGCCGTTTTTTTGATAGCTAAAAAAAATTTTTTTCATGTTTTTTTAGCTGTGTTTAAGACGTTTTAGCAAAAAAAAAATATTAATTTTTTACGTTCTTTTGTTTTTAGCAATTTTAGATCCGATTTAGCAAAAAAAAATTTCACTTTTTAGGGATTTTATTTGTTTTTTTTTAGCCGTTTTTTTGATAGCTAAAAAAAATTTTTTTCATGTTTTTTTTAGCTGTTTTTAAGACGTTTTAGCAAAAAAAAAATATTAATTTTTTACGTTCTTTTGTTTTTAGCAATTTTAGATCCAATTTAGCAAAAAAAAATTTTCACTTTTTAGGGTTTGTATTTGTTTTTTTTTTAGCCGTTTTTTTGATAGCTAAAAAAAATTTTTTTCATGTTTTTTTAGCTGTTTTTAAGACGTTTTAGCAAAAAAAAAAATATAAATTTTTTACGTTCTTTTGTTTTTAGCAATTTTAGATCCGATTTAGCAAAAAAAAAATTCACTTTTTAGGGTTTTTATTTGTTTTTTTTTTAGCCGTTTTTTTGATAGCTAAAAAAAAAAATTTTTCATGTTTTTTTTAGCTGTTTTTAAGACGTTTTAGCAAAAAAAAAATATAAATTTTTTACGTTCTTTTGTTTTTAGCAATTTTAGATCCGATTTAGCAAAAAAAATTTTCACTTTTTAGGGTTTTTATTTGTGTTTTTTTTAGCCGTTTTTTTGATAGCTAAAAAAAAATTTTTTCATGTTTTTTTTAGCTGTTTTTAAGACGTTTTAGCAAAAAAAAAAAATATTAATTTTTTACGTTCTTTTGTTTTTAGCAATTTTATATCCGATTAAGCAAAAAAAAATTTTCACTTTTTAGGGTTTTTATTTGTTTTTTTTAGCCGTTTTTTTGATAGCTAAAAAAAAAATTTTTTCATGTTTTTTTAGCTGTTTTTAAGACGTTTTAGCAAAAAAAAAATATTAATTTTTTACGTTCTTTTGTTTTTAGCAATTTTAGATCCAATTTAGCAAAAAAAAATTTTCACTTTTTAGGGTTTTTATTTGTTTTTTTTTAGCCGTTTTTTTGATAGCTAAAAAAAATTTTTTTCATGTTTTTTTAGCTGTTTTTAAGACGTTTTAGCAAAAAAAAAAAAATATAAATTTTTTACGTTCTTTGGTTTTTAGCAATTTTAGATCCGATTTAGCAAAAAAAAAATTCACTTTTTAGGGTTTTTATTTGTTTTTTTTTAGCCGTTTTTTTGATAGCTAAAAAAAATTTTTTTCATGTTTTTTTTAGCTGTTTTTAAGACGTTTTTGCAAAAAAAAAATATATAAATTTTTTACGTTCTTTTGTTTTTAGCAATTTTAGATCCGATTAAGCAAAAAAAAATTTTCACTTTTTAGGGTTTTTATTTGTTTTTTTTTTAGCCGTTTTTTTTAAAGCTAAAAAAAAATTTTTTATGTTTTTTTTTAGCTGTTTTTAAGACGTTTTAGCAAAAAAAAAAAATATAAATTTTTTACGTTCTTTTGTTTTTAGCAATTTTAGATCCGATTTAGCAAAAAAAATTTAACTTTTTAGGGTTTTTATTTGTTTTTTTTTAAGCAGTTTTTTTTAAAGCTAAAAAAAAATTTTTTTATGTTTTTTTTAGCTGTTTTTAAGACGTTTTAGCAAAAAAAAAAAATATAAATTTTTTACGTTCTTTTGTTTTTAGCAATTTTAGATCCGATTTAGCAAAAAAAATTTTCACTTTTTAGGGATTTTATTTGTTTTTTTTTTAGCCGTTTTTTTGATAGCTAAAAAATTTTTTTTCATGTTTTTTTTAGCTGTTTTTAAGACGTTTTAGCAAAAAAAAAATATTAATTTTTTATGTTCTTTTGTTTTTAGCAATTTTAGATCCGATTTAGCAAAAAAAAATTTTCACTTTTTAGGGTTTTTATTTGTTTTTTTTTTAGCCGTTTTTTTGATAGTTAAAAAAAATTTTTTTCATGTTTTTTTAGCTGTTTTTAAGACGTTTTAGCAAAAAAAAAAATATAAATTTTTTACGTTCTTTTGTTTTTAGCAATTTTAGATCCGATTTAGCAAAAAAAATTTTCACTTTTTAGGGATTTTATTTGTTTTTTTTTAGCCGTTTTTTTGATAGCTAAAAAAAATTTTTTTCATGTTTTTTTAGCTGTTTTTAAGACGTTTTAGCAAAAAAAAAATATTAATTTTTTACGTTCTTTTGTTTTTAGCAATTTTAGATCCGATTTAGCAAAAAAAAATTTTCACTTTTTAGGGTTTTTATTTGTTTTTTTTTAGCCGTTTGTTTGATAGCTAAAAAAATTTTTTTTCATGTTTTTTTTAGCTGTTTTTAAGACGTTTTAGCAAAAAAAAAATATTAATTTTTTACGTTCTTTTGTTTTTAGCAATTTTATATCCGATTAAGCAAAAAAAAATTTTCACTTTTTAGGGTTTTTATTTGTTTTTTTTAGCCGTTTTTTTTATAGCTAAAAAAAAAATTTTTTCATGTTTTTTTAGCTGTTTTTAAGACGTTTTAGCAAAAAAAAAATATATAAATTTTTTACGTTCTTTTGTTTTTAGCAATTTTAGATCCGATTTAGCAAAAAAAATTTTTCACTTTTTAGGGTTTTTATTTGTTTTTTTTTTAGCCGTTTTTTTTAAATCTAAAAAAAAAATTTTTTCATGTTTTTTTTAGCTGTTTTTAAGACGTTTTAGCAAAAAAAAAAAAATATAAATTTTTTACGTTCTTTTGTTTTTAGCAATTTTAGATCCGATTTAGCAAAAAAAAATTTCACTTTTTAGGGTTTTTATTTATTTTTTTTTTAGCCGTTTTTTTGATAGCTAAAAAAAATTTTTTTTCATGTTTTTTTTAGCTGTTTTTAAAACGTTTTAGCAAAAAAAAAATATATAAATTTTTTACGTTCTTTTGTTTTTAGCAATTTTAGATCCGATTTAGCAAAAAAAAATTTTCACTTTTCAGGGTTTTTATTTGTTTTTATTTTAGCCGTTTTTTTGATAGCTAAAAAAAAAATTTTTTCATGTTTTTTTAGCTGTTTGTAAGACGTTTTAGCAAAAAAAAAAAAAAAAAATTTTTTACGTTCTTTTGTTTTTAGCAATTTTAGATCCGATTTAGCAAAAAAAAATTTCACTTTTTAGGGTTTTTATTTGTTTTTTTTAGCCGTTTTTTTGATAGCAAAAAAAAAAATTTTTTATGTTTTTTTTTGCTGTTTTTAAAACGTTTTAGCAAAAAAAAAATATAAAATTTTTTACGTTCTTTTATTTTTAGCAATTTTAGATCCGATTTAGCAAAAAAAATTTTCACTTTTTAGGGATTTTATTTGTTTTTTTTTTAGCCGTTTTTTTGATAGCTAAAAAAAATTTTTTTCATGTTTTTTTAGCTGTTTTTAAGACGTTTTAGCAAAAAAAAAATATTAATTTTTTACGTTCTTTTGTTTTTAGCAATTTTAGATCCGATTTAGCAAAAAAAAATTTCACTTTTTAGGGATTTTATTTGTTTTTTTTTTAGCCGTTTTTTTGATAGCTAAAAAAAAAAATTTTTCATGTTTTTTTTAGCTGTTTTTAAGACGTTTTAGCAAAAAAAAAATATAAATTTTTTACGTTCTTTTGTTTTTAGCAATTTTAGATCCGATTTAGCAAAAAAAATTTTCACTTTTTAGGGTTTTTATTTGTGTTTTTTTTAGCCGTTTTTTTGATAGCTAAAAAAAAATTTTTTCATGTTTTTTTTAGCTGTTTTTAAGACGTTTTAGCAAAAAAAAAAAATATTAATTTTTTACGTTCTTTTGTTTTTAGCAATTTTATATCCGATTAAGCAAAAAAAAATTTTCACTTTTTAGGGTTTTTATTTGTTTTTTTTAGCCGTTTTTTTGATAGCTAAAAAAAAAATTTTTTCATGTTTTTTTAGCTGTTTTTAAGACGTTTTAGCAAAAAAAAAATATTAATTTTTTACGTTCTTTTGTTTTTAGCAATTTTAGATCCAATTTAGCAAAAAAAAATTTTCACTTTTTAGGGTTTTTATTTGTTTTTTTTTAGCCGTTTTTTTGATAGCTAAAAAAAATTTTTTTCATGTTTTTTTAGCTGTTTTTAAGACGTTTTAGCAAAAAAAAAAAAATATAAATTTTTTACGTTCTTTGGTTTTTAGCAATTTTAGATCCGATTTAGCAAAAAAAAAATTCACTTTTTAGGGTTTTTATTTGTTTTTTTTTAGCCGTTTTTTTGATAGCTAAAAAAAATTTTTTTCATGTTTTTTTTAGCTGTTTTTAAGACGTTTTTGCAAAAAAAAAATATATAAATTTTTTACGTTCTTTTGTTTTTAGCAATTTTAGATCCGATTAAGCAAAAAAAAATTTTCACTTTTTAGGGTTTTTATTTGTTTTTTTTTTAGCCGTTTTTTTTAAAGCTAAAAAAAAATTTTTTATGTTTTTTTTTAGCTGTTTTTAAGACGTTTTAGCAAAAAAAAAAAATATAAATTTTTTACGTTCTTTTGTTTTTAGCAATTTTAGATCCGATTTAGCAAAAAAAAATTTCACTTTTTAGGGTTTTTATTTGTTTTTTTTTAAGCAGTTTTTTTTAAAGCTAAAAAAAAATTTTTTTATGTTTTTTTTAGCTGTTTTTAAGACGTTTTAGCAAAAAAAAAAAATATAAATTTTTTACGTTCTTTTGTTTTTAGCAATTTTAGATCCGATTTAGCAAAAAAAATTTTCACTTTTTAGGGATTTTATTTGTTTTTTTTTTAGCCGTTTTTTTGATAGCTAAAAAATTTTTTTTCATGTTTTTTTTAGCTGTTTTTAAGACGTTTTAGCAAAAAAAAAATATTAATTTTTTATGTTCTTTTGTTTTTAGCAATTTTAGATCCGATTTAGCAAAAAAAAATTTTCACTTTTTAGGGTTTTTATTTGTTTTTTTTTTAGCCGTTTTTTTGATAGTTAAAAAAAATTTTTTTCATGTTTTTTTAGCTGTTTTTAAGACGTTTTAGCAAAAAAAAAAATATAAATTTTTTACGTTCTTTTGTTTTTAGCAATTTTAGATCCGATTTAGCAAAAAAAATTTTCACTTTTTAGGGATTTTATTTGTTTTTTTTTAGCCGTTTTTTTGATAGCTAAAAAAAATTTTTTTCATGTTTTTTTAGCTGTTTTTAAGACGTTTTAGCAAAAAAAAAATATTAATTTTTTACGTTCTTTTGTTTTTAGCAATTTTAGATCCGATTTAGCAAAAAAAAATTTTCACTTTTTAGGGTTTTTATTTGTTTTTTTTTAGCCGTTTGTTTGATAGCTAAAAAAATTTTTTTTCATGTTTTTTTTAGCTGTTTTTAAGACGTTTTAGCAAAAAAAAAATATTAATTTTTTACGTTCTTTTGTTTTTAGCAATTTTATATCCGATTAAGCAAAAAAAAATTTTCACTTTTTAGGGTTTTTATTTGTTTTTTTTAGCCGTTTTTTTTATAGCTAAAAAAAAAATTTTTTCATGTTTTTTTAGCTGTTTTTAAGACGTTTTAGCAAAAAAAAAATATATAAATTTTTTACGTTCTTTTGTTTTTAGCAATTTTAGATCCGATTTAGCAAAAAAAATTTTTCACTTTTTAGGGTTTTTATTTGTTTTTTTTTTAGCCGTTTTTTTTAAATCTAAAAAAAAAATTTTTTCATGTTTTTTTTAGCTGTTTTTAAGACGTTTTAGCAAAAAAAAAAAAATATAAATTTTTTACGTTCTTTTGTTTTTAGCAATTTTAGATCCGATTTAGCAAAAAAAAATTTCACTTTTTAGGGTTTTTATTTATTTTTTTTTTAGCCGTTTTTTTGATAGCTAAAAAAAATTTTTTTTCATGTTTTTTTTAGCTGTTTTTAAAACGTTTTAGCAAAAAAAAAATATATAAATTTTTTACGTTCTTTTGTTTTTAGCAATTTTAGATCCGATTTAGCAAAAAAAAATTTTCACTTTTCAGGGTTTTTATTTGTTTTTATTTTAGCCGTTTTTTTGATAGCTAAAAAAAAAATTTTTTCATGTTTTTTTAGCTGTTTGTAAGACGTTTTAGCAAAAAAAAAAAAAAAAAATTTTTTACGTTCTTTTGTTTTTAGCAATTTTAGATCCGATTTAGCAAAAAAAAATTTCACTTTTTAGGGTTTTTATTTGTTTTTTTTAGCCGTTTTTTTGATAGCAAAAAAAAAAATTTTTTATGTTTTTTTTTGCTGTTTTTAAAACGTTTTAGCAAAAAAAAAATATAAAATTTTTTACGTTCTTTTATTTTTAGCAATTTTAGATCCGATTTAGCAAAAAAAATTTTCACTTTTTAGGGATTTTATTTGTTTTTTTTTTAGCCGTTTTTTTGATAGCTAAAAAAAATTTTTTTCATGTTTTTTTAGCTGTTTTTAAGACGTTTTAGCAAAAAAAAAATATTAATTTTTTACGTTCTTTTGTTTTTAGCAATTTTAGATCCGATTTAGCAAAAAAAAATTTCACTTTTTAGGGATTTTATTTGTTTTTTTTTTAGCCGTTTTTTTGATAGCTAAAAAAAATTTTTTTCATGTTTTTTTTAGCTGTTTTTAAGACGTTTTAGCAAAAAAAAAATATTAATTTTTTACGTTCTTTTGTTTTTAGCAATTTTAGATCCAATTTAGCAAAAAAAAATTTTCACTTTTTAGGGTTTGTATTTGTTTTTTTTTTAGCCGTTTTTTTGATAGCTAAAAAAAATTTTTTTCATGTTTTTTTAGCTGTTTTTAAGACGTTTTAGCAAAAAAAAAAATATAAATTTTTTACGTTCTTTTGTTTTTAGCAATTTTAGATCCGATTTAGCAAAAAAAAAATTCACTTTTTAGGGTTTTTATTTGTTTTTTTTTTTAGCCGTTTTTTTGATAGCTAAAAAAAAAAATTTTTCATGTTTTTTTTAGCTGTTTTTAAGACGTTTTAGCAAAAAAAAAAATATAAATTTTTTACGTTCTTTTGTTTTTAGCAATTTTAGATCCGATTTAGCAAAAAAAATTTTCACTTTTTAGGGTTTTTATTTGTGTTTTTTTTAGCCGTTTTTTTGATAGCTAAAAAAAAATTTTTTCATGTTTTTTTTAGCTGTTTTTAAGACGTTTTAGCAAAAAAAAAAAATATTAATTTTTTACGTTCTTTTGTTTTTAGCAATTTTATATCCGATTAAGCAAAAAAAAATTTTCACTTTTTAGGGTTTTTATTTGTTTTTTTTAGCCGTTTTTTTGATAGCTAAAAAAAAATTTTTTTCATGTTTTTTTAGCTGTTTTTAAGACGTTTTAGCAAAAAAAAATATTAATTTTTTACGTTCTTTTGTTTTTAGCAATTTTAGATCCAATTTAGCAAAAAAAAATTTTCACTTTTTAGGGTTTTTATTTGTTTTTTTTTAGCCGTTTTTTTGATAGCTAAAAAAAATTTTTTTCATGTTTTTTTAGCTGTTTTTAAGACGTTTTAGCAAAAAAAAAAAAATATAAATTTTTTACGTTCTTTTGTTTTTAGCAATTTTAGATCCGATTTAGCAAAAAAAAAATTCACTTTTTAGGGTTTTTATTTGTTTTTTTTTAGCCGTTTTTTTGATAGCTAAAAAAAATTTTTTTCATGTTTTTTTTAGCTGTTTTTAAGACGTTTTTGCAAAAAAAAAATATATAAATTTTTTACGTTCTTTTGTTTTTAGCAATTTTAGATCCGATTAAGCAAAAAAAAATTTTCACTTTTTAGGGTTTTTATTTGTTTTTTTTTTAGCCGTTTTTTTTAAAGCTAAAAAAAAATTTTTTATGTTTTTTTTTAGCTGTTTTTAAGACGTTTTAGCAAAAAAAAAAAATATAAATTTTTTACGTTCTTTTGTTTTTAGCAATTTTAGATCCGATTTAGCAAAAAAAAATTTCACTTTTTAGGGTTTTTATTTGTTTTTTTTTAAGCCGTTTTTTTTAAAGCTAAAAAAAATTTTTTTATGTTTTTTTTAGCTGTTTTTAAGACGTTTTAGCAAAAAAAAAAAATATAAATTTTTTACGTTCTTTTGTTTTTAGCAATTTTAGATCCGATTTAGCAAAAAAAATTTTCACTTTTTAGGGATTTTATTTGTTTTTTTTTTAGCCGTTTTTTTGATAGCTAAAAAAATTTTTTTCATGTTTTTTTTAGCTGTTTTTAAGACGTTTTAGCAAAAAAAAAATATTAATTTTTTACGTTCTTTTGTTTTTAGCAATTTTAGATCCGATTTAGCAAAAAAAAATTTTCACTTTTTAGGGTTTTTATTTGTTTTTTTTTTAGCCGTTTTTTTGATAGTTAAAAAAAATTTTTTTCATGTTTTTTTAGCTGTTTTTAAGACGTTTTAGCAAAAAAAAAAATATAAATTTTTTACGTTCTTTTGTTTTTAGCAATTTTAGATCCGATTTAGCAAAAAAAATTTTCACTTTTTAGGGATTTTATTTGTTTTTTTTTTAGCCGTTTTTTTGATAGCTAAAAAAAATTTTTTTCATGTTTTTTTAGCTGTTTTTAAGACGTTTTAGCAAAAAAAAAATATTAATTCTTTACGTTCTTTTGTTTTTAGCAATTTTAGATCCGATTTAGCAAAAAAAAATTTTCACTTTTTAGGGTTTTTATTTGTTTTTTTTTTAGCCGTTTTTTTGATAGCTAAAAAAAATTTTTTTCATGTTTTTTTAGCTGTTTTTAAGACGTTTTAGCAAAAAAAAAAAAATATAAATTTTTTACGTTCTTTTGTTTTTAGCAATTTTAGATCCGATTTAGCAAAAAAAAATTTCACTTTTTAGGGTTTTTATTTTTTTTTTTTAGCCGTTTTTTTGATAGCTAAAAAAAATTTTTTATGTTTTTTTTAGCTGTTTTTAAGACGTTTTAGCAAAAAAAAAAAATATAAATTTTTTACGTTCTTTTGTTTTTAGCAATTTTAGATCCGATTTAGCAAAAAAAATTTTCACTTTTTAGGGTTTTTATTTGTTTTTATTTTTAGCCGTTTTTTTGATAGCTAAAAAAAAAATTTTTTCATGTTTTTTTTAGCTGTTTTTAAGACATTTTAGCAAAAAAAAAATATAAATTTTTTACGTTCTTTTGTTTTTAGCAATTTTAGATCCGATTTAGCAAAAAAAATTTTCACTTTTTAGGGTTTTCATTTGTGTTTTTTTTAGCCGTTTTTTTGATACCTAAAAAAAAATTTTTTCATGTTTTTTTTAGCTGTTTTTAAGACGTTTTAGCAAAAAAAAAATATTAATTTTTTACGTTCTTTTGTTTTTAGCAATTTTATATCCGATTAAGCAAAAAAAAATTTTCACTTTTTAGGGTTTTTATTTGTTTTTTTTAGCCGTTTTTTTGATAGCTAAAAAAAAAATTTTTTCATGTTTTTTTTAGCTGTTTTTAAGACGTTTTAGCAAAAAAAAAATATATAAATATTTTACGTTCTTTTGTTTTTAGCAATTTTAGATCCGATTTAGCAAAAAAAATTTTCACTTTTTAGGGTTTTTATTTGTTTTTTTTTTAGCCGTTTTTTTTAAAGCTAAAAAAAATTTTTTTATGTTTTTTTTTGCTGTTTTTAAAACGTTTTAGCAAAAAAAAAATATAAAATTTTTTACGTTCTTTTATTTTTAGCAATTTTAGATCCGATTTAGCAAAAAAAATTTTCACTTTTTAGGGATTTTATTTGTTTTTTTTTTAGCCGTTTTTTTGATAGCTAAAAAAAATTTTTTTCATGTTTTTTTAGCTGTGTTTAAGACGTTTTAGCAAAAAAAAAATATTAATTTTTTACGTTCTTTTGTTTTTAGCAATTTTAGATCCGATTTAGCAAAAAAAAATTTCACTTTTTAGGGATTTTATTTGTTTTTTTTTAGCCGTTTTTTTGATAGCTAAAAAAAATTTTTTTCATGTTTTTTTTAGCTGTTTTTAAGACGTTTTAGCAAAAAAAAAATATTAATTTTTTACGTTCTTTTGTTTTTAGCAATTTTAGATCCAATTTAGCAAAAAAAAATTTTCACTTTTTAGGGTTTGTATTTGTTTTTTTTTTAGCCGTTTTTTTGATAGCTAAAAAAAATTTTTTTCATGTTTTTTTAGCTGTTTTTAAGACGTTTTAGCAAAAAAAAAAATATAAATTTTTTACGTTCTTTTGTTTTTAGCAATTTTAGATCCGATTTAGCAAAAAAAAAATTCACTTTTTAGGGTTTTTATTTGTTTTTTTTTTAGCCGTTTTTTTGATAGCTAAAAAAAAAATTTTTCATGTTTTTTTTAGCTGTTTTTAAGACGTTTTAGCAAAAAAAAAATATAAATTTTTTACGTTCTTTTGTTTTTAGCAATTTTAGATCCGATTTAGCAAAAAAAATTTTCACTTTTTAGGGTTTTTATTTGTGTTTTTTTTAGCCGTTTTTTTGATAGCTAAAAAAAAATTTTTTCATGTTTTTTTTAGCTGTTTTTAAGACGTTTTAGCAAAAAAAAAAAATATTAATTTTTTACGTTCTTTTGTTTTTAGCAATTTTATATCCGATTAAGCAAAAAAAAATTTTCACTTTTTAGGGTTTTTATTTGTTTTTTTTAGCCGTTTTTTTGATAGCTAAAAAAAAATTTTTTTCATGTTTTTTTAGCTGTTTTTAAGACGTTTTAGCAAAAAAAAAATATTAATTTTTTACGTTCTTTTGTTTTTAGCAATTTTAGATCCAATTTAGCAAAAAAAAATTTTCACTTTTTAGGGTTTTTATTTGTTTTTTTTTAGCCGTTTTTTTGATAGCTAAAAAAAATTTTTTTCATGTTTTTTTAGCTGTTTTTAAGACGTTTTAGCAAAAAAAAAAAAATATAAATTTTTTACGTTCTTTTGTTTTTAGCAATTTTAGATCCGATTTAGCAAAAAAAAAATTCACTTTTTAGGGTTTTTATTTGTTTTTTTTAGCCGTTTTTTTGATAGCTAAAAAAAATTTTTTTCATGTTTTTTTTAGCTGTTTTTAAGACGTTTTTGCAAAAAAAAAATATATAAATTTTTTACGTTCTTTTGTTTTTAGCAATTTTAGATCCGATTTAGCAAAAAAAAATTTCACTTTTTAGGGATTTTATTTGTTTTTTTTTAGCCGTTTTTTTGATAGCTAAAAAAAATTTTTTTCATGTTTTTTTTAGCTGTTTTTAAGACGTTTTAGCAAAAAAAAAATATTAATTTTTTACGTTCTTTTGTTTTTAGCAATTTTAGATCCAATTTAGCAAAAAAAAATTTTCACTTTTTAGGGTTTGTATTTGTTTTTTTTTTAGCCGTTTTTTTGATAGCTAAAAAAAATTTTTTTCATGTTTTTTTAGCTGTTTTTAAGACGTTTTAGCAAAAAAAAAAATATAAATTTTTTACGTTCTTTTGTTTTTAGCAATTTTAGATCCGATTTAGCAAAAAAAAAATTCACTTTTTAGGGTTTTTATTTGTTTTTTTTTTAGCCGTTTTTTTGATAGCTAAAAAAAAAATTTTTCATGTTTTTTTTAGCTGTTTTTAAGACGTTTTAGCAAAAAAAAAATATAAATTTTTTACGTTCTTTTGTTTTTAGCAATTTTAGATCCGATTTAGCAAAAAAAATTTTCACTTTTTAGGGTTTTTATTTGTGTTTTTTTTAGCCGTTTTTTTGATAGCTAAAAAAAAATTTTTTCATGTTTTTTTTAGCTGTTTTTAAGACGTTTTAGCAAAAAAAAAAAATATTAATTTTTTACGTTCTTTTGTTTTTAGCAATTTTATATCCGATTAAGCAAAAAAAAATTTTCACTTTTTAGGGTTTTTATTTGTTTTTTTTAGCCGTTTTTTTGATAGCTAAAAAAAAATTTTTTTCATGTTTTTTTAGCTGTTTTTAAGACGTTTTAGCAAAAAAAAAATATTAATTTTTTACGTTCTTTTGTTTTTAGCAATTTTAGATCCAATTTAGCAAAAAAAAATTTTCACTTTTTAGGGTTTTTATTTGTTTTTTTTTAGCCGTTTTTTTGATAGCTAAAAAAAATTTTTTTCATGTTTTTTTAGCTGTTTTTAAGACGTTTTAGCAAAAAAAAAAAAATATAAATTTTTTACGTTCTTTTGTTTTTAGCAATTTTAGATCCGATTTAGCAAAAAAAAAATTCACTTTTTAGGGTTTTTATTTGTTTTTTTTAGCCGTTTTTTTGATAGCTAAAAAAAATTTTTTTCATGTTTTTTTTAGCTGTTTTTAAGACGTTTTTGCAAAAAAAAAATATATAAATTTTTTACGTTCTTTTGTTTTTAGCAATTTTAGATCCGATTAAGCAAAAAAAAATTTTCACTTTTTAGGGTTTTTATTTGTTTTTTTTTTAGCCGTTTTTTTTAAAGCTAAAAAAAAATTTTTTATGTTTTTTTTTAGCTGTTTTTAAGACGTTTTAGCAAAAAAAAAAAATATAAATTTTTTACGTTCTTTTGTTTTTAGCAATTTTAGATCCGATTTAGCAAAAAAAAATTTCACTTTTTAGGGTTTTTATTTGTTTTTTTTTAAGCAGTTTTTTTTAAAGCTAAAAAAAAATTTTTTTATGTTTTTTTTAGCTGTTTTTAAGACGTTTTAGCAAAAAAAAAAAATATAAATTTTTTACGTTCTTTTGTTTTTAGCAATTTTAGATCCGATTTAGCAAAAAAAATTTTCACTTTTTAGGGATTTTATTTGTTTTTTTTTTAGCCGTTTTTTTGATAGCTAAAAAATTTTTTTTCATGTTTTTTTTAGCTGTTTTTAAGACGTTTTAGCAAAAAAAAAATATTAATTTTTTATGTTCTTTTGTTTTTAGCAATTTTAGATCCGATTTAGCAAAAAAAAATTTTCACTTTTTAGGGTTTTTATTTGTTTTTTTTTTAGCCGTTTTTTTGATAGTTAAAAAAAATTTTTTTCATGTTTTTTTAGCTGTTTTTAAGACGTTTTAGCAAAAAAAAAAATATAAATTTTTTACGTTCTTTTGTTTTTAGCAATTTTAGATCCGATTTAGCAAAAAAAATTTTCACTTTTTAGGGATTTTATTTGTTTTTTTTTAGCCGTTTTTTTGATAGCTAAAAAAAATTTTTTTCATGTTTTTTTAGCTGTTTTTAAGACGTTTTAGCAAAAAAAAAATATTAATTTTTTACGTTCTTTTGTTTTTAGCAATTTTAGATCCGATTTAGCAAAAAAAAATTTTCACTTTTTAGGGTTTTTATTTGTTTTTTTTTTAGCCGTTTTTTTGATAGCTAAAAAAAATTTTTTTCATGTTTTTTTAGCTGTTTTTAAGACGTTTTAGCAAAAAAAAAAATATAAATTTTTTACGTTCTTTTGTTTTTAGCAATTTTAGATCCGATTTAGCAAAAAAAAATTTCACTTTTTAGGGTTTTTATTTTTTTTTTTTAGCCGTTTTTTTGATAGCTAAAAAAAATTTTTTATGTTTTTTTTAGCTGTTTTTAAGACGTTTTAGCAAAAAAAAAAAATATAAATTTTTTACGTTCTTTTGTTTTTAGCAATTTTAGATCCGATTTAGCAAAAAAAATTTTCACTTTTTAGGGTTTTTATTTGTTTTTATTTTTAGCCGTTTTTTTGATAGCTAAAAAAAAAATTTTTTCATGTTTTTTTTAGCTGTTTTTAAGACATTTTAGCAAAAAAAAAAATATAAATTTTTTACGTTCTTTTGTTTTTAGCAATTTTAGATCCGATTTAGCAAAAAAAATTTTCACTTTTTAGGGTTTTCATTTGTGTTTTTTTTAGCCGTTTTTTTGATACCTAAAAAAAAATTTTTTCATGTTTTTTTTAGCTGTTTTTAAGACGTTTTAGCAAAAAAAAAAAATATTAATTTTTTACGTTCTTTTGTTTTTAGCAATTTTATATCCGATTAAGCAAAAAAAAATTTTCACTTTTTAGGGTTTTTATTTGTTTTTTTTTTAGCCGTTTTTTTAAAGCTAAAAAAAAATTTTTTTATGTTTTTTTTAGCTGTTTTTAAGACGTTTTAGCAAAAAAAAATATATATAAATTTTTAACGTTCTTTTGTTTTTAGCAATTTTAGATCCGATTTAGCAAAAAAAATTTTCACTTTTTAGGGTTTTTATTTGTTTTTTTTTAGCCGTTTTTTTGATAGCTAAAAAAAAATTTTTTTCATGTTTTTTTTAGCTGTTTTTAAGACGTTTTAGCAAAAAAAAAAAATATAAATTTTTTACGTTCTTTTGTTTTTAGCAATTTTAGATCCGATTTGGCAAAAAAAAATTTCACTTTTTAGGGTTTTTATTTTTTTTTTTTTTAGCCGTTTTTTTGATAGCTAAAAAAAAATTTTTTTCATGTTTTTTTTAGCTGTTTTTAAAACGTTTTGGCAAAAAAAAAAATATATAAATTTTTTACGTTCTTTTGTTTTTAGCAATTTTAGATCCGATTTAGCAAAATAAAATTTTCACTTTTTAGGGTTTTTATTTGTTTTTTTTTAGCCGTTTTTTTGATAGCTAAAAAAAAATTTTTTATGTTTTTTTTAGCTGTTTTTAAGACGTTTTAGCAAAAAAAAAAATATAAATTTTTTACGTTCTTTTGTTTTTAGCAATTTTAGATCCGATTTAGCAAAAAAAATTTTTACTTTTTAGGGTTTTTATTTGTTTTTTTTTTAGCCGTTTTTTTGATAGCTAAAAAAAAATTTTTTCATGTTTTTTTTAGCTGTTTTTAAGACGTTTTAGCAAAAAAAAAAAATATTAATTTTTTACGTTTTTTTGTTTTTAGCAATTTTATATCCGATTAAGCAAAAAAAAATTTTCACTTTTTAGGGTTTTTATTTGTTTTTTTTTAGCCGTTTTTTTTAAAGCTAAAAAAAAATTTTTTTATGTTTTTTTTAGCTGTTTTTAAGACGTTTTAGCAAAAAAAAATATATATAAATTTTTAACGTTCTTTTGTTTTTAGCAATTTTAGATCCGATTTAGCAAAAAAAAATTTTCACTTTTTAGGGTTTTTATTTGTTTTTTTTTTAGCCGTTTTTTTGATAGCTAAAAAAAAATTTTTTTCATGTTTTTTTTAGCTGTTTTTAAGACGTTTTAGCAAAAAAAAAAATATAAATTTTTTACGTTCTTTTGTTTTTAGCAATTTTAGATCCGATTTAGCAAAAAAAAATTTCACTTTTTAGGGTTTTTATTTGTTTTTTTTTAGCCGTTTTTTTGATAGCTAAAAAAAAAATTTTTTCATGTTTTTTTTAGCTGTTTTTAAAACGTTTTAGCAAAAAAAAAATATATAAATTTGTTACGTTCTTTTGTTTTTAGCAATTTTAGATCTGATTTAGCAAAAAAAAATTTCACTTTTTAGGGTTTTTATTAGTTTTTTTTTTAGCCGTTTTTTTGATAGCTAAAAAAAAAATTTTTCATGTTTTTTTTAGCTGTTTTTAAGACGTTTTAGCAAAAAAAAAAAATATAAATTTTTTACGTTCTTTTGTTTTTAGCAATTTTAGATCCGATTTAGCAAAAAAAATTTTCACTTTTTAGGGTTTTTATTTGTGTTTTTTTTAGCCGTTTTTTTGATAGCTAAAAAAAAATTTTTTCATGTTTTTTTTAGCTGTTTTTAAGACGTTTTAGCAAAAAAAAAAATATTAATTTTTTACGTTTTTTTGTTTTTAGCAATTTTATATCCGATTAAGCAAAAAAAAATTTTCACTTTTTAGGGTTTTTATTTGTTTTTTTTTTAAAGCTAAAAAAAAATTTTTTTATGTTTTTTTTAGCTGTTTTTAAGACGTTTTAGCAAAAAAAAAAAATATATAAATTTTTTACGTTCTTTTGTTTTTTGCAATTTTAGATCCGATTAAGCAAAAAAAATTTTCACTTTTTAGGGTTTTTATTTGTTTTTTTTTAGCCGTTTTTTTGATAGCTAAAAAAATTTTTTTTCATGTTTTTTTTAGCTGTTTTTAAGACGTTTTAGCAAAAAAAAAATATTAATTTTTTACGTTCTTTTGTTTTTAGCAATTTTATATCCGATTAAGCAAAAAAAAATTTTCACTTTTTAGGGTTTTTATTTGTTTTTTTAGCCGTTTTTTTTAATAGCTAAAAAAAATTTTTTTCATGTTTTTTTAGCTGTTTTTAAGACGTTTTAGCAAAAAAAAAATATATAAATTTTTTACGTTCTTTTGTTTTTAGCAATTTTAGATCCGATTTAGCAAAAAAAAATTTTCACTTTTTAGGGTTTTTATTTGTTTTTTTTTTAGCCGTTTTTTTTAAATCTAAAAAAAAAATTTTTTCATGTTTTTTTTAGCTGTTTTTAAGACGTTTTAGCAAAAAAAAAAATATAAATTTTTTACGTTCTTTTGTTTTTAGCAATTTTAGATCCGATTTAGCAAAAAAAAATTTCACTTTTTAGGGTTTTTATTTGTTTTTTTTTTAGCCGTTTTTTTGATAGCTAAAAAAAAATTTTTTTCATGTTTTTTTTAGCTGTTTTTAAAACGTTTTAGCAAAAAAAAAATATATAAATTTTTTACGTTCTTTTGTTTTTAGCAATTTTAGATCCGATTAAGCAAAAAAAAATTTTCACTTTTCAGGGTTTTTATTTGTTTTTTTTTTAGCCGTTTTTTTGATAGCTAAAAAAAAAATTTTTTCATGTTTTTTTAGCTGTTTGTAAGACGTTTTAGCAAAAAAAAAAAAAAAAAAAATTTTTTACGTTCTTTTGTTTTTAGCAATTTTAGATCCGATTTAGCAAAAAAAAATTTCACTTTTTAGGGTTTTTATTTGTTTTTTTTTAGCCGTTTTTTTAATAGCTAAAAAAAAAAATTTTTTCATGTTTTTTTTAGCTGTTTTTAAGACGTTTTAGCAAAAAAAAAATATATAAATATTTTACGTTCTTTTGTTTTTAGCAATTTTAGATCCGATTTAGCAAAAAAAAATTTTCTCTTTTTAGGGTTTTTATTTGTTTTTTTTTTAGCCGTTTTTTTTAAAGCTAAAAAAAATTTTTTTATGTTTTTTTTTGCTGTTTTTAAAACGTTTTAGCAAAAAAAAATATAAAATTTTTTACGTTCTTTTATTTTTAGCAATTTTAGATCCGATTTAGCAAAAAAAATTTTCACTTTTTAGGGATTTTATTTGTTTTTTTTTTAGCCGTTTTTTTGATAGCTAAAAAAATTTTTTTCATGTTTTTTTAGCTGTTTTTAAGACGTTTTAGCAAAAAAAAAAATATTAATTTTTTACGTTCTTTTGTTTTTAGCAATTTTAGATCCGATTTAGCAAAAAAAAATTTCACTTTTTAGGGATTTTATTTGTTTTTTTTTTAGCCGTTTTTTTGATAGCTAAAAAAAATTTTTTTCATGTTTTTTTTAGCTGTTTTTAAGACGTTTTAGCAAAAAAAAAATATTAATTTTTTACGTTCTTTTGTTTTTAGAAATTTTAGATCCAATTTAGCAAAAAAAAATTTTCACTTTTTTGGGTTTGTATTTGTTTTTTTTTAGCCGTTTTTTTGATAGCTAAAAAAAATTTTTTACATGTTTTTTTAGCTGTTTTTAAGACGTTTTAGCAAAAAAAAAAATATAAATTTTTTACGTTCTTTTGTTTTTAGCAATTTTAGATCCGATTTAGCAAAAAAAAAATTCACTTTTTAGGGTTTTTATTTGTTTTTTTTTTAGCCGTTTTTTTGATAGCTAAAAAAAAAAATTTTTCATGTTTTTTTTAGCTGTTTTTAAGACGTTTTAGCAAAAAAAAAAAATATAAATTTTTTACGTTCTTTTGTTTTTAGCAATTTTAGATCCGATTAAGCAAAAAAAATTTTCACTTTTTAGGGTTTTTATTTGTGTTTTTTTTAGCCGTTTTTTTGATAGCTAAAAAAAAATTTTTTCATGTTTTTTTTAGCTGTTTTTAAGACGTTTTAGCAAAAAAAAAAAATTAATTTTTTACGTTCTTTTGTTTTTAGCAATTTTATATCCGATTAAGCAAAAAAAAATTTTCACTTTTTAGGGTTTTTATTTGTTTTTTTTTTAGCCGTTTTTTTTAAAGCTAAAAAAAAATTTTTTTATGTTTTTTTTAGCTGTTTTTAAGACGTTTTAGCAAAAAAAAAAAATATTAATTTTTTACGTTCTTTTGTTTTTAGCAATTTTAGATCCGATTTAGCAAAAAAAAATTTTCACTTTTTAGGGTTTTTATTTGTTTTTTTTTTAGCCGTTTTTTTGATAGCTAAAAAAAATTTTTTTCATGTTTGTTTAGCTGTTTTTAAGACGTTTTAGCAAAAAAAAAAAAATATAAATTTTTTACGTTCTTTTGTTTTTAGCAATTTTAGATCCGATTAAGCAAAAAAAAAATTCACTTTTTAGGGTTTTTATTTGTTTTTTTTTTAGCCGTTTTTTTTAAAGCTAAAAAAAATTTTTTTATGTTTTTTTTTGCTGTTTTTAAAACGTTTTAGCAAAAAAAAATATAAAATTTTTTACGTTCTTTTGTTTTTAGCAATTTTAGATCCGATTTAGCAAAAAAAAATTTCACTTTTTAGGGATTTTATTTGTTTTTTTTTTAGCCGTTTTTTTGATAGCTAAAAAAAATTTTTTTCATGTTTTTTTTAGCTGTTTTTAAGACGTTTTAGCAAAAAAAAAATATTAATTTTTTACGTTCTTTTGTTTTTAGAAATTTTAGATCCAATTTAGCAAAAAAAAATTTTCACTTTTTAGGGTTTGTATTTGTTTTTTTTTAGCCGTTTTTTTGATAGCTAAAAAAAATTTTTTACATGTTTTTTTAGCTGTTTTTAAGACGTTTTAGCAAAAAAAAAAATATAAATTTTTTACGTTCTTTTGTTTTTAGCAATTTTAGATCCGATTTAGCAAAAAAAAATTCACTTTTTAGGGTTTTTATTTGTTTTTTTTTTAGCCGTTTTTTTGATAGCTAAAAAAAAAAATTTTTCATGTTTTTTTTAGCTGTTTTTAAGACGTTTTAGCAAAAAAAAAAAAATATAAATTTTTTACGTTCTTTTGTTTTTAGCAATTTTAGATCCGATTAAGCAAAAAAAATTTTCACTTTTTAGGGTTTTTATTTGTGTTTTTTTTAGCCGTTTTTTTGATAGCTAAAAAAAATTTTTTTCATGTTTTTTTTAGCTGTTTTTAAGACGTTTTAGCAAAAAAAAAAAATTAATTTTTTACGTTCTTTTGTTTTTAGCAATTTTATATCCGATTAAGCAAAAAAAAATTTTCACTTTTTAGGGTTTTTATTTGTTTTTTTTTTAGCCGTTTTTTTTAAAGCTAAAAAAAAATTTTTTTATGTTTTTTTTAGCTGTTTTTAAGACGTTTTAGCAAAAAAAAAAATATTAATTTTTTACGTTCTTTTGTTTTTAGCAATTTTAGATCCGATTTAGCAAAAAAAAATTTTCACTTTTTAGGGTTTTTATTTGTTTTTTTTTTAGCCGTTTTTTTGATAGCTAAAAAAAATTTTTTTCATGTTTGTTTAGCTGTTTTTAAGACGTTTTAGCAAAAAAAAAAAAATATAAATTTTTTACGTTCTTTTGTTTTTAGCAATTTTAGATCCGATTAAGCAAAAAAAAAATTCACTTTTTAGGGTTTTTATTTGTTTTTTTTTAGCCGTTTTTTTTATAGCTAAAAAAAAATTTTTTTCATGTTTTTTTTAGCTGTTTTTAAGACGTTTTAGCAAAAAAAAAATATTAATTTTTTACGTTCTTTTGTTTTTAGCAATTTTAGATCCAATTTAGCAAAAAAAAATTTTCACTTTTTAGGGTTTTTATTTGTTTTTTTTTTAGCCGTTTTTTTGATAGCTAAAAAAAATTTTTTCATGTTTTTTTAGCTGTTTTTAAGACGTTTTAGCAAAAAAAAAAATATAAATTTTTTACGTTCTTTTGTTTTTAGCAATTTTATATCCGATTAAGCAAAAAAAAATTTTCACTTTTTAGGGTTTTTATTTGTTTTTTTTAGCCGTTTTTTTGATAGCTAAAAAAAAATTTTTTTCATGTTTTTTTAGCTGTTTTTAAGACGTTTTAGCAAAAAAAAAATATTAATTTTTTACGTTCTTTTGTTTTTAGCAATTTTAGATCCAATTTAGCAAAAAAAAATTTTCACTTTTTAGGGTTTTTATTTGTTTTTTTTTTAGCCGTTTTTTTGATAGCTAAAAAAAATTTTTTTCATGTTTTTTTAGCTGTTTTTAAGACGTTTTAGCAAAAAAAAAAAATATAAATTTTTTACGTTCTTTTGTTTTTAGCAATTTTAGATCCGATTTAGCAAAAAAAAAATTCACTTTTTAGGGTTTTTATTTGTTTTTTTTTAGCCGTTTTTTTGATAGCTAAAAAAAATTTTTTTCATGTTTTTTTTAGCTGTTTTTAAGACGTTTTTGCAAAAAAAAAATATATAAATTTTTTACGTTCTTTTGTTTTTAGCAATTTTAGATCCGATTAAGCAAAAAAAAATTTTCACTTTTTAGGGTTTTTATTTGTTTTTTTTTAGCCGTTTTTTTTAAAGCTAAAAAAAAATTTTTTATGTTTTTTTTTAGCTGTTTTTAAGACGTTTTAGCAAAAAAAAAAAATATAAATTTTTTACGTTCTTTTGTTTTTAGCAATTTTAGATCCGATTTAGCAAAAAAAAATTTCACTTTTTAGGGTTTTTATTTGTTTTTTTTTAAGCAGTTTTTTTTAAAGCTAAAAAAAAATTTTTTTATGTTTTTTTTAGCTGTTTTAAAGACGTTTTAGCAAAAAAAAAAAATATAAATTTTTTACGTTCTTTTGTTTTTAGCAATTTTAGATCCGATTTAGCAAAAAAAATTTTCACTTTTTAGGGATTTTATTTGTTTTTTTTTTAGCCGTTTTTTTGATAGCTAAAAAATTTTTTTTCATGTTTTTTTTAGCTGTTTTTAAGACGTTTTAGCAAAAAAAAAATATTAATTTTTTACGTTCTTTTGTTTTTAGCAATTTTAGATCCGATTTAGCAAAAAAAAATTTTCACTTTTTAGGGTTTTTATTTGTTTTTTTTTTAGCCGTTTTTTTGATAGTTAAAAAAAATTTTTTTCATGTTTTTTTAGCTGTTTTTAAGACGTTTTAGCAAAAAAAAAAATATAAATTTTTTACGTTCTTTTGTTTTTAGCAATTTTAGATCCGATTTAGCAAAAAAAATTTTCACTTTTTAGGGATTTTATTTGTTTTTTTTTAGCCGTTTTTTTGATAGCTAAAAAAAATTTTTTTCATGTTTTTTTAGCTGTTTTTAAGACGTTTTAGCAAAAAAAAAATATTAATTTTTTACGTTCTTTTGTTTTTAGCAATTTTAGATCCGATTTAGCAAAAAAAAATTTTCACTTTTTAGGGTTTTTATTTGTTTTTTTTTTAGCCGTTTTTTTGATAGCTAAAAAAAATTTTTTTCATGTTTTTTTAGCTGTTTTTAAGACGTTTTAGCAAAAAAAAAAATATATAAATTTTTTACGTTCTTTTGTTTTTAGCAATTTTAGATCCGATTTAGCAAAAAAAAATTTCACTTTTTAGGGTTTTTATTTTTTTTTTTTAGCCGTTTTTTTGATAGCTAAAAAAAATTTTTTATGTTTTTTTTAGCGGTTTTTAAGACGTTTTAGCAAAAAAAAAAATATAAATTTTTTACGTTCTTTTGTTTTTAGCAATTTTAGATCCGATTTAGCAAAAAAAATTTTCACTTTTTAGGGTTTTTATTTGTTTTTATTTTTAGCCGTTTTTTTGATAGCTAAAAAAAAAATTTTTTCATGTTTTTTTTAGCTGTTTTTAAGACATTTTAGCAAAAAAAAAAATATAAATTTTTTACGTTCTTTTGTTTTTAGCAATTTTAGATCCGATTTAGCAAAAAAAAATTTCACTTTTTAGGGTTTTCATTTGTGTTTTTTTTAGCCGTTTTTTTGATACCTAAAAAAAAATTTTTTCATGTTTTTTTTAGCTGTTTTTAAGACGTTTTAGCAAAAAAAAAAAATATTAATTTTTTACGTTCTTTTGTTTTTAGCAATTTTATATCCGATTAAGCAAAAAAAAATTTTCACTTTTTAGGGTTTTTATTTGTTTTTTTTTTAGCCGTTTTTTTAAAGCTAAAAAAAAATTTTTTTATGTTTTTTTTAGCTGTTTTTAAGACGTTTTAGCAAAAAAAAATATATATAAATTTTTAACGTTCTTTTGTTTTTAGCAATTTTAGATCCGATTTGGCAAAAAAAATTTTCACTTTTTAGGGTTTTTATTTGTTTTTTTTTAGCCGTTTTTTTGATAGCTAAAAAAAAATTTTTTTCATGTTTTTTTTAGCTGTTTTTAAGACGTTTTAGCAAAAAAAAAAATATAAATTTTTTACGTTCTTTTGTTTTTAGCAATTTTAGATCCGATTTGGCAAAAAAAAATTTCACTTTTTAGGGTTTTTATTTTTTTTTTTTTAGCCGTTTTTTTGATAGCTAAAAAAAAATTTTTTTCATGTTTTTTTTAGCTGTTTTTAAAACGTTTTGGCAAAAAAAAAAAATATATAAATTTTTTACGTTCTTTTGTTTTTAGCAATTTTAGATCCGATTTAGCAAAATAAAATTTTCACTTTTTAGGGTTTTTATTTGTTTTTTTTAGCCGTTTTTTTGATAGCTAAAAAAAAATTTTTTATGTTTTTTTTAGCTGTTTTTAAGACGTTTTAGCAAAAAAAAAAATATAAATTTTTTACGTTCTTTTGTTTTTAGCAATTTTAGATCCGATTTAGCAAAAAAAATTTTTACTTTTTAGGGTTTTTATTTGTTTTTTTTTTAGCCGTTTTTTTGATAGCTAAAAAAAAATTTTTTCATGTTTTTTTTAGCTGTTTTTAAGACGTTTTAGCAAAAAAAAAAAATATTAATTTTTTACGTTTTTTTGTTTTTAGCAATTTTATATCCGATTAAGCAAAAAAAAATTTTCACTTTTTAGGGTTTTTATTTGTTTTTTTTTTAGCCGTTTTTTTTAAAGCTAAAAAAAAATTTTTTTATGTTTTTTTTAGCTGTTTTTAAGACGTTTTAGCAAAAAAAAATATATATAAATTTTTAACGTTCTTTTGTTTTTAGCAATTTTAGATCCGATTTAGCAAAAAAAAATTTTCACTTTTTAGGGTTTTTATTTGTTTTTTTTTAAGCCGTTTTTTTGATAGCTAAAAAAAAATTTTTTTCATGTTTTTTTTAGCTGTTTTTAAGACGTTTTAGCAAAAAAAAAAATATAAATTTTTTACGTTCTTTTGTTTTTAGCAATTTTAGATCCGATTTAGCAAAAAAAAATTTCACTTTTTAGGGTTTTTATTTGTTTTTTTTTAGCCGTTTTTTTGATAGCTAAAAAAAAAATTTTTTCATGTTTTTTTTAGCTGTTTTTAAAACGTTTTAGCAAAAAAAAAATATATAAATTTGTTACGTTCTTTTGTTTTTAGCAATTTTAGATCCGATTTAGCAAAAAAAAATTTCACTTTTTAGGGTTTTTATTAGTTTTTTTTTTAGCCGTTTTTTTGATAGCTAAAAAAAAAATTTTTCATGTTTTTTTTAGCTGTTTTTAAGACGTTTTAGCAAAAAAAAAAAATATAAATTTTTTACGTTCTTTTGTTTTTAGCAATTTTAGATCCGATTTAGCAAAAAAAATTTTCACTTTTTAGGGTTTTTATTTGTTTTTTTTTAGCCGTTTTTTTGATAGCTAAAAAAAAATTTTTTCATGTTTTTTTTAGCTGTTTTTAAGACGTTTTAGCAAAAAAAAAAATATTAATTTTTTACGTTTTTTTGTTTTTAGCAATTTTATATCCGATTAAGCAAAAAAAAATTTTCACTTTTTAGGGTTTTTATTTGTTTTTTTTTTAAAGCTAAAAAAAAATTTTTTTATGTTTTTTTTAGCTGTTTTTAAGACGTTTTAGCAAAAAAAAAAAAAAATATAAATTTTTTACGTTCTTTTGTTTTTTGCAATTTTAGATCCGATTAAGCAAAAAAAATTTTCACTTTTTAGGGTTTTTATTTGTTTTTTTTTAGCCGTTTTTTTGATAGCTAAAAAAATTTTTTTTCATGTTTTTTTTAGCTGTTTTTAAGACGTTTTAGCAAAAAAAAAATATTAATTTTTTACGTTCTTTTGTTTTTAGCAATTTTATATCCGATTAAGCAAAAAAAAATTTTCACTTTTTAGGGTTTTTATTTGTTTTTTTTTTAGCCGTTTTTTTGATAGCTAAAAAAAATTTTTTTCATGTTTTTTTAGCTGTTTTTAAGACGTTTTAGCAAAAAAAAAAATATATAAATTTTTTACGTTCTTTTGTTTTTAGCAATTTTAGATCCGATTTAGCAAAAAAAAATTTCACTTTTTAGGGTTTTTATTTTTTTTTTTTAGCCGTTTTTTTGATAGCTAAAAAAAATTTTTTATGTTTTTTTTAGCGGTTTTTAAGACGTTTTAGCAAAAAAAAAAATATAAATTTTTTACGTTCTTTTGTTTTTAGCAATTTTAGATCCGATTTAGCAAAAAAAATTTTCACTTTTTAGGGTTTTTATTTGTTTTTATTTTTAGCCGTTTTTTTGATAGCTAAAAAAAAAATTTTTTCATGTTTTTTTTAGCTGTTTTTAAGACATTTTAGCAAAAAAAAAAATATAAATTTTTTACGTTCTTTTGTTTTTAGCAATTTTAGATCCGATTTAGCAAAAAAAAATTTCACTTTTTAGGGTTTTCATTTGTGTTTTTTTTAGCCGTTTTTTTGATACCTAAAAAAAAATTTTTTCATGTTTTTTTTAGCTGTTTTTAAGACGTTTTAGCAAAAAAAAAAAATATTAATTTTTTACGTTCTTTTGTTTTTAGCAATTTTATATCCGATTAAGCAAAAAAAAATTTTCACTTTTTAGGGTTTTTATTTGTTTTTTTTTTAGCCGTTTTTTTAAAGCTAAAAAAAAATTTTTTTATGTTTTTTTTAGCTGTTTTTAAGACGTTTTAGCAAAAAAAAATATATATAAATTTTTAACGTTCTTTTGTTTTTAGCAATTTTAGATCCGATTTGGCAAAAAAAATTTTCACTTTTTAGGGTTTTTATTTGTTTTTTTTTAGCCGTTTTTTTGATAGCTAAAAAAAAATTTTTTTCATGTTTTTTTTAGCTGTTTTTAAGACGTTTTAGCAAAAAAAAAAATATAAATTTTTTACGTTCTTTTGTTTTTAGCAATTTTAGATCCGATTTAGCAAAAAAAAATTTCACTTTTTAGGGTTTTTATTTGTTTTTTTTTAGCCGTTTTTTTGATAGCTAAAAAAAAAATTTTTTCATGTTTTTTTTAGCTGTTTTTAAAACGTTTTAGCAAAAAAAAAATATATAAATTTGTTACGTTCTTTTGTTTTTAGCAATTTTAGATCCGATTTAGCAAAAAAAAATTTCACTTTTTAGGGTTTTTATTAGTTTTTTTTTTAGCCGTTTTTTTGATAGCTAAAAAAAAAATTTTTCATGTTTTTTTTAGCTGTTTTTAAGACGTTTTAGCAAAAAAAAAAAATATAAATTTTTTACGTTCTTTTGTTTTTAGCAATTTTAGATCCGATTTAGCAAAAAAAATTTTCACTTTTTAGGGTTTTTATTTGTTTTTTTTTAGCCGTTTTTTTGATAGCTAAAAAAAAATTTTTTCATGTTTTTTTTAGCTGTTTTTAAGACGTTTTAGCAAAAAAAAAAATATTAATTTTTTACGTTTTTTTGTTTTTAGCAATTTTATATCCGATTAAGCAAAAAAAAATTTTCACTTTTTAGGGTTTTTATTTGTTTTTTTTTTAAAGCTAAAAAAAAATTTTTTTATGTTTTTTTTAGCTGTTTTTAAGACGTTTTAGCAAAAAAAAAAAAAAATATAAATTTTTTACGTTCTTTTGTTTTTTGCAATTTTAGATCCGATTAAGCAAAAAAAATTTTCACTTTTTAGGGTTTTTATTTGTTTTTTTTTAGCCGTTTTTTTGATAGCTAAAAAAATTTTTTTTCATGTTTTTTTTAGCTGTTTTTAAGACGTTTTAGCAAAAAAAAAATATTAATTTTTTACGTTCTTTTGTTTTTAGCAATTTTATATCCGATTAAGCAAAAAAAAATTTTCACTTTTTAGGGTTTTTATTTGTTTTTTTTAGCCGTTTTTTTTATAGCTAAAAAAAAATTTTTTTCATGTTTTTTTAGCTGTTTTTAAGACGTTTTAGCAAAAAAAAAATATATAAATTTTTTACGTTCTTTTGTTTTTAGCAATTTTAGATCCGATTTAGCAAAAAAAAATTTTCACTTTTTAGGGTTTTTATTTGTTTTTTTTTTAGCCGTTTTTTTTAAATCTAAAAAAAAAATTTTTTCATGTTTTTTTTAGCTGTTTTTAAGACGTTTTAGCAAAAAAAAAAATATAAATTTTTTACGTTCTTTTGTTTTTAGCAATTTTAGATCCGATTTAGCAAAAAAAAATTTCACTTTTTAGGGTTTTTATTTGTTTTTTTTTTAGCCGTTTTTTTGATAGCTAAAAAAAAATTTTTTTCATGTTTTTTTTAGCTGTTTTTAAAACGTTTTAGCAAAAAAAAAATATATAAATTTTTTACGTTCTTTTGTTTTTAGCAATTTTAGATCCGATTAAGCAAAAAAAAATTTTCACTTTTCAGGGTTTTTATTTGTTTTTTTTTTAGCCGTTTTTTTGATAGCTAAAAAAAAAATTTTTTCATGTTTTTTTAGCTGTTTGTAAGACGTTTTAGCAAAAAAAAAATATATAAATATTTTACGTTCTTTTGTTTTTAGCAATTTTAGATCCGATTTAGCAAAAAAAAATTTTCACTTTTTAGGGTTTTTATTTGTTTTTTTTTTAGCCGTTTTTTTTAAAGCTAAAAAAAATTTTTTTATGTTTTTTTTTGCTGTTTTTAAAACGTTTTAGCAAAAAAAAATATAAAATTTTTTACGTTCTTTTATTTTTAGCAATTTTAGATCCGATTTAGCAAAAAAAATTTTCACTTTTTAGGGATTTTATTTGTTTTTTTTTTAGTCGTTTTTTTGATAGCTAAAAAAATTTTTTTCATGTTTTTTTAGCTGTTTTTAAGACGTTTTAGCAAAAAAAAAAATATTAATTTTTTACGTTCTTTTGTTTTTAGCAATTTTAGATCCGATTTAGCAAAAAAAAATTTCACTTTTTAGGGATTTTATTTGTTTTTTTTTTAGCCGTTTTTTTGATAGCTAAAAAAAATTTTTTTCATGTTTTTTTTAGCTGTTTTTAAGACGTTTTAGCAAAAAAAAAATATTAATTTTTTACGTTCTTTTGTTTTTAGCAATTTTAGATCCAATTTAGCAAAA
Organism: Siphlonurus alternatus; assembly: GCA_949825025.1. Classification (NCBI taxonomy): domain Eukaryota; kingdom Metazoa; phylum Arthropoda; class Insecta; order Ephemeroptera; family Siphlonuridae; genus Siphlonurus; species Siphlonurus alternatus. The sequence goes on along the minus strand of OX463786.1, from coordinate 439,102 downwards.
AAAAATTTTCACTTTTTAGGGTTTGTATTTGTTTTTTTTTTAGCCGTTTTTTTGATAGCTAAAAAAAATTTTTTTCATGTTTTTTTAGCTGTTTTTAAGACGTTTTAGCAAAAAAAAAAATATAAATTTTTTACGTTCTTTTGTTTTTAGCAATTTTAGATCCGATTTAGCAAAAAAAAATTCACTTTTTAGGGTTTTTATTTGTTTTTTTTTTAGCCGTTTTTTTGATAGCTAAAAAAAAAAATTTTTCATGTTTTTTTTAGCTGTTTTTAAGACGTTTTAGCAAAAAAAAAAAATATAAATTTTTTACGTTCTTTTGTTTTTAGCAATTTTAGATCCGATTTAGCAAAAAAAATTTTCACTTTTTAGGGTTTTTATTTGTGTTTTTTTTAGCCGTTTTTTTGATAGCTAAAAAAAAATTTTTTCATGTTTTTTTTAGCTGTTTTTAAGACGTTTTAGCAAAAAAAAAAAATTAATTTTTTACGTTCTTTTGTTTTTAGCAATTTTATATCCGATTAAGCAAAAAAAAATTTTCACTTTTTAGGGTTTTTATTTGTTTTTTTTTTAGCCGTTTTTTTTAAAGCTAAAAAAAAATTTTTTTATGTTTTTTTTAGCTGTTTTTAAGACGTTTTAGCAAAAAAAAAAAATATTAATTTTTTACGTTCTTTTGTTTTTAGCAATTTTAGATCCGATTTAGCAAAAAAAAATTTTCACTTTTTAGGGTTTTTATTTGTTTTTTTTTTAGCCGTTTTTTTGATAGCTAAAAAAAAATTTTTTCATGTTTGTTTAGCTGTTTTTAAGACGTTTTAGCAAAAAAAAAAAATATAAATTTTTTACGTTCTTTTGTTTTTAGCAATTTTAGATCCGATTAAGCAAAAAAAAAATTCACTTTTTAGGGTTTTTATTTGTTTTTTTTTAGCCGTTTTTTTTATAGCTAAAAAAAAATTTTTTTCATGTTTTTTTTAGCTGTTTTTAAGACGTTTTAGCAAAAAAAAAATATTAATTTTTTACGTTCTTTTGTTTTTAGCAATTTTAGATCCAATTTAGCAAAAAAAAATTTTCACTTTTTAGGGTTTTTATTTGTTTTTTTTTTAGCCGTTTTTTTGATAGCTAAAAAAAATTTTTTCATGTTTTTTTAGCTGTTTTTAAGACGTTTTAGCAAAAAAAAAAAATATAAATTTTTTACGTTCTTTTGTTTTTAGCAATTTTAGATCCGATTTAGCAAAAAAAAAATTCACTTTTTAGGGTTTTTATTTGTTTTTTTTTAGCCGTTTTTTTGATAGCTAAAAAAAATTTTTTTCATGTTTTTTTTAGCTGTTTTTAAGACGTTTTTGCAAAAAAAAAAATATATAAATTTTTTACGTTCTTTTGTTTTTAGCAATTTTAGATCCGATTAAGCAAAAAAAAAATTTCACTTTTTAGGGTTTTTATTTGTTTTTTTTTTAGCCGTTTTTTTTAAAGCTAAAAAAAAATTTTTTATGTTTTTTTTTAGCTGTTTTTAAGACGTTTTAGCAAAAAAAAAAATATAAATTTTTTACGTTCTTTTGTTTTTAGCAATTTCAGATCCGATTTAGCAAAAAAAAATTTCACTTTTTAGGGTTTTTATTTGTTTTTTTTTTTAGCCGTTTTTTTGATAGCTAAAAAAAAAATTTTTTCATGTTTTTTTTAGCTGTTTTTAAGACGTTTTAGCAAAAAAAAAAATATAAATTTTTTACGTTCTTTTGTTTTTAGCAATTTTAGATCCGATTTAGCAAAAAAAATTTTCACTTTTTAGGGTTTTTATTTGTGTTTTTTTTAGCCGTTTTTTTGATAGCTAAAAAAAAATTTTTTCATGTTTTTTTTAGCTGTTTTTAAGACGTTTTAGCAAAAAAAAAAATATTAATTTTTTACGTTCTTTTGTTTTTAGCAATTTTATATCCGATTAAGCAAAAAAAAATTTTCACTTTTTAGGGTTTTTATTTGTTTTTTTTTTAGCCGTTTTTTTTAAAGCTAAAAAAAAATTTTTTTATGTTTTTTTCAGCTGTTTTTAAGACGTTTTAGCAAAAAAAAAAAAAATATAAATTTTTTACGTTCTTTTGTTTTTAGCAATTTTAGATCCGATTTATCAAAAAAAAAATTCACTTTTTAGGGTTTTTATTTGTTTTTTTTAGCCGTTTTTTTGATAGCTAAAAAAAAATTTTTTTCATGTTTTTTTTAGCTGTTTTTAAGACGTTTTAGCAAAAAAAAAATATATAAATTTTTTACGTTCTTTTGTTTTTAGCAATTTTAGATCCGATTTAGCAAAAAAAAATTTTCACTTTTTAGGGTTTTTATTTGTTTTTTTTTTAGCCGTTTTTTTTAAAGCTAAAAAAAATTTTTTATGTTTTTTTTTAGCTGTTTTTAAGACGTTTTAGCAAAAAAAAAAAAATATTAATTTTTTACGTTCTTTTGTTTTTAGCAATTTTAGATCCGATTTAGCAAAAAAAATTTTCACTTTTTAGGGTTTTTATTTGTTTTTTTTTTAGCCGTTTTTTTGATAGCTAAAAAAAAAAATTTTTCATGTTTTTTTTAGCTGTTTTTAAGACGTTTTAGCAAAAAAAAAATATAAATTTTTTACGTTCTTTTGTTTTTAGCAATTTTAGATCCGATTTAGCAAAAAAAATTTTCACTTTTTAGGGTTTTTATTTGTGTTTTTTTTAGCCGTTTTTAGATAGCTAAAAAAAATTTTTTTCATGTTTTTTTTAGCTGTTTTTAAGACGTTTTAGCAAAAAAAAAAATATTAATTTTTTACGTTCTTTTGTTTTTAGCAATTTTATATCCGATTAAGCAAAAAAAAATTTTCACTTTTTAGGGTTTTTATTTGTTTTTTTTTTAGCCGTTTTTTTTAAAGCTAAAAAAAAATTTTTTATGTTTTTTTTTAGCTGTTTTTAAGACGTTTTAGCAAAAAAAAAAAATATAAATTTTTTACGTTCTTTTGTTTTTAGCAATTTCAGATCCGATTTAGCAAAAAAAAATTTCACTTTTTAGGGTTTTTATTTGTTTTTTTTTTAGCCGTTTTTTTGATAGCTAAAAAAAAAATTTTTTCATGTTTTTTTTAGCTGTTTTTAAGACGTTTTAGCAAAAAAAAAAATATAAATTTTTTACGTTCTTTTGTTTTTAGCAATTTTAGATCCGATTTAGCAAAAAAAATTTTCACTTTTTAGGGTTTTTATTTGTGTTTTTTTTAGCCGTTTTTTTGATAGCTAAAAAAAAATTTTTTCATGTTTTTTTTAGCTGTTTTTAAGACGTTTTAGCAAAAAAAAAAAATATTAATTTTTTACGTTCTTTTGTTTTTAGCAATTTTATATCCGATTAAGCAAAAAAAAATTTTCACTTTTTAGGGTTTTTATTTGTTTTTTTTAGCCGTTTTTTTGATAGCTAAAAAAAAATTTTTTTCATGTTTTTTTAGCTGTTTTTAAGACGTTTTAGCAAAAAAAAAATATTAATTTTTTACGTTCTTTTGTTTTTAGCAATTTTAGATCCAATTTAGCAAAAAAAAATTTTCACTTTTTAGGGTTTTTATTTGTTTTTTTTAGCCGTTTTTTTGATAGCTAAAAAAAATTTTTTTCATGTTTTTTTAGCTGTTTTTAAGACGTTTTAGCAAAAAAAAAAAATATAAATTTTTTACGTTCTTTTGTTTTTAGCAATTTTAGATCCGATTTAGCAAAAAAAAAATTCACTTTTTAGGGTTTTTATTTGTTTTTTTTTAGCCGTTTTTTTGATAGCTAAAAAAAATTTTTTTCATGTTTTTTTTAGCTGTTTTTAAGACGTTTTTGCAAAAAAAAAATATATTAATTTTTTACGTTCTTTTGTTTTTAGCAATTTTAGATCCGATTTGGCAAAAAAAAATTTCACTTTTTAGGGTTTTTATTTTTTTTTTTTTAGCCGTTTTTTTGATAGCTAAAAAAAAATTTTTTTCATGTTTTTTTTAGCTGTTTTTAAAACGTTTTGGCAAAAAAAAAAAATATATAAATTTTTTACGTTCTTTTGTTTTTAGCAATTTTAGATCCGATTTAGCAAAATAAAATTTTCACTTTTTAGGGTTTTTATTTGTTTTTTTTTAGCCGTTTTTTTGATAGCTAAAAAAAAATTTTTTATGTTTTTTTTAGCTGTTTTTAAGACGTTTTAGCAAAAAAAAAAATATAAATTTTTTACGTTCTTTTGTTTTTAGCAATTTTAGATCCGATTTAGCAAAAAAAATTTTTACTTTTTAGGGTTTTTATTTGTTTTTTTTTTAGCCGTTTTTTTGATAGCTAAAAAAAAATTTTTTCATGTTTTTTTTAGCTGTTTTTAAGACGTTTTAGCAAAAAAAAAAAATATTAATTTTTTACGTTTTTTTGTTTTTAGCAATTTTATATCCGATTAAGCAAAAAAAAAATTTCACTTTTTAGGGTTTTTATTTGTTTTTTTTTTAGCCGTTTTTTTTAAAGCTAAAAAAAAATTTTTTTATGTTTTTTTTAGCTGTTTTTAAGACGTTTTAGCAAAAAAAAATATATATAAATTTTTAACGTTCTTTTGTTTTTAGCAATTTTAGATCCGATTTAGCAAAAAAAAATTTTCACTTTTTAGGGTTTTTATTTGTTTTTTTTTTTAGCCGTTTTTTTGATAGCTAAAAAAAAATTTTTTTCATGTTTTTTTTAGCTGTTTTTAAGACGTTTTAGCAAAAAAAAAAATATAAATTTTTTACGTTCTTTTGTTTTTAGCAATTTTAGATCCGATTTAGCAAAAAAAAATTTCACTTTTTAGGGTTTTTATTTGTTTTTTTTTAGCCGTTTTTTTGATAGCTAAAAAAAAAATTTTTTCATGTTTTTTTTAGCTGTTTTTAAAACGTTTTAGCAAAAAAAAAATATATAAATTTGTTACGTTCTTTTGTTTTTAGCAATTTTAGATCCGATTTAGCAAAAAAAATTTTCACTTTTTAGGGTTTTTATTTGTTTTTTTTTTAGCCGTTTTTTTTAAAGCTAAAAAAAAATTTTTTATGTTTTTTTTTAGCTGTTTTTAAGACGTTTTAGCAAAAAAAAAAAATATAAATTTTTTACGTTCTTTTGTTTTTAGCAATTTTAGATCCGATTTAGCAAAAAAAAATTTCACTTTTTAGGGTTTTTATTTGTTTTTTTTTAAGCAGTTTTTTTTAAAGCTAAAAAAAAATTTTTTTATGTTTTTTTTAGCTGTTTTTAAGACGTTTTAGCAAAAAAAAAAAATATAAATTTTTTACGTTCTTTTGTTTTTAGCAATTTTAGATCCGATTTAGCAAAAAAAATTTTCACTTTTTAGGGATTTTATTTGTTTTTTTTTTAGCCGTTTTTTTGATAGCTAAAAAATTTTTTTTCATGTTTTTTTTAGCTGTTTTTAAGACGTTTTAGCAAAAAAAAAATATTAATTTTTTACGTTCTTTTGTTTTTAGCAATTTTAGATCCGATTTAGCAAAAAAAAATTTTCACTTTTTAGGGTTTTTATTTGTTTTTTTTTTAGCCGTTTTTTTGATAGTTAAAAAAAAATTTTTTCATGTTTTTTTAGCTGTTTTTAAGACGTTTTAGCAAAAAAAAAAATATAAATTTTTTACGTTCTTTTGTTTTTAGCAATTTTAGATCCGATTTAGCAAAAAAAATTTTCACTTTTTAGGGATTTTATTTGTTTTTTTTTAGCCGTTTTTTTGATAGCTAAAAAAAATTTTTTTCATGTTTTTTTAGCTGTTTTTAAGACGTTTTAGCAAAAAAAAAATATTAATTTTTTACGTTCTTTTGTTTTTAGCAATTTTAGATCCGATTTAGCAAAAAAAAATTTTCACTTTTTAGGGTTTTTATTTGTTTTTTTTTTAGCCGTTTTTTTGATAGCTAAAAAAAATTTTTTTCATGTTTTTTTAGCTGTTTTTAAGACGTTTTAGCAAAAAAAAAAAAAATATAAATTTTTTACGTTCTTTTGTTTTTAGCAATTTTAGATCCGATTTAGCAAAAAAAAATTTCACTTTTTAGGGTTTTTATTTTTTTTTTTTAGCCGTTTTTTTGATAGCTAAAAAAAATTTTTTATGTTTTTTTTAGCTGTTTTTAAGACGTTTTAGCAAAAAAAAAAAATATAAATTTTTTACGTTCTTTTGTTTTTAGCAATTTTAGATCCGATTTAGCAAAAAAAATTTTCACTTTTTAGGGTTTTTATTTGTTTTTATTTTTAGCCGTTTTTTTGATAGCTAAAAAAAAAATTTTTTCATGTTTTTTTTAGCTGTTTTTAAGACATTTTAGCAAAAAAAAAAATATAAATTTTTTACGTTCTTTTGTTTTTAGCAATTTTAGATCCGATTTAGCAAAAAAAATTTTCACTTTTTAGGGTTTTCATTTGTGTTTTTTTTAGCCGTTTTTTTGATACCTAAAAAAAAATTTTTTCATGTTTTTTTTAGCTGTTTTTAAGACGTTTTAGCAAAAAAAAAAAATATTAATTTTTTACGTTCTTTTGTTTTTAGCAATTTTATATCCGATTAAGCAAAAAAAAATTTTCACTTTTTAGGGTTTTTATTTGTTTTTTTTTTAGCCGTTTTTTTAAAGCTAAAAAAAAATTTTTTTATGTTTTTTTTAGCTGTTTTTAAGACGTTTTAGCAAAAAAAAATATATATAAATTTTTAACGTTCTTTTGTTTTTAGCAATTTTAGATCCGATTAAGCAAAAAAAATTTTCACTTTTTAGGGTTTTTATTTGTTTTTTTTTAGCCGTTTTTTTGATAGCTAAAAAAAAATTTTTTTCATGTTTTTTTTAGCTGTTTTTAAGACGTTTTAGCAAAAAAAAAAAATATAAATTTTTTACGTTCTTTTGTTTTTAGCAATTTTAGATCCGATTTGGCAAAAAAAAATTTCACTTTTTAGGGTTTTTATTTTTTTTTTTTTAGCCGTTTTTTTGATAGCTAAAAAAAAATTTTTTTCATGTTTTTTTTAGCTGTTTTTAAAACGTTTTGGCAAAAAAAAAAATATATAAATTTTTTACGTTCTTTTGTTTTTAGCAATTTTAGATCCGATTTAGCAAAATAAAATTTTCACTTTTTAGGGTTTTTATTTGTTTTTTTTTAGCCGTTTTTTTGATAGCTAAAAAAAAATTTTTTATGTTTTTTTTAGCTGTTTTTAAGACGTTTTAGCAAAAAAAAAAATATAAATTTTTTACGTTCTTTTGTTTTTAGCAATTTTAGATCCGATTTAGCAAAAAAAATTTTTACTTTTTAGGGTTTTTATTTGTTTTTTTTTTAGCCGTTTTTTTGATAGCTAAAAAAAAATTTTTTCATGTTTTTTTTAGCTGTTTTTAAGACGTTTTAGCAAAAAAAAAAATATTAATTTTTTACGTTTTTTTGTTTTTAGCAATTTTATATCCGATTAAGCAAAAAAAAATTTTCACTTTTTAGGGTTTTTATTTGTTTTTTTTTTAGCCGTTTTTTTTAAAGCTAAAAAAAAATTTTTTTATGTTTTTTTTAGCTGTTTTTAAGACGTTTTAGCAAAAAAAAATATATATAAATTTTTAACGTTCTTTTGTTTTTAGCAATTTTAGATCCGATTTAGCAAAAAAAAATTTTCACTTTTTAGGGTTTTTATTTGTTTTTTTTTTAGCCGTTTTTTTGATAGCTAAAAAAAAATTTTTTTCATGTTTTTTTTAGCTGTTTTTAAGACGTTTTAGCAAAAAAAAAAATATAAATTTTTTACGTTCTTTTGTTTTTAGCAATTTTAGATCCGATTTAGCAAAAAAAAATTTCACTTTTTAGGGTTTTTATTTGTTTTTTTTTAGCCGTTTTTTTGATAGCTAAAAAAAAAATTTTTTCATGTTTTTTTTAGCTGTTTTTAAAACGTTTTAGCAAAAAAAAATATATAAATTTGTTACGTTCTTTTGTTTTTAGCAATTTTAGATCTGATTTAGCAAAAAAAAATTTCACTTTTTAGGGTTTTTATTAGTTTTTTTTTTAGCCGTTTTTTTGATAGCTAAAAAAAAAATTTTTCATGTTTTTTTTAGCTGTTTTTAAGACGTTTTAGCAAAAAAAAAAATATAAATTTTTTACGTTCTTTTGTTTTTAGCAATTTTAGATCCGATTTAGCAAAAAAAATTTTCACTTTTTAGGGTTTTTATTTGTGTTTTTTTTAGCCGTTTTTTTGATAGCTAAAAAAAAATTTTTTCATGTTTTTTTTAGCTGTTTTTAAGACGTTTTAGCAAAAAAAAAAATATTAATTTTTTACGTTTTTTTGTTTTTAGCAATTTTATATCCGATTAAGCAAAAAAAAATTTTCACTTTTTAGGGTTTTTATTTGTTTTTTTTTTAAAGCTAAAAAAAAATTTTTTTATGTTTTTTTTAGCTGTTTTTAAGACGTTTTAGCAAAAAAAAAAAAAATATAAATTTTTTACGTTCTTTTGTTTTTTGCAATTTTAGATCCGATTAAGCAAAAAAAATTTTCACTTTTTAGGGTTTTTATTTGTTTTTTTTTAGCCGTTTTTTTGATAGCTAAAAAAATTTTTTTTCATGTTTTTTTTAGCTGTTTTTAAGACGTTTTAGCAAAAAAAAAATATTAATTTTTTACGTTCTTTTGTTTTTAGCAATTTTATATCCGATTAAGCAAAAAAAAATTTTCACTTTTTAGGGTTTTTATTTGTTTTTTTAGCCGTTTTTTTTAATAGCTAAAAAAAATTTTTTTTCATGTTTTTTTAGCTGTTTTTAAGACGTTTTAGCAAAAAAAAAATATATAAATTTTTTACGTTCTTTTGTTTTTAGCAATTTTAGATCCGATTTAGCAAAAAAAAATTTTCACTTTTTAGGGTTTTTATTTGTTTTTTTTTTAGCCGTTTTTTTTAAATCTAAAAAAAAAATTTTTTCATGTTTTTTTTAGCTGTTTTTAAGACGTTTTAGCAAAAAAAAAAATATAAATTTTTTACGTTCTTTTGTTTTTAGCAATTTTAGATCCGATTTAGCAAAAAAAAATTTCACTTTTTAGGGTTTTTATTTGTTTTTTTTTTAGCCGTTTTTTTGATAGCTAAAAAAAAATTTTTTTCATGTTTTTTTTAGCTGTTTTTAAAACGTTTTAGCAAAAAAAAAATATATAAATTTTTTACGTTCTTTTGTTTTTAGCAATTTTAGATCCGATTAAGCAAAAAAAAATTTTCACTTTTCAGGGTTTTTATTTGTTTTTTTTTAGCCGTTTTTTTGATAGCTAAAAAAAAAATTTTTTCATGTTTTTTTAGCTGTTTGTAAGACGTTTTAGCAAAAAAAAAAAAAAAAAAAATTTTTTACGTTCTTTTGTTTTTAGCAATTTTAGATCCGATTTAGCAAAAAAAAATTTCACTTTTTAGGGTTTTTATTTGTTTTTTTTTAGCCGTTTTTTTAATAGCTAAAAAAAAAAATTTTTTCATGTTTTTTTTAGCTGTTTTTAAGACGTTTTAGCAAAAAAAAAATATATAAATATTTTACGTTCTTTTGTTTTTAGCAATTTTAGATCCGATTTAGCAAAAAAAAATTTTCACTTTTTAGGGTTTTTATTTGTTTTTTTTTTTAGCCGTTTTTTTGATAGCTAAAAAAAAAAATTTTTCATGTTTTTTTTAGCTGTTTTTAAGACGTTTTAGCAAAAAAAAAAATATAAATTTTTTACGTTCTTTTGTTTTTAGCAATTTTAGATCCGATTAAGCAAAAAAAATTTTCACTTTTTAGGGTTTTTATTTGTGTTTTTTTTAGCCGTTTTTTTGATAGCTAAAAAAAAATTTTTTCATGTTTTTTTTAGCTGTTTTTAAGACGTTTTAGCAAAAAAAAAAAATTAATTTTTTACGTTCTTTTGTTTTTAGCAATTTTATATCCGATTAAGCAAAAAAAAATTTTCACTTTTTAGGGTTTTTATTTGTTTTTTTTTTAGCCGTTTTTTTTAAAGCTAAAAAAAAATTTTTTTATGTTTTTTTTAGCTGTTTTTAAGACGTTTTAGCAAAAAAAAAAATATTAATTTTTTACGTTCTTTTGTTTTTAGCAATTTTAGATCCGATTTAGCAAAAAAAAATTTTCACTTTTTAGGGTTTTTATTTGTTTTTTTTTTAGCCGTTTTTTTGATAGCTAAAAAAAATTTTTTTCATGTTTGTTTAGCTGTTTTTAAGACGTTTTAGCAAAAAAAAAAAAATATAAATTTTTTACGTTCTTTTGTTTTTAGCAATTTTAGATCCGATTAAGCAAAAAAAAAATTCACTTTTTAGGGTTTTTATTTGTTTTTTTTTAGCCGTTTTTTTTATAGCTAAAAAAAAATTTTTTTCATGTTTTTTTTAGCTGTTTTTAAGACGTTTTAGCAAAAAAAAAATATTAATTTTTTACGTTCTTTTGTTTTTAGCAATTTTAGATCCAATTTGGCAAAAAAAAATTTTCACTTTTTAGGGTTTTTATTTGTTTTTTTTTTAGCCGTTTTTTTGATAGCTAAAAAAAATTTTTTCATGTTTTTTTAGCTGTTTTTAAGACGTTTTAGCAAAAAAAAAAATATAAATTTTTTACGTTCTTTTGTTTTTAGCAATTTTATATCCGATTAAGCAAAAAAAAATTTTCACTTTTTAGGGTTTTTATTTGTTTTTTTTAGCCGTTTTTTTGATAGCTAAAAAAAAATTTTTTTCATGTTTTTTTAGCTGTTTTTAAGACGTTTTAGCAAAAAAAAAATATTAATTTTTTACGTTCTTTTGTTTTTAGCAATTTTAGATCCAATTTAGCAAAAAAAAATTTTCACTTTTTAGGGTTTTTATTTGTTTTTTTTTTAGCCGTTTTTTTTAAAGCTAAAAAAAAATTTTTTATGTTTTTTTTTAGCTGTTTTTAAGACGTTTTAGCAAAAAAAAAAAATATAAATTTTTTACGTTCTTTTGTTTTTAGCAATTTTAGATCCGATTTAGCAAAAAAAAATTTCACTTTTTAGGGTTTTTATTTGTTTTTTTTTAAGCAGTTTTTTTTAAAGCTAAAAAAAAATTTTTTTATGTTTTTTTTAGCTGTTTTTAAGACGTTTTAGCAAAAAAAAAAAATATAAATTTTTTACGTTCTTTTGTTTTTAGCAATTTTAGATCCGATTTAGCAAAAAAAATTTTCACTTTTTAGGGATTTTATTTGTTTTTTTTTTAGCCGTTTTTTTGATGGCTAAAAAATTTTTTTTCATGTTTTTTTTAGCTGTTTTTAAGACGTTTTAGCAAAAAAAAAATATTAATTTTTTACGTTCTTTTGTTTTTAGCAATTTTAGATCCGATTTAGCAAAAAAAAATTTTCACTTTTTAGGGTTTTTATTTGTTTTTTTTTTAGCCGTTTTTTTGATAGTTAAAAAAAATTTTTTTCATGTTTTTTTAGCTGTTTTTAAGACGTTTTAGCAAAAAAAAAAATATAAATTTTTTACGTTCTTTTGTTTTTAGCAATTTTAGATCCGATTTAGCAAAAAAAATTTTCACTTTTTAGGGATTTTATTTGTTTTTTTTTAGCCGTTTTTTTGATAGCTAAAAAAAATTTTTTTCATGTTTTTTTTAGCTGTTTTTAAGACGTTTTAGCAAAAAAAAAAAATATTAATTTTTTACGTTTTTTTGTTTTTAGCAATTTTATATCCGATTAAGCAAAAAAAAATTTTCACTTTTTAGGGTTTTTATTTGTTTTTTTTTTAGCCGTTTTTTTTAAAGCTAAAAAAAAATTTTTTTATGTTTTTTTTAGCTGTTTTTAAGACGTTTTAGCAAAAAAAAATATATATAAATTTTTAACGTTCTTTTGTTTTTAGCAATTTTAGATCCGATTTAGCAAAAAAAAATTTTCACTTTTTAGGGTTTTTATTTGTTTTTTTTTTAGCCGTTTTTTTGATAGCTAAAAAAAAATTTTTTTCATGTTTTTTTTAGCTGTTTTTAAGACGTTTTAGCAAAAAAAAAAATATAAATTTTTTACGTTCTTTTGTTTTTAGCAATTTTAGATCCGATTTAGCAAAAAAAAATTTCACTTTTTAGGGTTTTTATTTGTTTTTTTTTAGCCGTTTTTTTGATAGCTAAAAAAAAAATTTTTTCATGTTTTTTTTAGCTGTTTTTAAAACGTTTTAGCAAAAAAAAAATATATAAATTTGTTACGTTCTTTTGTTTTTAGCAATTTTAGATCCGATTTAGCAAAAAAAAATTTCACTTTTTAGGGTTTTTATTAGTTTTTTTTTTAGCCGTTTTTTTGATAGCTAAAAAAAAAATTTTTCATGTTTTTTTTAGCTGTTTTTAAGACGTTTTAGCAAAAAAAAAAAATATAAATTTTTTACGTTCTTTTGTTTTTAGCAATTTTAGATCCGATTTAGCAAAAAAAATTTTCACTTTTTAGGGTTTTTATTTGTTTTTTTTTAGCCGTTTTTTTGATAGCTAAAAAAAAATTTTTTCATGTTTTTTTTAGCTGTTTTTAAGACGTTTTAGCAAAAAAAAAAATATTAATTTTTTACGTTTTTTTGTTTTTAGCAATTTTATATCCGATTAAGCAAAAAAAAATTTTCACTTTTTAGGGTTTTTATTTGTTTTTTTTTTAAAGCTAAAAAAAAATTTTTTTATGTTTTTTTTAGCTGTTTTTAAGACGTTTTAGCAAAAAAAAAAAAAAATATAAATTTTTTACGTTCTTTTGTTTTTTGCAATTTTAGATCCGATTAAGCAAAAAAAATTTTCACTTTTTAGGGTTTTTATTTGTTTTTTTTTAGCCGTTTTTTTGATAGCTAAAAAAATTTTTTTTCATGTTTTTTTTAGCTGTTTTTAAGACGTTTTAGCAAAAAAAAAATATTAATTTTTTACGTTCTTTTGTTTTTAGCAATTTTATATCCGATTAAGCAAAAAAAAATTTTCACTTTTTAGGGTTTTTATTTGTTTTTTTTAGCCGTTTTTTTTATAGCTAAAAAAAAATTTTTTTCATGTTTTTTTAGCTGTTTTTAAGACGTTTTAGCAAAAAAAAAATATATAAATTTTTTACGTTCTTTTGTTTTTAGCAATTTTAGATCCGATTTAGCAAAAAAAAATTTTCACTTTTTAGGGTTTTTATTTGTTTTTTTTTTAGCCGTTTTTTTTAAATCTAAAAAAAAAATTTTTTCATGTTTTTTTTAGCTGTTTTTAAGACGTTTTAGCAAAAAAAAAAAAATATAAATTTTTTACGTTCTTTTGTTTTTAGCAATTTTAGATCCGATTTAGCAAAAAAAAATTTCACTTTTTAGGGTTTTTATTTGTTTTTTTTTTAGCCGTTTTTTTGATAGCTAAAAAAAAATTTTTTTCATGTTTTTTTTAGCTGTTTTTAAAACGTTTTAGCAAAAAAAAAATATATAAATTTTTTACGTTCTTTTGTTTTTAGCAATTTTAGATCCGATTAAGCAAAAAAAAATTTTCACTTTTCAGGGTTTTTATTTGTTTTTTTTTTAGCCGTTTTTTTGATAGCTAAAAAAAAAATTTTTTCATGTTTTTTTAGCTGTTTGTAAGACGTTTTAGCAAAAAAAAAAAAAAAAAAAATTTTTTACGTTCTTTTGTTTTTAGCAATTTTAGATCCGATTTAGCAAAAAAAAATTTCACTTTTTAGGGTTTTTATTTGTTTTTTTTTAGCCGTTTTTTTAATAGCTAAAAAAAAAATTTTTTTCATGTTTTTTTTAGCTGTTTTTAAGACGTTTTAGCAAAAAAAAAATATATAAATAATTTACGTTCTTTTGTTTTTAGCAATTTTAGATCCGATTTAGCAAAAAAAAATTTTCACTTTTTAGGGTTTTTATTTGTTTTTTTTTTAGCCGTTTTTTTTAAAGCTAAAAAAAATTTTTTTATGTTTTTTTTTGCTGTTTTTAAAACGTTTTAGCAAAAAAAAATATAAAATTTTTTACGTTCTTTTATTTTTAGCAATTTTAGATCCGATTTAGCAAAAAAAATTTTCACTTTTTAGGGATTTTATTTGTTTTTTTTTTAGCCGTTTTTTTGATAGCTAAAAAAATTTTTTTCATGTTTTTTTAGCTGTTTTTAAGACGTTTTAGCAAAAAAAAAATATTAATTTTTTACGTTCTTTTGTTTTTAGCAATTTTAGATCCGATTTAGCAAAAAAAAATTTCACTTTTTAGGGATTTTATTTGTTTTTTTTTTAGCCGTTTTTTTGATAGCTAAAAAAAATTTTTTTCATGTTTTTTTTAGCTGTTTTTAAGACGTTTTAGCAAAAAAAAAATATTAATTTTTTACGTTCTTTTGTTTTTAGCAATTTTAGATCCAATTTAGCAAAAAAAAATTTTCACTTTTTAGGGTTTGTATTTGTTTTTTTTTTAGCCGTTTTTTTGATAGCTAAAAAAAATTTTTTTCATGTTTTTTTAGCTGTTTTTAAGACGTTTTAGCAAAAAAAAAAATATAAATTTTTTACGTTCTTTTGTTTTTAGCAATTTTAGATCCGATTTAGCAAAAAAAAAATTCACTTTTTAGGGTTTTTATTTGTTTTTTTTTTAGCCGTTTTTTTGATAGCTAAAAAAAAAAATTTTTCATGTTTTTTTTAGCTGTTTTTAAGACGTTTTAGCAAAAAAAAAAAATATAAATTTTTTACGTTCTTTTGTTTTTAGCAATTTTAGATCCGATTTAGCAAAAAAAATTTTCACTTTTTAGGGTTTTTATTTGTGTTTTTTTTAGCCGTTTTTTTGATAGCTAAAAAAAAAATTTTTCATGTTTTTTTTAGCTGTTTTTAAGACGTTTTAGCAAAAAAAAAAAATTAATTTTTTACGTTCTTTTGTTTTTACCAATTTTATATCCGATTAAGCAAAAAAAAATTTTCACTTTTTAGGGTTTTTATTTGTTTTTTTTTTAGCCGTTTTTTTTAAAGCTAAAAAAAAATTTTTTTATGTTTTTATTAGCTGTTTTTAAGACGTTTTAGCAAAAAAAAAAAATATTAATTTTTTACGTTCTTTTGTTTTTAGCAATTTTAGATCCGATTTAGCAAAAAAAAATTTTCACTTTTTAGGGTTTTTATTTGTTTTTTTTTTAGCCGTTTTTTTGATAGCTAAAAAAAATTTTTTTCATGTTTGTTTAGCTGTTTTTAAGACGTTTTAGCAAAAAAAAAAAATATAAATTTTTTACGTTCTTTTGTTTTTAGCAATTTTAGATCCGATTAAGCAAAAAAAAAATTCACTTTTTAGGGTTTTTATTTGTTTTTTTTTAGCCGTTTTTTTTATAGCTAAAAAAAAATTTTTTTCATGTTTTTTTTAGCTGTTTTTAAGACGTTTTAGCAAAAAAAAAATATTAATTTTTTACGTTCTTTTGTTTTTAGCAATTTTAGATCCAATTTAGCAAAAAAAAATTTTCACTTTTTAGGGTTTTTATTTGTTTTTTTTTTAGCCGTTTTTTTGATAGCTAAAAAAAATTTTTTCATGTTTTTTTAGCTGTTTTTAAGACGTTTTAGCAAAAAAAAAAATATAAATTTTTTACGTTCTTTTGTTTTTAGCAATTTTAGATCCGATTTAGCAAAAAAAAAATTCACTTTTTAGGGTTTTTATTTGTTTTTTTTTAGCCGTTTTTTTGATAGCTAAAAAAAATTTTTTTCATGTTTTTTTTAGCTGTTTTTAAGACGTTTTTGCAAAAAAAAAAATATATAAATTTTTTACGTTCTTTTGATTTTAGCAATTTTAGATCCGATTAAGCAAAAAAAAAATTTCACTTTTTAGGGTTTTTATTTGTTTTTTTTTTAGCCGTTTTTTTTAAAGCTAAAAAAAAATTTTTTATGTTTTTTTTTAGCTGTTTTTAAGACGTTTTAGCAAAAAAAAAAAATATAAATTTTTTACGTTCTTTTGTTTTTAGCAATTTCAGATCCGATTTAGCAAAAAAAAATTTCACTTTTTAGGGTTTTTATTTGTTTTTTTTTTAGCCGTTTTTTTGATAGCTAAAAAAAAATTTTTTTCATGTTTTTTTTAGCTGTTTTTAAGACGTTTTAGCAAAAAAAAAAATATAAATTTTTTACGTTCTTTTGTTTTTAGCAATTTTAGATCCGATTTAGCAAAAAAAATTTTCACTTTTTAGGGTTTTTATTTGTGTTTTTTTTAGCCGTTTTTTTGATAGCTAAAAAAAAATTTTTTCATGTTTTTTTTAGCTGTTTTTAAGACGTTTTAGCAAAAAAAAAAATATTAATTTTTTACGTTCTTTTGTTTTTAGCAATTTTATATCCGATTAAGCAAAAAAAAATTTTCACTTTTTAGGGTTTTTATTTGTTTTTTTTTTAGCCGTTTTTTTTAAAGCTAAAAAAAAATTTTTTTATGTTTTTTTCAGCTGTTTTTAAGACGTTTTAGCAAAAAAAAAAAAAATATAAATTTTTTACGTTCTTTTGTTTTTAGCAATTTTAGATCCGATTTATCAAAAAAAAAATTCACTTTTTAGGGTTTTTATTTGTTTTTTTTAGCCGTTTTTTTGATAGCTAAAAAAAAATTTTTTTCATGTTTTTTTTAGCTGTTTTTAAGACGTTTTAGCAAAAAAAAAATATATAAATTTTTTACGTTCTTTTGTTTTTAGCAATTTTAGATCCGATTTAGCAAAAAAAAATTTTCACTTTTTAGGGTTTTTATTTGTTTTTTTTTTAGCCGTTTTTTTTAAAGCTAAAAAAAATTTTTTATGTTTTTTTTTAGCTGTTTTTAAGACGTTTTAGCAAAAAAAAAAAAATATTAATTTTTTACGTTCTTTTGTTTTTAGCAATTTTAGATCCGATTTAGCAAAAAAAATTTTCACTTTTTAGGGTTTTTATTTGTTTTTTTTTTAGCCGTTTTTTTGATAGCTAAAAAAAAAAATTTTTCATGTTTTTTTTAGCTGTTTTTAAGACGTTTTAGCAAAAAAAAAATATAAATTTTTTACGTTCTTTTGTTTTTAGCAATTTTAGATCCGATTTAGCAAAAAAAATTTTCACTTTTTAGGGTTTTTATTTGTGTTTTTTTTAGCCGTTTTTAGATAGCTAAAAAAAAATTTTTTCATGTTTTTTTTAGCTGTTTTTAAGACGTTTTAGCAAAAAAAAAAATATTAATTTTTTACGTTCTTTTGTTTTTAGCAATTTTAGATCCGATTTAGCAAAAAAAATTTTCACTTTTTAGGGTTTTTATTTGTGTTTTTTTTAGCCGTTTTTTTGATAGCTAAAAAAAAATTTTTTCATGTTTTTTTTAGCTGTTTTTAAGACGTTTTAGCAAAAAAAAAAAATATTAATTTTTTACGTTCTTTTGTTTTTAGCAATTTTATATCCGATTAAGCAAAAAAAAATTTTCACTTTTTAGGGTTTTTATTTGTTTTTTTTAGCCGTTTTTTTGATAGCTAAAAAAAAATTTTTTTCATGTTTTTTTAGCTGTTTTTAAGACGTTTTAGCAAAAAAAAAATATTAATTTTTTACGTTCTTTTGTTTTTAGCAATTTTAGATCCAATTTAGCAAAAAAAAATTTTCACTTTTTAGGGTTTTTATTTGTTTTTTTTTAGCCGTTTTTTTGATAGCTAAAAAAAATTTTTTTCATGTTTTTTTAGCTGTTTTTAAGACGTTTTAGCAAAAAAAAAAAAATATAAATTTTTTACGTTCTTTTGTTTTTAGCAATTTTAGATCCGATTTAGCAAAAAAAAAATTCACTTTTTAGGGTTTTTATTTGTTTTTTTTTAGCCGTTTTTTTGATAGCTAAAAAAAATTTTTTTCATGTTTTTTTTAGCTGTTTTTAAGACGTTTTTGCAAAAAAAAAATATATAAATTTTTTACGTTCTTTTGTTTTTAGCAATTTTAGATCCGATTTGGCAAAAAAAAATTTCACTTTTTAGGGTTTTTATTTTTTTTTTTTTAGCCGTTTTTTTGATAGCTAAAAAAAAATTTTTTTCATGTTTTTTTTAGCTGTTTTTAAAACGTTTTGGCAAAAAAAAAAAATATATAAATTTTTTACGTTCTTTTGTTTTTAGCAATTTTAGATCCGATTTAGCAAAATAAAATTTTCACTTTTTAGGGTTTTTATTTGTTTTTTTTTAGCCGTTTTTTTGATAGCTAAAAAAAAATTTTTTATGTTTTTTTTAGCTGTTTTTAAGACGTTTTAGCAAAAAAAAAAATATAAATTTTTTACGTTCTTTTGTTTTTAGCAATTTTAGATCCGATTTAGCAAAAAAAATTTTTACTTTTTAGGGTTTTTATTTGTTTTTTTTTAGCCGTTTTTTTGATAGCTAAAAAAAAATTTTTTCATGTTTTTTTTAGCTGTTTTTAAGACGTTTTAGCAAAAAAAAAAAATATTAATTTTTTACGTTTTTTTGTTTTTAGCAATTTTATATCCGATTAAGCAAAAAAAAATTTTCACTTTTTAGGGTTTTTATTTGTTTTTTTTTAGCCGTTTTTTTTAAAGCTAAAAAAAATTTTTTTATGTTTTTTTTAGCTGTTTTTAAGACGTTTTAGCAAAAAAAATATATATAAATTTTTAACGTTCTTTTGTTTTTAGCAATTTTAGATCCGATTTAGCAAAAAAAAATTTTCACTTTTTAGGGTTTTTATTTGTTTTTTTTTTAGCCGTTTTTTTGATAGCTAAAAAAAAATTTTTTTCATGTTTTTTTTAGCTGTTTTTAAGACGTTTTAGCAAAAAAAAAAATATAAATTTTTTACGTTCTTTTGTTTTTAGCAATTTTAGATCCGATTTAGCAAAAAAAAATTTCACTTTTTAGGGTTTTTATTTGTTTTTTTTTAGCCGTTTTTTTGATAGCTAAAAAAAAAATTTTTTCATGTTTTTTTTAGCTGTTTTTAAAACGTTTTAGCAAAAAAAAAATATATAAATTTGTTACGTTCTTTTGTTTTTAGCAATTTTAGATCCGATTTAGCAAAAAAAAATTTCACTTTTTAGGGTTTTTATTAGTTTTTTTTTAGCCGTTTTTTTGATAGCTAAAAAAAAAATTTTTCATGTTTTTTTTAGCTGTTTTTAAGACGTTTTAGCAAAAAAAAAAATATAAATTTTTTACGTTCTTTTGTTTTTAGCAATTTTAGATCCGATTTAGCAAAAAAAATTTTCACTTTTTAGGGTTTTTATTTGTGTTTTTTTTAGCCGTTTTTTTGATAGCTAAAAAAAAATTTTTTCATGTTTTTTTTAGCTGTTTTTAAGACGTTTTAGCAAAAAAAAAAATATTAATTTTTTACGTTTTTTTGTTTTTAGCAATTTTATATCCGATTAAGCAAAAAAAAAATTTCACTTTTTAGGGTTTTTATTTGTTTTTTTTTTAAAGCTAAAAAAAAATTTTTTTATGTTTTTTTTAGCTGTTTTTAAGACGTTTTAGCAAAAAAAAAAAAAAATATAAATTTTTTACGTTCTTTTGTTTTTTGCAATTTTAGATCCGATTAAGCAAAAAAAATTTTCACTTTTTAGGGTTTTTATTTGTTTTTTTTTAGCCGTTTTTTTGATAGCTAAAAAAATTTTTTTTCATGTTTTTTTTAGCTGTTTTTAAGACGTTTTAGCAAAAAAAAAATATTAATTTTTTACGTTCTTTTGTTTTTAGCAATTTTATATCCGATTAAGCAAAAAAAAATTTTCACTTTTTAGGGTTTTTATTTGTTTTTTTTAGCCGTTTTTTTTATAGCTAAAAAAAAATTTTTTTCATGTTTTTTTAGCTGTTTTTAAGACGTTTTAGCAAAAAAAAAATATATAAATTTTTTACGTTCTTTTGTTTTTAGCAATTTTAGATCCGATTTAGCAAAAAAAAATTTTCACTTTTTAGGGTTTTTATTTGTTTTTTTTTTAGCCGTTTTTTTTAAATCTAAAAAAAAAATTTTTTCATGTTTTTTTTAGCTGTTTTTAAGACGTTTTAGCAAAAAAAAAAAAAATAAATTTTTTACGTTCTTTTGTTTTTAGCAATTTTAGATCCGATTTAGCAAAAAAAAATTTCACTTTTTAGGGTTTTTATTTGTTTTTTTTTTAGCCGTTTTTTTGATAGCTAAAAAAAAATTTTTTTCATGTTTTTTTTAGCTGTTTTTAAAACGTTTTAGCAAAAAAAAAATATATAAATTTTTTACGTTCTTTTGTTTTTAGCAATTTTAGATCCGATTAAGCAAAAAAAAATTTTCACTTTTCAGGGTTTTTATTTGTTTTTTTTTTAGCCGTTTTTTTGATAGCTAAAAAAAAAATTTTTTCATGTTTTTTTAGCTGTTTGTAAGACGTTTTAGCAAAAAAAAAAAAAAAAAAAATTTTTTACGTTCTTTTGTTTTTAGCAATTTTAGATCCGATTTAGCAAAAAAAAATTTCACTTTTTAGGGTTTTTATTTGTTTTTTTTTAGCCGTTTTTTTAATAGCTAAAAAAAAAAATTTTTTCATGTTTTTTTTAGCTGTTTTTAAGACGTTTTAGCAAAAAAAAAATATATAAATATTTTACGTTCTTTTGTTTTTAGCAATTTTAGATCCGATTTAGCAAAAAAAAATTTTCACTTTTTAGGGTTTTTATTTGTTTTTTTTTTAGCCGTTTTTTTTAAAGCTAAAAAAAATTTTTTTATGTTTTTTTTTGCTGTTTTTAAAACGTTTTAGCAAAAAAAAATATAAAATTTTTTACGTTCTTTTATTTTTAGCAATTTTAGATCCGATTTAGCAAAAAAAATTTTCACTTTTTAGGGATTTTATTTGTTTTTTTTTTAGCCGTTTTTTTGATAGCTAAAAAAATTTTTTTCATGTTTTTTTAGCTGTTTTTAAGACGTTTTAGCAAAAAAAAAAATATTAATTTTTTACGTTCTTTTGTTTTTAGCAATTTTAGATCCGATTTAGCAAAAAAAAATTTCACTTTTTAGGGATTTTATTTGTTTTTTTTTTAGTCGTTTTTTTGATAGCTAAAAAAAATTTTTTTCATGTTTTTTTTAGCTGTTTTTAAGACGTTTTAGCAAAAAAAAAATATTAATTTTTTACGTTCTTTTGTTTTTAGCAATTTTAGATCCAATTTAGCAAAAAAAAATTTTCACTTTTTAGGGTTTGTATTTGTTTTTTTTTTAGCCGTTTTTTTGATAGCTAAAAAAAATTTTTTTCATGTTTTTTTAGCTGTTTTTAAGACGTTTTAGCAAAAAAAAAAATATAAATTTTTTACGTTCTTTTGTTTTTAGCAATTTTAGATCCGATTTAGCAAAAAAAAAATTCACTTTTTAGGGTTTTTATTTGTTTTTTTTTTAGCCGTTTTTTTGATAGCTAAAAAAAAAAATTTTTCATGTTTTTTTTAGCTGTTTTTAAGACGTTTTAGCAAAAAAAAAAAATATAAATTTTTTACGTTCTTTTGTTTTTAGCAATTTTAGATCCGATTTAGCAAAAAAAATTTTCACTTTTTAGGGTTTTTATTTGTGTTTTTTTTAGCCGTTTTTTTGATAGCTAAAAAAAAATTTTTTCATGTTTTTTTTAGCTGTTTTTAAGACGTTTTAGCAAAAAAAAAAAATTAATTTTTTACGTTCTTTTGTTTTTAGCAATTTTATATCCGATTAAGCAAAAAAAAATTTTCACTTTTTAGGGTTTTTATTTGTTTTTTTTTTAGCCGTTTTTTTTAAAGCTAAAAAAAAATTTTTTTATGTTTTTTTTAGCTGTTTTTAAGACGTTTTAGCAAAAAAAAAAAATATTAATTTTTTACGTTCTTTTGTTTTTAGCAATTTTAGATCCGATTTAGCAAAAAAAAATTTTCACTTTTTAGGGTTTTTATTTGTTTTTTTTTTAGCCGTTTTTTTGATAGCTAAAAAAAATTTTTTTCATGTTTGTTTAGCTGTTTTTAAGACGTTTTAGCAAAAAAAAAAAATATAAATTTTTTACGTTCTTTTGTTTTTAGCAATTTTAGATCCGATTAAGCAAAAAAAAAATTCACTTTTTAGGGTTTTTATTTGTTTTTTTTTAGCCGTTTTTTTTATAGCTAAAAAAAAATTTTTTTCATGTTTTTTTTAGCTGTTTTTAAGACGTTTTAGCAAAAAAAAAATATTAATTTTTTACGTTCTTTTGTTTTTAGCAATTTTAGATCCAATTTAGCAAAAAAAAATTTTCACTTTTTAGGGTTTTTATTTGTTTTTTTTTTAGCCGTTTTTTTGATAGCTAAAAAAAATTTTTTCATGTTTTTTTAGCTGTTTTTAAGACGTTTTAGCAAAAAAAAAAAATATAAATTTTTTACGTTCTTTTGTTTTTAGCAATTTTAGATCCGATTTAGCAAAAAAAAAATTCACTTTTTAGGGTTTTTATTTGCTTTTTTTAGCCGTTTTTTTGATAGCTAAAAAAAATTTTTTTCATGTTTTTTTTAGCTGTTTTTAAGACGTTTTTGCAAAAAAAAAAAATATATAAATTTTTTACGTTCTTTTGTTTTTAGCAATTTTAGATCCGATTAAGCAAAAAAAAAATTTCACTTTTTAGGGTTTTTATTTGTTTTTTTTTTAGCCGTTTTTTTTAAAGCTAAAAAAAAATTTTTTATGTTTTTTTTTAGCTGTTTTTAAGACGTTTTAGCAAAAAAAAAAAATATAAATTTTTTACGTTCTTTTGTTTTTAGCAATTTCAGATCCGATTTAGCAAAAAAAAATTTCACTTTTTAGGGTTTTTATTTGTTTTTTTTTTAGCCGTTTTTTTGATAGCTAAAAAAAAAATTTTTTCATGTTTTTTTTAGCTGTTTTTAAGACGTTTTAGCAAAAAAAAAAAATATAAATTTTTTACGTTCTTTTGTTTTTAGCAATTTTAGATCCGATTTAGCAAAAAAAATTTTCACTTTTTAGGGTTTTTATTTGTGTTTTTTTTAGCCGTTTTTTTGATAGCTAAAAAAAAATTTTTTCATGTTTTTTTTAGCTGTTTTTAAGACGTTTTAGCAAAAAAAAAAATATTAATTTTTTACGTTCTTTTGTTTTTAGCAATTTTATATCCGATTAAGCAAAAAAAAATTTTCACTTTTTAGGGTTTTTATTTGTTTTTTTTTTAGCCGTTTTTTTTAAAGCTAAAAAAAAATTTTTTATGTTTTTTTTTAGCTGTTTTTAAGACGTTTTAGCAAAAAAAAAAAATATAAATTTTTTACGTTCTTTTGTTTTTAGCAATTTCAGATCCGATTTAGCAAAAAAAAATTTCACTTTTTAGGGTTTTTATTTGTTTTTTTTTTAGCCGTTTTTTTGATAGCTAAAAAAAAAATTTTTTCATGTTTTTTTTAGCTGTTTTTAAGACGTTTTAGCAAAAAAAAAAATATAAATTTTTTACGTTCTTTTGTTTTTAGCAATTTTAGATCCGATTTAGCAAAAAAAATTTTCACTTTTTAGGGTTTTTATTTGTGTTTTTTTTAGCCGTTTTTTTGATAGCTAAAAAAAAATTTTTTCATGTTTTTTTTAGCTGTTTTTAAGACGTTTTAGCAAAAAAAAAAAAATATTAATTTTTTACGTTCTTTTGTTTTTAGCAATTTTATATCCGATTAAGCAAAAAAAAATTTTCACTTTTTAGGGTTTTTATTTGTTTTTTTTAGCCGTTTTTTTGATAGCTAAAAAAAAATTTTTTTCATGTTTTTTTAGCTGTTTTTAAGACGTTTTAGCAAAAAAAAAATATTAATTTTTTACGTTCTTTTGTTTTTAGCAATTTTAGATCCAATTTAGCAAAAAAAAATTTTCACTTTTTAGGGTTTTTATTTGTTTTTTTTTAGCCGTTTTTTTGATAGCTAAAAAAAATTTTTTTCATGTTTTTTTAGCTGTTTTTAAGACGTTTTAGCAAAAAAAAAAAAATATAAATTTTTTACGTTCTTTTGTTTTTAGCAATTTTAGATCCGATTTAGCAAAAAAAAAATTCACTTTTTAGGGTTTTTATTTGTTTTTTTTTAGCCGTTTTTTTGATAGCTAAAAAAAATTTTTTTCATGTTTTTTTTAGCTGTTTTTAAGACGTTTTTGCAAAAAAAAAATATATAAATTTTTTACGTTCTTTTGTTTTTAGCAATTTTAGATCCGATTTGGCAAAAAAAAATTTCACTTTTTAGGGTTTTTATTTGTTTTTTTTTAGCCGTTTTTTTGATAGCTAAAAAAAATTTTTTTCATGTTTTTTTTAGCTGTTTTTAAGACGTTTTTGCAAAAAAAAAATATATAAATTTTTTACGTTCTTTTGTTTTTAGCAATTTTAGATCCGATTTGGCAAAAAAAAATTTCACTTTTTAGGGTTTTTATTTTTTTTTTTTTAGCCGTTTTTTTGATAGCTAAAAAAAAATTTTTTTCATGTTTTTTTTAGCTGTTTTTAAAACGTTTTGGCAAAAAAAAAAAATATATAAATTTTTTACGTTCTTTTGTTTTTAGCAATTTTAGATCCGATTTAGCAAAATAAAATTTTCACTTTTTAGGGTTTTTATTTGTTTTTTTTTAGCCGTTTTTTTGATAGCTAAAAAAAAATTTTTTATGTTTTTTTTAGCTGTTTTTAAGACGTTTTAGCAAAAAAAAAAATATAAATTTTTTACGTTCTTTTGTTTTTAGCAATTTTAGATCCGATTTAGCAAAAAAAATTTTTACTTTTTAGGGTTTTTATTTGTTTTTTTTTAGCCGTTTTTTTGATAGCTAAAAAAAAATTTTTTCATGTTTTTTTTAGCTGTTTTTAAGACGTTTTAGCAAAAAAAAAAAATATTAATTTTTTACGTTTTTTTGTTTTTAGCAATTTTATATCCGATTAAGCAAAAAAAAATTTTCACTTTTTAGGGTTTTTATTTGTTTTTTTTTTAGCCGTTTTTTTTAAAGCTAAAAAAAATTTTTTTATGTTTTTTTTAGCTGTTTTTAAGACGTTTTAGCAAAAAAAATATATATAAATTTTTAACGTTCTTTTGTTTTTAGCAATTTTAGATCCGATTTAGCAAAAAAAAATTTTCACTTTTTAGGGTTTTTATTTGTTTTTTTTTTAGCCGTTTTTTTGATAGCTAAAAAAAAATTTTTTTCATGTTTTTTTTAGCTGTTTTTAAGACGTTTTAGCAAAAAAAAAAATATAAATTTTTTACGTTCTTTTGTTTTTAGCAATTTTAGATCCGATTTAGCAAAAAAAAATTTCACTTTTTAGGGTTTTTATTTGTTTTTTTTTAGCCGTTTTTTTGATAGCTAAAAAAAAAATTTTTTCATGTTTTTTTTAGCTGTTTTTAAAACGTTTTAGCAAAAAAAAAATATATAAATTTGTTACGTTCTTTTGTTTTTAGCAATTTTAGATCCGATTTAGCAAAAAAAAATTTCACTTTTTAGGGTTTTTATTAGTTTTTTTTTAGCCGTTTTTTTGATAGCTAAAAAAAAAATTTTTCATGTTTTTTTTAGCTGTTTTTAAGACGTTTTAGCAAAAAAAAAAATATAAATTTTTTACGTTCTTTTGTTTTTAGCAATTTTAGATCCGATTTAGCAAAAAAAATTTTCACTTTTTAGGGTTTTTATTTGTGTTTTTTTTAGCCGTTTTTTTGATAGCTAAAAAAAATTTTTTTCATGTTTTTTTTAGCTGTTTTTAAGACGTTTTAGCAAAAAAAAAAATATTAATTTTTTACGTTTTTTTGTTTTTAGCAATTTTATATCCGATTAAGCAAAAAAAAAATTTCACTTTTTAGGGTTTTTATTTGTTTTTTTTTTAAAGCTAAAAAAAAATTTTTTTATGTTTTTTTTAGCTGTTTTTAAGACGTTTTAGCAAAAAAAAAAAAAAATATAAATTTTTTACGTTCTTTTGTTTTTTGCAATTTTAGATCCGATTAAGCAAAAAAAATTTTCACTTTTTAGGGTTTTTATTTGTTTTTTTTTAGCCGTTTTTTTGATAGCTAAAAAAATTTTTTTTCATGTTTTTTTTAGCTGTTTTTAAGACGTTTTAGCAAAAAAAAAATATTAATTTTTTACGTTCTTTTGTTTTTAGCAATTTTATATCCGATTAAGCAAAAAAAAATTTTCACTTTTTAGGGTTTTTATTTGTTTTTTTTAGCCGTTTTTTTTATAGCTAAAAAAAAATTTTTTTCATGTTTTTTTAGCTGTTTTTAAGACGTTTTAGCAAAAAAAAAATATATAAATTTTTTACGTTCTTTTGTTTTTAGCAATTTTAGATCCGATTTAGCAAAAAAAAATTTTCACTTTTTAGGGTTTTTATTTGTTTTTTTTTTAGCCGTTTTTTTTAAATCTAAAAAAAAAATTTTTTCATGTTTTTTTTAGCTGTTTTTAAGACGTTTTAGCAAAAAAAAAAAATATAAATTTTTTACGTTCTTTTGTTTTTAGCAATTTTAGATCCGATTTAGCAAAAAAAAATTTCACTTTTTAGGGTTTTTATTTGTTTTTTTTTTAGCCGTTTTTTTGATAGCTAAAAAAAAATTTTTTTCATGTTTTTTTTAGCTGTTTTTAAAACGTTTTAGCAAAAAAAAAATATATAAATTTTTTACGTTCTTTTGTTTTTAGCAATTTTAGATCCGATTAAGCAAAAAAAAATTTTCACTTTTCAGGGTTTTTATTTGTTTTTTTTTTAGCCGTTTTTTTGATAGCTAAAAAAAAAATTTTTTCATGTTTTTTTAGCTGTTTGTAAGACGTTTTAGCAAAAAAAAAAAAAAAAAAATTTTTTACGTTCTTTTGTTTTTAGCAATTTTAGATCCGATTTAGCAAAAAAAAATTTCACTTTTTAGGGTTTTTATTTGTTTTTTTTTAGCCGTTTTTTTAATAGCTAAAAAAAAAAAATTTTTTCATGTTTTTTTTAGCTGTTTTTAAGACGTTTTAGCAAAAAAAAAATATATAAATATTTTACGTTCTTTTGTTTTTAGCAATTTTAGATCCGATTTAGCAAAAAAAAATTTTCACTTTTTAGGGTTTTTATTTGTTTTTTTTTTAGCCGTTTTTTTTAAAGCTAAAAAAAATTTTTTTATGTTTTTTTTTGCTGTTTTTAAAACGTTTTAGCAAAAAAAAATATAAAATTTTTTACGTTCTTTTATTTTTAGCAATTTTAGATCCGATTTAGCAAAAAAAATTTTCACTTTTTAGGGATTTTATTTGTTTTTTTTTTAGCCGTTTTTTTGATAGCTAAAAAAATTTTTTTCATGTTTTTTTAGCTGTTTTTAAGACGTTTTAGCAAAAAAAAAAATATTAATTTTTTACGTTCTTTTGTTTTTAGCAATTTTAGATCCGATTTAGCAAAAAAAAATTTCACTTTTTAGGGATTTTATTTGTTTTTTTTTTAGTCGTTTTTTTGATAGCTAAAAAAAATTTTTTTCATGTTTTTTTTAGCTGTTTTTAAGACGTTTTAGCAAAAAAAAAATATTAATTTTTTACGTTCTTTTGTTTTTAGCAATTTTAGATCCAATTTAGCAAAAAAAAATTTTCACTTTTTAGGGTTTGTATTTGTTTTTTTTTAGCCGTTTTTTTGATAGCTAAAAAAAATTTTTTTCATGTTTTTTTAGCTGTTTTTAAGACGTTTTAGCAAAAAAAAAAATATAAATTTTTTACGTTCTTTTGTTTTTAGCAATTTTAGATCCGATTTAGCAAAAAAAAAATTCACTTTTTAGGGTTTTTATTTGTTTTTTTTTTAGCCGTTTTTTTGATAGCTAAAAAAAAAAATTTTTCATGTTTTTTTTAGCTGTTTTTAAGACGTTTTAGCAAAAAAAAAAAATATAAATTTTTTACGTTCTTTTGTTTTTAGCAATTTTAGATCCGATTTAGCAAAAAAAATTTTCACTTTTTAGGGTTTTTATTTGTGTTTTTTTTAGCCGTTTTTTTGATAGCTAAAAAAAAATTTTTTCATGTTTTTTTTAGCTGTTTTTAAGACGTTTTAGCAAAAAAAAAAAATTAATTTTTTACGTTCTTTTGTTTTTAGCAATTTTATATCCGATTAAGCAAAAAAAAATTTTCACTTTTTAGGGTTTTTATTTGTTTTTTTTTTAGCCGTTTTTTTTAAAGCTAAAAAAAAATTTTTTTATGTTTTTTTTAGCTGTTTTTAAGACGTTTTAGCAAAAAAAAAAAATATTAATTTTTTACGTTCTTTTGTTTTTAGCAATTTTAGATCCGATTTAGCAAAAAAAAATTTTCACTTTTTAGGGTTTTTATTTGTTTTTTTTTTAGCCGTTTTTTTGATAGCTAAAAAAAATTTTTTTCATGTTTGTTTAGCTGTTTTTAAGACGTTTTAGCAAAAAAAAAAAATATAAATTTTTTACGTTCTTTTGTTTTTAGCAATTTTAGATCCGATTAAGCAAAAAAAAAATTCACTTTTTAGGGTTTTTATTTGTTTTTTTTTAGCCGTTTTTTTTATAGCTAAAAAAAAATTTTTTTCATGTTTTTTTTAGCTGTTTTTAAGACGTTTTAGCAAAAAAAAAATATTAATTTTTTACGTTCTTTTGTTTTTAGCAATTTTAGATCCAATTTAGCAAAAAAAAATTTTCACTTTTTAGGGTTTTTATTTGTTTTTTTTTTAGCCGTTTTTTTGATAGCTAAAAAAAATTTTTTCATGTTTTTTTAGCTGTTTTTAAGACGTTTTAGCAAAAAAAAAAAATATAAATTTTTTACGTTCTTTTGTTTTTAGCAATTTTAGATCCGATTTAGCAAAAAAAAAATTCACTTTTTAGGGTTTTTATTTGCTTTTTTTAGCCGTTTTTTTGATAGCTAAAAAAAATTTTTTTCATGTTTTTTTTAGCTGTTTTTAAGACGTTTTTGCAAAAAAAAAAAATATATAAATTTTTTACGTTCTTTTGTTTTTAGCAATTTTAGATCCGATTAAGCAAAAAAAAAATTTCACTTTTTAGGGTTTTTATTTGTTTTTTTTTTAGCCGTTTTTTTTAAAGCTAAAAAAAAATTTTTTATGTTTTTTTTTAGCTGTTTTTAAGACGTTTTAGCAAAAAAAAAAAATATAAATTTTTTACGTTCTTTTGTTTTTAGCAATTTCAGATCCGATTTAGCAAAAAAAAATTTCACTTTTTAGGGTTTTTATTTGTTTTTTTTTTAGCCGTTTTTTTGATAGCTAAAAAAAAAATTTTTTCATGTTTTTTTTAGCTGTTTTTAAGACGTTTTAGCAAAAAAAAAAAATATAAATTTTTTACGTTCTTTTGTTTTTAGCAATTTTAGATCCGATTTAGCAAAAAAAATTTTCACTTTTTAGGGTTTTTATTTGTGTTTTTTTTAGCCGTTTTTTTGATAGCTAAAAAAAAATTTTTTCATGTTTTTTTTAGCTGTTTTTAAGACGTTTTAGCAAAAAAAAAAATATTAATTTTTTACGTTCTTTTGTTTTTAGCAATTTTATATCCGATTAAGCAAAAAAAAATTTTCACTTTTTAGGGTTTTTATTTGTTTTTTTTTTAGCCGTTTTTTTTAAAGCTAAAAAAAAATTTTTTTATGTTTTTTTCAGCTGTTTTTAAGACGTTTTAGCAAAAAAAAAAAAAATATAAATTTTTTACGTTCTTTTGTTTTTAGCAATTTTAGATCCGATTTATCAAAAAAAAAATTCACTTTTTAGGGTTTTTATTTGTTTTTTTTAGCCGTTTTTTTGATAGCTAAAAAAAAATTTTTTTCATGTTTTTTTTAGCTGTTTTTAAGACGTTTTAGCAAAAAAAAAATATATAAATTTTTTACGTTCTTTTGTTTTTAGCAATTTTAGATCCGATTTAGCAAAAAAAAATTTTCACTTTTTAGGGTTTTTATTTGTTTTTTTTTTAGCCGTTTTTTTTAAAGCTAAAAAAAATTTTTTATGTTTTTTTTTAGCTGTTTTTAAGACGTTTTAGCAAAAAAAAAAAAAATATTAATTTTTTACGTTCTTTTGTTTTTAGCAATTTTAGATCCGATTTAGCAAAAAAAATTTTCACTTTTTAGGGTTTTTATTTGTTTTTTTTTTAGCCGTTTTTTTGATAGCTAAAAAAAAAAATTTTTCATGTTTTTTTTAGCTGTTTTTAAGACGTTTTAGCAAAAAAAAAATATAAATTTTTTACGTTCTTTTGTTTTTAGCAATTTTAGATCCGATTTAGCAAAAAAAATTTTCACTTTTTAGGGTTTTTATTTGTGTTTTTTTTAGCCGTTTTTAGATAGCTAAAAAAAAATTTTTTCATGTTTTTTTTAGCTGTTTTTAAGACGTTTTAGCAAAAAAAAAAATATTAATTTTTTACGTTCTTTTGTTTTTAGCAATTTTATATCCGATTAAGCAAAAAAAAATTTTCACTTTTTAGGGTTTTTATTTGTTTTTTTTTTAGCCGTTTTTTTTAAAGCTAAAAAAAAATTTTTTATGTTTTTTTTTAGCTGTTTTTAAGACGTTTTAGCAAAAAAAAAAAATATAAATTTTTTACGTTCTTTTGTTTTTAGCAATTTCAGATCCGATTTAGCAAAAAAAAATTTCACTTTTTAGGGTTTTTATTTGTTTTTTTTTTAGCCGTTTTTTTGATAGCTAAAAAAAAAATTTTTTCATGTTTTTTTTAGCTGTTTTTAAGACGTTTTAGCAAAAAAAAAAATATAAATTTTTTACGTTCTTTTGTTTTTAGCAATTTTAGATCCGATTTAGCAAAAAAAATTTTCACTTTTTAGGGTTTTTATTTGTGTTTTTTTTAGCCGTTTTTTTGATAGCTAAAAAAAAATTTTTTCATGTTTTTTTTAGCTGTTTTTAAGACGTTTTAGCAAAAAAAAAAAATATTAATTTTTTACGTTCTTTTGTTTTTAGCAATTTTATATCCGATTAAGCAAAAAAAAATTTTCACTTTTTAGGGTTTTTATTTGTTTTTTTTAGCCGTTTTTTTGATAGCTAAAAAAAAATTTTTTTCATGTTTTTTTAGCTGTTTTTAAGACGTTTTAGCAAAAAAAAAATATTAATTTTTTACGTTCTTTTGTTTTTAGCAATTTTAGATCCAATTTAGCAAAAAAAAATTTTCACTTTTTAGGGTTTTTATTTGTTTTTTTTTAGCCGTTTTTTTGATAGCTAAAAAAAATTTTTTTCATGTTTTTTTAGCTGTTTTTAAGACGTTTTAGCAAAAAAAAAAAAATATAAATTTTTTACGTTCTTTTGTTTTTAGCAATTTTAGATCCGATTTAGCAAAAAAAAAATTCACTTTTTAGGGTTTTTATTTGTTTTTTTTTAGCCGTTTTTTTGATAGCTAAAAAAAATTTTTTTCATGTTTTTTTTAGCTGTTTTTAAGACGTTTTTGCAAAAAAAAAATATATAAATTTTTTACGTTCTTTTGTTTTTAGCAATTTTAGATCCGATTTGGCAAAAAAAAATTTCACTTTTTAGGGTTTTTATTTTTTTTTTTTAGCCGTTTTTTTGATAGCTAAAAAAAAATTTTTTTCATGTTTTTTTTAGCTGTTTTTAAAACGTTTTGGCAAAAAAAAAAAATATATAAATTTTTTACGTTCTTTTGTTTTTAGCAATTTTAGATCCGATTTAGCAAAATAAAATTTTCACTTTTTAGGGTTTTTATTTGTTTTTTTTTAGCCGTTTTTTTGATAGCTAAAAAAAAAATTTTTATGTTTTTTTTAGCTGTTTTTAAGACGTTTTAGCAAAAAAAAAAATATAAATTTTTTACGTTCTTTTGTTTTTAGCAATTTTAGATCCGATTTAGCAAAAAAAATTTTTACTTTTTAGGGTTTTTATTTGTTTTTTTTTTAGCCGTTTTTTTGATAGCTAAAAAAAAATTTTTTCATGTTTTTTTTAGCTGTTTTTAAGACGTTTTAGCAAAAAAAAAAAATATTAATTTTTTACGTTTTTTTGTTTTTAGCAATTTTATATCCGATTAAGCAAAAAAAAATTTTCACTTTTTAGGGTTTTTATTTGTTTTTTTTTTAGCCGTTTTTTTTAAAGCTAAAAAAAAATTTTTTTATGTTTTTTTTAGCTGTTTTTAAGACGTTTTAGCAAAAAAAAATATATATAAATTTTTAACGTTCTTTTGTTTTTAGCAATTTTAGATCCGATTTAGCAAAAAAAAATTTTCACTTTTTAGGGTTTTTATTTGTTTTTTTTTTAGCCGTTTTTTTGATAGCTAAAAAAAAATTTTTTTCATGTTTTTTTTAGCTGTTTTTAAGACGTTTTAGCAAAAAAAAAAATATAAATTTTTTACGTTCTTTTGTTTTTAGCAATTTTAGATCCGATTTAGCAAAAAAAAATTTCACTTTTTAGGGTTTTTATTTGTTTTTTTTT
This sequence comes from Siphlonurus alternatus, assembly GCA_949825025.1. Taxonomy (NCBI): domain Eukaryota; kingdom Metazoa; phylum Arthropoda; class Insecta; order Ephemeroptera; family Siphlonuridae; genus Siphlonurus; species Siphlonurus alternatus. The sequence continues at coordinate 407,130 of OX463786.1, read as the reverse complement.
AGCCGTTTTTTTGATAGCTAAAAAAAAAATTTTTTCATGTTTTTTTTAGCTGTTTTTAAGACGTTTTAGCAAAAAAAAAAATATTAATTTTTTACGTTTTTTTGTTTTTAGCAATTTTATATCCGATTAAGCAAAAAAAAATTTTCACTTTTTAGGGTTTTTATTTGTTTTTTTTTTAAAGCTAAAAAAAAATTTTTTTATGTTTTTTTTAGCTGTTTTTAAGACGTTTTAGCAAAAAAAAAAAAAAATATAAATTTTTTACGTTCTTTTGTTTTTTGCAATTTTAGATCCGATTAAGCAAAAAAAATTTTCACTTTTTAGGGTTTTTATTTGTTTTTTTTTAGCCGTTTTTTTGATAGCTAAAAAAATTTTTTTTCATGTTTTTTTTAGCTGTTTTTAAGACGTTTTAGCAAAAAAAAAATATTAATTTTTTACGTTCTTTTGTTTTTAGCAATTTTATATCCGATTAAGCAAAAAAAAATTTTCACTTTTTAGGGTTTTTATTTGTTTTTTTTAGCCGTTTTTTTTATAGCTAAAAAAAAATTTTTTTCATGTTTTTTTAGCTGTTTTTAAGACGTTTTAGCAAAAAAAAAATATATAAATTTTTTACGTTCTTTTGTTTTTAGCAATTTTAGATCCGATTTAGCAAAAAAAAATTTTCACTTTTTAGGGTTTTTATTTGTTTTTTTTTTAGCCGTTTTTTTTAAATCTAAAAAAAAAATTTTTTCATGTTTTTTTTAGCTGTTTTTAAGACGTTTTAGCAAAAAAAAAAAATATAAATTTTTTACGTTCTTTTGTTTTTAGCAATTTTAGATCCGATTTAGCAAAAAAAAATTTCACTTTTTAGGGTTTTTATTTGTTTTTTTTTAGCCGTTTTTTTGATAGCTAAAAAAAAATTTTTTTCATGTTTTTTTTAGCTGTTTTTAAAACGTTTTAGCAAAAAAAAAATATATAAATTTTTTACGTTCTTTTGTTTTTAGCAATTTTAGATCCGATTAAGCAAAAAAAAATTTTCACTTTTCAGGGTTTTTATTTGTTTTTTTTTTAGCCGTTTTTTTGATAGCTAAAAAAAAAATTTTTTCATGTTTTTTTAGCTGTTTGTAAGACGTTTTAGCAAAAAAAAAAAAAAAAAAAATTTTTTACGTTCTTTTGTTTTTAGCAATTTTAGATCCGATTTAGCAAAAAAAAATTTCACTTTTTAGGGTTTTTATTTGTTTTTTTTTAGCCGTTTTTTTAATAGCTAAAAAAAAAAATTTTTCATGTTTTTTTTAGCTGTTTTTAAGACGTTTTAGCAAAAAAAAAATATATAAATATTTTACGTTCTTTTGTTTTTAGCAATTTTAGATCCGATTTAGCAAAAAAAAATTTTCACTTTTTAGGGTTTTTATTTGTTTTTTTTTAGCCGTTTTTTTTAAAGCTAAAAAAAATTTTTTTATGTTTTTTTTTGCTGTTTTTAAAACGTTTTAGCAAAAAAAAATATAAAATTTTTTACGTTCTTTTATTTTTAGCAATTTTAGATCCGATTTAGCAAAAAAAATTTTCACTTTTTAGGGATTTTATTTGTTTTTTTTTTAGCCGTTTTTTTGATAGCTAAAAAAATTTTTTTCATGTTTTTTTAGCTGTTTTTAAGACGTTTTAGCAAAAAAAAAAATATTAATTTTTTACGTTCTTTTGTTTTTAGCAATTTTAGATCCGATTTAGCAAAAAAAAATTTCACTTTTTAGGGATTTTATTTGTTTTTTTTTAGCCGTTTTTTTGATAGCTAAAAAAAATTTTTTTCATGTTTTTTTTAGCTGTTTTTAAGACGTTTTAGCAAAAAAAAAATATTAATTTTTTACGTTCTTTTGTTTTTAGCAATTTTAGATCCAATTTAGCAAAAAAAAATTTTCACTTTTTAGGGTTTGTATTTGTTTTTTTTTTAGCCGTTTTTTTGATAGCTAAAAAAAATTTTTTTCATGTTTTTTTAGCTGTTTTTAAGACGTTTTAGCAAAAAAAAAAATATAAATTTTTTACGTTCTTTTGTTTTTAGCAATTTTAGATCCGATTTAGCAAAAAAAAAATTCACTTTTTAGGGTTTTTATTTGTTTTTTTTTAGCCGTTTTTTTGATAGCTAAAAAAAAAATTTTTCATGTTTTTTTTAGCTGTTTTTAAGACGTTTTAGCAAAAAAAAAAATATAAATTTTTTACGTTCTTTTGTTTTTAGCAATTTTAGATCCGATTTAGCAAAAAAAATTTTCACTTTTTAGGGTTTTTATTTGTTTTTTTTTAGCCGTTTTTTTTAAAGCTAAAAAAAAATTTTTTTATGTTTTTTTTAGCTGTTTTTAAGACGTTTTAGCAAAAAAAAATATATATAAATTTTTAACGTTCTTTTGTTTTTAGCAATTTTAGATCCGATTTAGCAAAAAAAAATTTTCACTTTTTAGGGTTTTTATTTGTTTTTTTTTTAGCCGTTTTTTTGATAGCTAAAAAAAAATTTTTTTCATGTTTTTTTTAGCTGTTTTTAAGACGTTTTAGCAAAAAAAAAAATATAAATTTTTTACGTTCTTTTGTTTTTAGCAATTTTAGATCCGATTTAGCAAAAAAAAATTTCACTTTTTAGGGTTTTTATTTGTTTTTTTTTAGCCGTTTTTTTGATAGCTAAAAAAAAAATTTTTTCATGTTTTTTTTAGCTGTTTTTAAGACGTTTTAGCAAAAAAAAAAATATTAATTTTTTACGTTTTTTTGTTTTTAGCAATTTTATATCCGATTAAGCAAAAAAAAATTTTCACTTTTTAGGGTTTTTATTTGTTTTGTTTTTAAAGCTAAAAAAAAATTTTTTTATGTTTTTTTTAGCTGTTTTTAAGACGTTTTAGCAAAAAAAAAAAAAAATATAAATTTTTTACGTTCTTTTGTTTTTTGCAATTTTAGATCCGATTAAGCAAAAAAAATTTTCACTTTTTAGGGTTTTTATTTGTTTTTTTTTAGCCGTTTTTTTGATAGCTAAAAAAATTTTTTTTCATGTTTTTTTTAGCTGTTTTTAAGACGTTTTAGCAAAAAAAAAATATTAATTTTTTACGTTCTTTTGTTTTTAGCAATTTTATATCCGATTAAGCAAAAAAAAATTTTCACTTTTTAGGGTTTTTATTTGTTTTTTTTAGCCGTTTTTTTTATAGCTAAAAAAAAATTTTTTTCATGTTTTTTTAGCTGTTTTTAAGACGTTTTAGCAAAAAAAAAATATATAAATTTTTTACGTTCTTTTGTTTTTAGCAATTTTAGATCCGATTTAGCAAAAAAAAATTTTCACTTTTTAGGGTTTTTATTTGTTTTTTTTTTAGCCGTTTTTTTTAAATCTAAAAAAAAAATTTTTTCATGTTTTTTTTAGCTGTTTTTAAGACGTTTTAGCAAAAAAAAAAAATATAAATTTTTTACGTTCTTTTGTTTTTAGCAATTTTAGATCCGATTTAGCAAAAAAAAATTTCACTTTTTAGGGTTTTTATTTGTTTTTTTTTAGCCGTTTTTTTGATAGCTAAAAAAAAATTTTTTTCATGTTTTTTTTAGCTGTTTTTAAAACGTTTTAGCAAAAAAAAAATATATAAATTTTTTACGTTCTTTTGTTTTTAGCAATTTTAGATCCGATTAAGCAAAAAAAAATTTTCACTTTTCAGGGTTTTTATTTGTTTTTTTTTTAGCCGTTTTTTTGATAGCTAAAAAAAAAATTTTTTCATGTTTTTTTAGCTGTTTGTAAGACGTTTTAGCAAAAAAAAAAAAAAAAAAAATTTTTTACGTTCTTTTGTTTTTAGCAATTTTAGATCCGATTTAGCAAAAAAAAATTTCACTTTTTAGGGTTTTTATTTGTTTTTTTTTAGCCGTTTTTTTAATAGCTAAAAAAAAAAATTTTTTCATGTTTTTTTTAGCTGTTTTTAAGACGTTTTAGCAAAAAAAAAATATATAAATATTTTACGTTCTTTTGTTTTTAGCAATTTTAGATCCGATTTAGCAAAAAAAAATTTTCACTTTTTAGGGTTTTTATTTGTTTTTTTTTAGCCGTTTTTTTTAAAGCTAAAAAAAATTTTTTTATGTTTTTTTTTGCTGTTTTTAAAACGTTTTAGCAAAAAAAAATATAAAATTTTTTACGTTCTTTTATTTTTAGCAATTTTAGATCCGATTTAGCAAAAAAAATTTTCACTTTTTAGGGATTTTATTTGTTTTTTTTTTAGCCGTTTTTTTGATAGCTAAAAAAATTTTTTTCATGTTTTTTTAGCTGTTTTTAAGACGTTTTAGCAAAAAAAAAAATATTAATTTTTTACGTTCTTTTGTTTTTAGCAATTTTAGATCCGATTTAGCAAAAAAAAATTTCACTTTTTAGGGATTTTATTTGTTTTTTTTTAGCCGTTTTTTTGATAGCTAAAAAAAATTTTTTTCATGTTTTTTTTAGCTGTTTTTAAGACGTTTTAGCAAAAAAAAAATATTAATTTTTTACGTTCTTTTGTTTTTAGCAGTTTTAGATCCAATTTAGCAAAAAAAAATTTTCACTTTTTAGGGTTTGTATTTGTTTTTTTTTTAGCCGTTTTTTTGATAGCTAAAAAAAATTTTTTTCATGTTTTTTTAGCTGTTTTTAAGACGTTTTAGCAAAAAAAAAAATATAAATTTTTTACGTTCTTTTGTTTTTAGCAATTTTAGATCCGATTTAGCAAAAAAAAAATTCACTTTTTAGGGTTTTTATTTGTTTTTTTTTAGCCGTTTTTTTGATAGCTAAAAAAAAAAATTTTTCATGTTTTTTTTAGCTGTTTTTAAGACGTTTTAGCAAAAAAAAAAAATATAAATTTTTTACGTTCTTTTGTTTTTAGCAATTTTAGATCCGATTTAGCAAAAAAAATTTTCACTTTTTAGGGTTTTTATTTGTGTTTTTTTTAGCCGTTTTTTTGATAGCTAAAAAAAAATTTTTTCATGTTTTTTTTAGCTGTTTTTAAGACGTTTTAGCAAAAAAAAAAAAATTAATTTTTTACGTTCTTTTGTTTTTAGCAATTTTATATCCGATTAAGCAAAAAAAAATTTTCACTTTTTAGGGTTTTTATTTGTTTTTTTTTTAGCCGTTTTTTTTAAAGCTAAAAAAAAATTTTTTTATGTTTTTTTTAGCTGTTTTTAAGACGTTTTAGCAAAAAAAAAAATATAAATTTTTTACGTTCTTTTGTTTTTAGCAATTTTAGATCCGATTTAGCAAAAAAAATTTTCACTTTTTAGGGTTTTTATTTGTGTTTTTTTTAGCCGTTTTTTTGATAGCTAAAAAAAAATTTTTTCATGTTTTTTTTAGCTGTTTTTAAGACGTTTTAGCAAAAAAAAAAAATATTAATTTTTTACGTTCTTTTGTTTTTAGCAATTTTATATCCGATTAAGCAAAAAAAAATTTTCACTTTTTAGGGTTTTTATTTGTTTTTTTTTTAGCCGTTTTTTTTAAAGCTAAAAAAAATTTTTTTTATGTTTTTTTCAGCTGTTTTTAAGACGTTTTAGCAAAAAAAAAAAAATTAATTTTTTACGTTCTTTTGTTTTTAGCAATTTTATATCCGATTAAGCAAAAAAAAATTTTCACTTTTTAGGGTTTTTATTTGTTTTTTTTTTAGCCGTTTTTTTTAAAGCTAAAAAAAAATTTTTTTATGTTTTTTTTAGCTGTTTTTAAGACGTTTTAGCAAAAAAAAAAAATATTAATTTTTTACGTTCTTTTGTTTTTAGCAATTTTAGATCCGATTTAGCAAAAAAAAATTTTCACTTTTTAGGGTTTTTATTTGTTTTTTTTTTAGCCGTTTTTTTGATAGCTAAAAAAAATTTTTTTCATGTTTGTTTAGCTGTTTTTAAGACGTTTTAGCAAAAAAAAAAAATATAAATTTTTTACGTTCTTTTGTTTTTAGCAATTTTAGATCCGATTAAGCAAAAAAAAAATTCACTTTTTATGGTTTTTATTTGTTTTTTTTTAGCCGTTTTTTTTATAGCTAAAAAAAAATTTTTTTCATGTTTTTTTTAGCTGTTTTTAAGACGTTTTAGCAAAAAAAAAATATTAATTTTTTACGTTCTTTTGTTTTTAGCAATTTTAGATCCAATTTAGCAAAAAAAAATTTTCACTTTTTAGGGTTTTTATTTGTTTTTTTTTTAGCCGATTTTTTGATAGCTAAAAAAAATTTTTTCATGTTTTTTTAGCTGTTTTTAAGACGTTTTAGCAAAAAAAAAAATATAAATTTTTTACGTTCTTTTGTTTTTAGCAATTTTAGATCCGATTTAGCAAAAAAAAAATTCACTTTTTAGGGTTTTTATTTGTTTTTTTTTAGCCGTTTTTTTGATAGCTAAAAAAAATTTTTTTCATGTTTTTTTTAGCTGTTTTTAAGACGTTTTTGCAAAAAAAAAAATATATAAATTTTTTACGTTCTTTTGTTTTTAGCAATTTTAGATCCGATTAAGCAAAAAAAAAATTTCACTTTTTAGGGTTTTTATTTGTTTTTTTTTTAGCCGTTTTTTTTAAAGCTAAAAAAAAATTTTTTATGTTTTTTTTTAGCTGTTTTTAAGACGTTTTAGCAAAAAAAAAAATATAAATTTTTTACGTTCTTTTGTTTTTAGCAATTTCAGATCCGATTTAGCAAAAAAAAATTTCACTTTTTAGGGTTTTTATTTGTTTTTTTTTTAGCCGTTTTTTTGATAGCTAAAAAAAAAATTTTTTCATGTTTTTTTTAGCTGTTTTTAAGACGTTTTAGCAAAAAAAAAAATATAAATTTTTTACGTTCTTTTGTTTTTAGCAATTTTAGATCCGATTTAGCAAAAAAAATTTTCACTTTTTAGGGTTTTTATTTGTGTTTTTTTTAGCCGTTTTTTTGATAGCTAAAAAAAAATTTTTTCATGTTTTTTTTAGCTGTTTTTAAGACGTTTTAGCAAAAAAAAAAAATATTAATTTTTTACGTTCTTTTGTTTTTAGCAATTTTATATCCGATTAAGCAAAAAAAAATTTTCACTTTTTAGGGTTTTTATTTGTTTTTTTTTTAGCCGTTTTTTTTAAAGCTAAAAAAAATTTTTTTTATGTTTTTTTCAGCTGTTTTTAAGACGTTTTAGCAAAAAAAAAAAAATATAAATTTTTTACGTTCTTTTGTTTTTAGCAATTTTAGATCCGATTT